>ML675609.1:16047887-16170811 GCA_007922155.1 Mesoclemmys tuberculata | reverse complement strand
GTGTGTGTGTGTGTGTGTGTGTGTGTGGCTACTGCATGACCTTAACAAAAGACTGCTTCCTTCACATGGATAAAATTGTGTCCAGAATAGATTTGAAATGCTATATGGACTTTTTTTTTTTTTAACCAGATATGACCTCAGACAAATGAGCGACAACCCAGATGGACTCTTCAGTGTGTAAACAGGACAGAAACTGAATACTGATTACAAGAGGTACTCATAAAGAAATAGAATGAGAACCTGTCCGGAGCAGATTTTTGTATTTGGAAATGGAATCTCCCCCACAGGCTGGATTTGAGAGTATTTTTTGCAAGTAACTATGGTTGCCATTGAAAAACAAGTGATGTAAGAAGTGATCAAGCACTGTGCAAAGATTTTTCTGTAGGGCAGGCTTTGAGATTAGTTTTGTATCTCCTGCTTGAGTGGACTAATTACGAAGTGAAATATAGTGGACTGAAGTTCAAAAATGCAATACCTGAGGGATAGAACACTGAAAATCATTCTATCAGGAGAAGGACTGAATGGAGAATATGCAACATCAGCAGGTTGCTAGCAGGGAGTCATTAATGTAGAAAAAATAGGAAGAAGAGTTGTTTCTCAGTTCTGTTGATTGTGTCATCATGGTTTGTGAAGTGGCAGTGCAGCAATTTTTTGATGAGCCATGGCATAGGACAGAGACTAGGGAAAAAGGAATAAATGTGTCTGAAAAGTAGGCTCATGGACTGCACATAAAAGTATACGTGCACATGCAGGGTGTAGGCCTGCACAGGGGAACATCATTTGGTTTCCCAGCTACTTTCCTCCCCTCTGCTCACCAACACTCCTCACCAGAGAGTTCCAGGAGTGGAGGAGACACTCACAAGGCTATTCTATTGTCCCTGCATTTTGCCTCAGGGAGAAAAAGCTGATGGCAGGTCTCCCTTTTCTCCTGGAGTGGCAGGGGAACTGGACGTGGCAGGCTCTCTCTCCATCCCTCTCTGCACCTCGGGAGGGGAGATGAAACTTGCTGAGGGACAGATATTTTCTGCAAGAGGCAGATAGGGTAATCCTAAATGGACACTTATTCTCTTATTAGGAACCAAAGCTGATTCACCTACTGGCGGAAGTCTTGGAACCTTGAGATAACCAGCCAAGCGACAGCCTCTCCTGCCACTCCCACTTCAGTTTCTCTCACCCGAGGAGTCCTCATTTCACCAGCCAGTGAACAGAGAGAAGAATGCGGATTTCTGGGCAAGCCGAGCTACCCCAGTGCAAGAGAGGGAGATGGCGATGGAGCTCAGCACCCCTATCCACAGAAGATAGAAAGGAGAGAACTCTCCCACTGTTTTTAGCAGAGCAGGGGGAGCTGCTCTCCAATGCATCCCCTCTTCTTTTAATGTCATTCAGTTTGTTTAGCTTGTTGTGCTGATGACAAGCCACGGGTCCCTGTGAGCTCCCTGGTGTGGTACCTCCAGTATGCCGACTGAGGTTAAGGCCCAGATTTCTGTGATGTTTCTCATTTGCTGGCCTAATAGCCAGACACACACTACTGTGAGGGCAGGAGCTAAGTCCATCCTCACTATGCCTGCTGCAGGAGATTGTGTGAAAGGATGGTTATTTTACGTTAGAAGAACTGGAAATGTTCTTAGAATTAATGGAGTGGCTCAGAATTCAATTTGACATAATTCCAGGTTAAATGTGGAAGTGGACTGCTTTATTTTAATTAAGGCACAGGCTAACCTCAACAATAAGCTGTTGCAGACACTACAGTTTGCCTCAGGGGGTTAAACACTTCTAGATTTCCACTGGTGTCACTCAGAATCTGGCTCATCATTTTTAAAGAGACAAGTAAGATGAGTTTTCTCTGCTGAAGCCTTTGATCTGTCAGGAGATGCATAATAATCAATGGGCTCAGAATATGCGCACAGGGAACATCCTGTAGTGCAGAAACCCCTTTAGCCTGGGTGACTGATATCATTGGAACATGAGAGGGGAAACAGAAAAACCAGAAAAGAAGAAAGATGCTAATATTTAAAGGATACAGAACGTTGGCTGCATTTTGGACAAAACAAAGAGGAGGCCAGGCACTATTAGCATGAAGAAATTTGCACTTATGCTGTGCAGGCGTGGTCCAGATAGTGAAAGGCTAGGGGTCTGTCTCTTTTGTATCAAAGCCTGTTTGATACCCCCTTTAAGGGTACAGTGCACAGTGTAAAAGGGATATAGTATAAATGAGAATCAGGCTGTTATTCATAAATTAGTACTTGTTCTTTAACACATAAACAAATTTGGATTGAAGGGACACTGCCAACAAATGCATCTATATATTTTAAGGGTTCTTGTTTAGATTATTAATAGCACCAAGGATTATTAAAATAGATAAAAAATAATTTATTTTTAGGTGTGCATTATGTATGTTTACATTTTGCATTTCACTTTTGCTAAACAATGAAATTTGACTGGATCATTTCTATGTTGTCTCCAGTCAACTTCCAATCAGTAATGTTTTCTGGTTCTCATGCTTGGAAGATAATTCTGCTGCATGCGCTTGCTTACTTTTTGGAATGCTGGTTAGATTGAATTATTTTTTAAGAGCAAGAAAATATTTTAGTCATAGTAAATCCATACAGATATTCCTCAGCCTGAGGATTTATATATTTATAAAACTTAAATTTTGGGTTAAAAGTTCTTGGGAATAGGCCTTCAAATGAGCATTTCTGATCTCTCATATTTTTAGATGTAGATTGTAAGAAACCAATATTAAACTCTACACATTTTATAACATCTGGCTGGTGCAAGCATGTATTTTGTACCAGGCATTTGGATATATTAATTAAGGGCATTTCTTCCTTGATTGTAATGGTCTCCTATCTTGGAAAATTGAGGAATAAGTTACAAAGAAATGACCCTATTTAGCTAAGTGGAATGAAGAAATTTCTTGTTGACTGCAAATTATGGTGCCTTATGGGCATTCAGTAGCTCCAGTGTTTTCAGGGAAAACCATTCAAGCACCAGGACAACACTGAGGGACAAATATTCAGAAGAGGGAGCCTCAGTTACATTGGCAAAGTTTGTGTGTAAACCTGTTCCAGTTGTAAAACTCACATTCGTGCATTCAAAAAGCACTACTGCATGCAAAATTTGTACTTGCATACTTAAACAGACCATTAGGTAGCCAGTTATTTACTGCAATCCCTCAGGAACAAATTATGAGCCTGATTGCATGGTAGTGAATGGTATAAACGCCCAAATACACAACTGGCTGTACACTAAGCTTACTAATCCTCATTATCGTGGATCCACTCTCATCTGGCAGGGGCTAAGTGTGGAGCTCCTTGGAGGAGCTGGGAGAACGTTCTGTGAGTTCTCTGCCTTCTTCTATGCATTCACCTCTTTCTTTTAGCCACACTGAGATAATGGAGGTTACTACACCCAGGCAGCCATGCTGATATCACACGGGAAAGAAATGGATTACAGTTAGTCTAGATATTTGCTTACCTCTTCTGTGATATCAATCTTCAGCACTGCTGTTGTGCTAAATGAAGGGGAGCCCCGGTCCTTGGCTTGGACTACCACAGACCATATGCAGTCTTTGTTCTTTGTGATGTTGTGAATGATATCCAGGGATCTGATATAGGACTTCAGCTTTATTTCCCCAGTGCTCTGGTCTATATCAAATACATTGGCTGGATCTGCTTGCATAATGGAATAGTCTACAATGTTGTTGGGTTCTTCTGCGTCTTGATCGATAGCCTATTCAGGAGAAATATTGAAAAGAGATGTGTTATTGCTGATGAATTTGGGTGAAGGGAGAATGCTAAACATTTCTGGGCATGGATTTGCACACTTTAGCGCTAGTCAAAGCATCTGCTGTGAGATTACTGAGATGTTACTGTGTGATCTTAGATGACAAAATTAGCAGTTCTTTCAGTCTGGGCAATTTTTATTTGAGATTAAAATAAACAAGAAAGAAAGTCCAAATATAACGTATTCAGGGATGTAATGGTTATAAATGATTCACTTTATAATGGAAGGCATCTTGTGCTAATTTAATGGGTATTTCCATGCAGCCAAACTAGAAGGAACTCTTTACTCTTAAGGGTGAAGTTGATAGAAAACAATTGACAGTTAATTATTATTATACTTTGGTATACTTTGGTATTTACTTTTGCTAACCATTTGTATAATCCTGTCATCAGACTTGATAATGTATGTTTGATAATATAGATGTTAGGCAGATTCTCATTTAACTGTACATGACATCTGCATTTTTTCATATTCCACTTCAGGGGTACCACATAAGCTGTTGGAAATGGAAACCATCTCATTACAGAACCAACGTAATGACACGGACAGATGCAAGTATCCCCACACAGTCTTGCCAATGGACGTGAATTCTGTTTTGAAGCGTAGCCAGGTTTCAATCCCCATGCGCCTTTACTCACTCCATGGCATCTGTGCCAGTTGTGATGGTGCTGGGCTTATATTAAATCTAGCACAATACAGTTCACTATGTCCAACCTGATCATTTCAATGGTGTGGCTTGGGTTTATTATTTTTTACAGAATTATATTTCTTTTGGTGCATTTCCCCTTTTGAACAATATGTAAAAAACATTAACAATCCATGTTTTATATCTCTGGTCTACATTGGCACATCCACTTGGCAAACTGAAATGTACTAGAAGGAAACAAATGTGGTTTGTTCACCCTCACCCCACGTAGGCACACTTAGGGGTAGGATTTTCAAAGCACTTGGTGTTGTGCTAACTCTGCTCCCACTGAAGTGCCATAAATCATTTCATTCCTCACCTCTATTTTCACTGGTGATCCAATGACCATAGTCTTTTCCTGGATGTTTTCATGGAACTCTGGAGAGTGGTCGTTGACATCTAGCACAGTGATAAACACCTCAGACAAGCTATACTTCCCCTCTGTGTCTTCTGCCTTCACATAGAAGTTGTACTTTGCGGCGACTTCAGCATCTAATGTGGCCCATGGCTGGGTATAAATAATTCCTGTTGATGGATGGATTAGAAATCTGGAAGCGATGCATGAAAAACAAGCATTTTGAGTGTCATATGATGGATGCTCACATCCTATTCTAGATGATTGAACTGCTGAGGTCAGCTATTGGTACCCAGAACAGATGCAAGCTCAAATTAATTTACATCTTGTCTTGTTGGCTCTGCATAGGCTCAGTGGTGTCACATGGCTTACACCAAAGGCTAAACGGTCAAGTGACAAACACAGAGGCCCCTGAAGAAGCAGTTGAGGTTTTCCTCTGATAATAGGGAATCCTTGTGTGGCACAAAGCTGGTTTAGCTTGTTCTATGCCACCCATTTCCCTGCCTCACAATGCAGGGTGCTGCATCTGGGGTGAGGAGAGCTTTAGCAGAGATGCACTACATGACACTTCACAGACTTTTGGCCACTGCTCTAAATTATGCTGGATGCTGCAGCCCAGGACTGGGGTAGTGGGAAAGTGGACTAGCGACACCTTTCCTCCACTTTCTTCTCAGCTGCACTGAGTGTTTTTGAGCTCAATAAATAATTATTATAATATTGGCCTTGTTATTATCTATAAGTGGCACATCTTACAATAGTACCTCCAAGCCCCAGTTAAGACTGACACCTTATTGTGCTAAGCGCTGCACAAACCCACAGAAGGAACCAGTCCCTGTGTTGAATTGCCTCCAATCTAAAAAGAAAAGAACTACAAAAGGGAGTTGTGTTGTCCCTATTCTACAGATGGGGAACCGAGGCCTTGTCTACACACAAAAATGGTACCACTTTAATTATACCAGAATATTTATAAAATATCAGTCTAGTTAAAATGGTTCGGCACCCTGTTGTGGGCTCAGTTATACTGGTATAAGACAGTTATACTGTGTGATGGGGTAGACAAACCCCACACTGGACATCCAGGGGATAAGGGGCTGATCTGGGCTCAGCCAACCCTGCCTCCCCACACCTGCAAAAAAGAGATGCACAGGCTGGAGGAAGAGCTCTAAAAGGGGAGTAGAACGGCTCACTTGTTAGCAGACCAGGGAAAAGAATAGATTTTCAATCCTCAGCTCCTGGAGAAAGGGCCAATGGAAGGCAGGAGCTTCCCAGACGACCACTGCCTGATGGCCTTTGCCTGAGAGGAGAAAGGGCCAGATCTGGATACACACTGAGATGGAGTCACTTCCCTCTATCCCTTACTAACTCAGTTTATTTCCTTGTGTTAATTCCCCTTGCTTTTTGTTCCCCGACTACCCTGGACTTTGAAGTGACCTGGGCAGAGGGCCAAGTTACAAGAAGAGGCGGGCCCCCGCAAAGGCAGAGCAGCCGTTGGCAGGAGACCCCAGTGAAAGGAGTGCTGTTACGCCACCTCCTGTCATGAAGAGGTGCCAGTGGTGAGTTGACCCCTTCACATACCGACATTGGTATTCCTACTTGGGAAAGGGAATAAGCTATTCCAGTATAAGGCACCTAGCAGCCATGCTAGGAGTTGTACCAATTTCACTGTTTTGGTAGAAAAAATGTACAGCTCTCACTGAGACAGTTCAATTGGTACAAGGATTGTATGTAGCCCAGGCCTGAGTGATGTTCCTGAGCTCCTGCTGGAAGTCTGTGGCAGTTGGAAATTCAACCCAGATTACCTGAGTCTGAATCCAGTGCCTTACCCAAAAAATAAAATAAAATACCATGTTTAGGAAAACAACCAAAACAAAACAACTTCATTTCCCTCTTTTAAATTCTATTTTAGCTTTCGGACTGTGAAAATCAGCATAAATGTGCAATTACCCTTTTTTTCCCCCCAACATCTTTTTTTTTTAAGCCTTCAGAAGCTTTCTGGCACCATCTGTTGTTACATCTTAAACTTAATAGGTCTGAGTGCATTGGATGACCTTTGCTTGCTTGCTGTTACCCAATTAATGGCTTGCTTAAGGATTTAGTGAGAAGCTCAAAATAAACCATGATTTAGAAGCTCCTGTATGTGCGTCCTTGTTTGGATAGTTTCCAATAAAACCCTGAAATTCTGGATTTTCACTGTCATAATTAACATCCTACTAAAAGGGGGGATCAGAGCCTTAAGATCAGGTGAGGAATTTATAGAAAAAATAAAATGTTGTGGTGGGAAGGGGGGGTAAGAGTCTGGACAACATACACATATGTATGTTCTTCTCTTCAACCTCATAACTCATAAGGGTGAGGGGCTCAGCAGCACTGTGTGAGGTGGTTGGCCATGTCTAAGATGTCTAGAAGAACCAGCCAATTATTGCAATTGCAGTGACTGGGATGGGGTTGGGGAGCTGATCAAATCAGTGCTCTTTTTCATCTATCCGACAACTGGAAGGAGGAGCTAGGTATCTATTCGAGACCCGAGGAACATGCTATTCCATTCCTCCAGGCCTTGCTGATACTAGTGTTAGATAGAAGCAACAGTACCGGCCACCAGTGCTAGAAGAACTACCAGTGTCAGACCTCAGAGACTTTTGTGGAGATTTCCCATGGTTTTTTGGTCTTTTCTGTACGTTTGGTTAAATCTTGGCACAGTTTTTGCAGCTAAATGGTGCAAGGGAGTGTTGTCCACAGACCTTTTGCAATAACCAGCACAAACAACCCTTCCTCCTGTGAAAAGTATTTTTGAATGATAATTTCAACAGATTCTGTGCAGTGTCACTTTAGTTGCCTTATGTTTCTTTGGGCACAGGTGGGTAAAACACCATAGACTCGTACAACAAGTGTTTAATGACTTTGCCTGTTTTTTACAAGAGAAAATATTTTAACAGAAACAACTCATGAAAGACATAGGGTAAATGCCCCCCTGGAAATAATTTAATCATGCATTAGTCTGAGAAGCAAGCAGTTGTCCTAACCCTCATATTTTGTCAGTAGTGATTTCTCTTTTTAATGTTTTCAAAGGTGAACTTTTTTACTTACAGATCGGCTCCTGTTCCATATATGGAGTATTTGACTTCTCCCCAAAGCCCGGAATCTGGGTCTGTAGCCTTAAGAAAAGAATTCAAGAGTCCTGCTTTATTAACCTGGAGTAAAGTGTATTTTCCTGTTGTGACTAACAGCCAAACAGACATTTTCCCTTTAAAATATATTCTCAGTACATATATGGAATGTTCATTAACAATTTGCATTTGAAAGTTTGCAAAATCCTAAAAAATCATATGATACAGCAAAGCTTTTTCAAACAACTGCCTCCTAAGCACTCCCCATGAACACAAACAGCATAATCTATAATGCTTCCTGGGTGGCTTCATTCTTAGGAATTCATTACACTGTCTTGCAACATCCCTCCTTTCATAAGAGTAAGGAGTGTGTTAGTGCACTGACCAAACAAACAATTCATTCTCAAACTTTATCAGAGATCAGCTAAACCCAAGTGCAGTGTCCCTGGCCAAAACTCTCTCTTTAAGAGATTTAAAAAAAAAAAAAAGTCTCTGCTGTGGTATATTTCGTTGGTATTTGTACGTAACAATATTTCAGTCTGGCTTGTACACATGGGCCCAGGTTGTGTGGCAGGTATCTCTTCAGATGTTGCAGTGTTGTTCTGCACTCTTATTAGTTTCTCCATTGGCTCAGGGTTGGAAGAAGCAGTTGATTCAACGATAGTGGGAGCTACTTGTTTGCTTTGGAACACCAATGAGGAATTTTTTGTTCCAGCGGTATATCTGCCCATCTACTTCTGAATGCAGATACTTAATGTAGGCAGGTGTCCTGTTGAGTGTATAACTGGCTCCCTCACTGGATTTCTTGAAAGTTTCTTGCTTGTTTTGCAGTCTTTAGCAGTGTCTTTGAGTTCTAAATTCATACAAAGCCAGTGTAGCTTATCTGTAACTTTATGGGGAGTGGGGACATGTATTTGGCTCCTGATATGGATTCTTGTCAACTTCTCAGGTCTCATAACTTTGGGTCCTTTGCATTGGATTCCATTTTGCATGCTATTTTTTTTCCTGGGATGGCCAATATTCTCTAATACCTCTTTCATATCTACCCATCCTGCTAGAACAGTTACTTTCCAAGCCTGCAGTATCTCATCTTGCTGGGTGTGTCTCTGAATCTGGTTTAGGCACTAATCTGGTGCCTACATGATGTTTAATATTGAATATAAACTCTGCGGATGCAGTGTCCTGTTGGTCTTAGACCAGAAGGACCTTATTTTGCTGTTTTTGCAAAATGGTGGTGGTGGTGGGGTAGGAGGGGTGTTACATTTTCTGCAGACCTCTTCATTGTTGGATACTTTTCTCCCTCTTCCACATTGACTACTCCAGTAACCACATGATAAACCCTATTCCTGCTGCCTTGGTGTCAGTGTCCTATGATGAGCCTCTTCTTTCTTGTTTTGATGTTCCTTCCTACACAGAATTTAACATTTTCATTTCTAGGATCTGCAGTTAGTACTTTCAGTAGCATTTCTGTCATGTCAGTGCCTCTGCAGCACACGGTAAAACTAGTTTGGGCTCCCTTTGCATCTTGCTTCAGGTATCTGAATCTCTGGTGCCCAGCACTATGTTCTCTTGTATCACTCCCCAAATTCACACGTGGCTGTTGGCTGCCTCAGCTTTGTGTGACATACCAATCTACGGGTTCTAGTGCTTACCCTAGTGGTTGTATTAAACAGATGTATAACATTCCTTTTCGTCTAGAAACGTTTATTCATTGCTAACTGGGTATCCATAACATCCTGCTTTTCTTCCTCTGGCAGTGTGAACTATTGGTAAATATATAAACAAACTCTTCCCATTTCTGAACACATGAAAGCCATACTTAAACTGGGGTCATTATTTTCCAATTCTGGTGCAATGTTATAATCTTGCCATTGTGAGCAGCATAATTATGTATGTAGCAATCATATCACCTTTGTAATCTATGGAGGATGGGACTAAAATTTACTAGCAGCTGTTGTAACAGGGTAAAAACATGTTTGTAAAATCAGTGCCCTGAGTCCATCTTGAGAAAAGCCCATGTGTGGGGGACTCAGAGACAGCAAAAAGAAAAGACCTTGACCAAGAAGTAAACCCATGGTAACAGGAACTTGCACATGTAGCAGTTCCAGACCCAGATATAGGCTTTTGCAGTCGCTGCAAAAATTAGCTTTGCAAGTCAGCAGTAAAGTTTTGAGGAGGGTAAGATGGTAAAGGAAGGGTCTATCATTGGCTTAGCAGACGAATTAGCTGGAGTAAATATAAGGGGTCGTCAGATCGAGGCTTTTTGGGGAGCCATGAATCAAGAATCAAGGAGTGCACCAGAATTGCACTGCATAGAGGGTCTGATCAACCATCTCGCCTCTCTCCAGCTCGTTGCTCAAAATAATAGGGTAGGGTGTCAGAGCTGATAACCCGTGGGGCTTTGTTCTGCAGATGATAACCTGGGTGTGAATACGATAGAGATTCCATCTGGATGAAAATATAGCATAAAAGTAAGGAGAACCTGGCCATGGTATGTTTTTTTTTTTTTGCTGAAGCTGAGTTTATTCATATATGTGGTGAGTAGTGAGTGTGAATGTAAAACTAGTTATAATTCTAACTGTTTTGTGTACTTGTGTTACTGTAATCAGTTGTTTTTTAAGTTTTATTTGTGTATTAAGAATTTGTAAAAGAATAAGAGAAAATAATTTGTGGTAAGGCAAAAACCCTCAATAAATAGTGGATTTAGATTGGATATAGAATGTGTGTTATTGTGTAAACGAATGATAGATTTATGAACCGTTGACCAGGTCTTGAACTAAGGCAGGTTCTAGCCACCCTTATCCATCCACAAGTTCGTCGGGTGAATAGTAAGGGGGGATTGTCTGAATCTAGTAACTCAATGGGCAGGTGGAGTGTGTGGGCCGAAAGGTCAATTCCTTTTCCCTCCAGACATGAGCCCCTGCACCTCAGTAGAGCTTCTGTGACAGCAGGGGACTGACACCCTATGTGTTTGTCTGTACCTTTCCACCCCCCTCCCGCTAAATAAGAGTTCCATTTTCGGGTTCATTTACCTTTGCAGTATTGCAGGCTGAATTGAACCGTGCGGATCCCTTAATAAATCAAACCTAAGTTGTAAAAGTGTGTGTTTGTAAGTTGTGTTTTGAGAATTAATCTCTTTAAGAAAATCCAACCGTTTTAAGCAAGGAATAAAAAACCCCACTACAAGCTGTAAAACTGACACAGAGCCATAAATTAGTGAAAGTAGACCAGATAAGGGGCACTCTCTCTCTCTCTCACTCCTCTCCAAGCCCCCCGCCCGTCTAAGGCATGGAAGATAGATGGACTAAAAAGTTTTTAACCATTTGTCACCACAGCAGCCATTTTCCTTTCTTTTGTTCACCCTCAATCAAGCCCACCTCTTTCTTACAACTGTTCCGGCCCCACCCAGCCCTCACTGAGTCTTCCAGCTGGATGATGGTTGGTTTTACTTGTTGAGTGTGTGACATTTTTGTGGCTTAAAAAACCAAAACCAAAAAAAAAAAAAGGCACTTGAGACACATTGTTTGAAAAGGCTTTGCTAAAACAACAGCTATCTTGCTGGGCACTATAACAATATAATCCACTGAGTGGGTCTGCACATTCGAGCTTAATATACCTGCTACCCTGGATATGGCGATAGCTGTGAGTCCATATAGTCCAAAATGCACCGGGTGATGAGACTGCAGCAGCAGTTTTCTTTTACTCATTGATTTAAAGATGTTTCAGCAGGTGAGCAGTCAACAAACACAGGAGTGACGCCCCACCCAGGTTGAAGTCAATGACAAAACTCCCATTGATTTCAACAAGACAGTAGAATAGAGCTTATAAAGAAGAAAAAGTTCTCAGAAGGACAGGCTTTGGCAGTCTCCACAGACCGCTAGTTAGATCAGGTACATCTCTGGAAAACTGAATAAAACTTACTGTTACAGCCACTACATTGGACCCTCCTGGGGAATTCTCTGGGATCCTGGCGATGTAATAGTCAGATGAGAACTTTGGGACGTTGTCATTGGTGTCCAAGAGATGTATCACTATATCCGCCGTTGAGCTAAACTTCTCAGGAGTGTTCACCTCTACAGCAAGAAGCTAAAAGATAAAATAGTGAATTCTACTATTATTATTGCAAGTATTTCGGAGGCATCTATCATTTGGCCTAGGTGCATTTTACCCCAGTTAGAACAGGAACCAACACCACAAGAAGGAAAACATGCTTTGTGTGACCATGCAAATCATGCAAAAATCAAACACAAATTTTAAATTAATAAACATTTTAAAATAAAGTTCAGCTACATCCGTGTCCATGTTGTGTTTGTTTTCCATGAATGTCTGAGCAATCCAGTTACATTTTTATGTGCAGAAACCAAATTTTAAATCTGCATTTAATCGTCCTTATTTACAGTGGAAGCGCTGTGACCAATTGCAGTTACCAGCATAGCTCAGAGAGTGCATATTGAAAACCAAATATCTGTAGAGAACGGTTCCAGACTTTTTAAAAAAAATCTCATATGCGCTGAATTATCGTGAATGATGAATAACACTGACGGAATGATGATCTGCTGGTGAACGTTTTTCAGACCCGGAGGCTAAATTAATCAGATTATTTGCTGTGACGTTATTTGCTCCGCTCCAGTGTTCTGCAGCTGTTCACAAAAGGTAACTCAACTTGCTTGAATGGACTCAAGATGGGAGACATATACCAAGAGCAGACTAACGTTTCATTGATTTCTATGGTATGCTAATGGCCAACAGTAAACCAGGAGGGAAGGAATTAATCACTGATTAGGGAAGATATAGCAATTTTGATGAACTGTTGGGAATAGGCATTGAATAGAAACCAGCCCCAATCTTGTCCAAAGTTTTAACTGAAAGAACTAACTCTGGCAGTGGGGGTAGCAAGTGGCTTTAACTTGTCAGGTAAATAAAGCAGTTTGGGAGGTGTAGGTAAAAAGAAAAAAAAGTATTTCATTGTCATATTTCAAAAGTAGATATCTAATTTAACCACTGCCTTCCTTTCCCAATTGGGAATTTAGAAACAGGCTTTGCATTTTTAGCAAAATCTTTGTAGTTCATCCTAAGAGTCGTGTGAAAATAATTTTATCCAGACAAAGTGAGAGATCTCAAATTAAAAAGGAAATCATCTTCACTTGTAATTACTGCTTTTGGTGTTCACTGCAATAGCATTCACCTGAATTCTCTTGGCATTCATGAGCTGGTTGTGTGTAATTTCTTTAGTGGTCTTTTAGTAATTTGCGACAAATAAATCTGCACTTATTATAATTAGTTTTGGTAATATTTCATAATCTGTCATGAAGCTTCCATTTGAATACAATAATAATATGTTGTATTTCTATAGCACCTTGAATCTAAGGAACACCAGGTGCTTTACAGACATGACAAATGGCAGCACTGAGACACATAGCAGTGAAGTGACTTGCTGAAGTCACACAGAAAATTCTTGTCAAAGCTGGACATAGAACCCAGGAAATCTGACTCTCACGCCACTCCCTCTAATCACTACAGAAACTGCCTCTTTGTATGCAAAACTTTCAGAGCCCTCTAGTACCCGACTATAACTTGGATAAAATATCTTACGATTAACAAGGCACTGAAGGCAATGAGTTACAATGGAAAACTAATTACCCATCAGCAGAGGTTTTCCTCCAGTAAAGCAAGATCATGTGCCACATGGCCTAAGGCTAAGTAGGTGAAATCCTGGATTCACTAAAATCAGTGGGGCCAAGATTTCATTTAATGAGTTTTACTGACAAAAGAGAAATAATCTTCCTGCTGTGCATAGTCTACACTGCTTCAGAGGCAACACAAAATGAAATTTCTATACAAATGTAATGGATAGATCTTGCATTCACTGGCCAAAGATAGCCCACAGACCTCAGTTACACCCGTTAAACCCCACAGCACTCAATGATTTGATGGAAGAATTTTGCTTGGTGAGCTTCATTAACAGGGATCATTAGAATTCAGCCAGGCAGCCCTACTTTGAAATCAGAAATCAAAAGCCATCAGGTATATGAACCTTGTAATCGGAGAGGGCAAGGAACTTATAATACCTTAAAGGTTAACAACTGGAACTTCTCATAATCTATGGCAGCAGAATTCTCCACTATTATGGTAACCTGAGCCTCATTCAGGACGGTTTGGGGAACGACTCGGAAGATGCCACCAGGTCCAACTAGCCGGAGGTTGAATTTAGCATTGGCCCCCTGGGAATGAAGAATAGGTATGAAAGTAAAAGCAGTACAAAGTCCTGGTACTTTGCTGTCAACAGCAGGGCTACGTTTCCTGTTGCAAGGCATAGACTCTGTTTTTATTCAGTATGTGTATAATTAGAATATGTGTTTGACTGTTTAGGACCTTTTGTTTCCTATGTTCCAGGGAAGAGAGTGTTAAGAGGCTTACTAAAGTAATCTCTGCTGCTCTGGTCACAGGACACACATGGCTTGTTTTAAAAATAGATTAATTATTCCTCCAATTACAGTGGAAAAACACTGCACTAGGGGTGGGTAGGTGGGCTATTCATGTGGGAAAGAGGCTTGGATTTGGCTTCAAGGCTTGTGTCACCTAAGCTGATTGTGTTCCAAGGAACCAGGGGCACATGGATGAGTGATTCTAGTAAGATTTCTCCCTTCCAGCTTCCTAACCAGGATTTTATAACAACCAAAGAAGTAAGGGTCTCCAGAGAATCCATCCTGTGCCTTGCAGAGAGATTGATGAATGATTGGACAGGACTTAGTGAGTTTAGTTAGTGTTGTTGTGGGTCTGTGCATATAAAGCAATGAAGCTTTCCAATGTGCTGCACTGCTTTGTTGCATTGGTTTTGATTTGATCAGTTGATCCCTCTAACTGCAGCACCACAGTTGGCTGGAGGTAAAGAATGACCCAGTGGTGGAACACCGGAAAACAAGGGAAATCACTGAACAATAGCCATATATAAAAGGCATCCACCTAGGGCATTCCGTGATAAAAGATCAAGCTATTGTACACCAGAACAATTCTCTTGAGTTTTGGCTGAACATGGCAGGGGAATGGCAAAAAAAGGGAAGTTCATGCAGAGAGTCATTTTAGCCATGAATCTGGCAGACATTTATGCTTTCCTACAGCAGAACAGGAAAAATGAGCTGAACGTGATTTACCAACTAAAGTGTAAACATACTTCAGTACTGGTGGGTACCAACCTCTTAACTGCTTTGGTTCTCAACTAAAGTCCCCAACCCTGATCACGGATTGGCTGAAGCTATGATGTTCCTCCAGGATATACTGTTTCTTAGATGAAGCACTTCCACTTGTGATGATGTGGAAATGGGAGAGCCCCCAGTTGCTGATGTACACACAGGTGGACTAAGCCTGAGCAGTGATTGCTTCAATACTTCCTCATCTCAATGGGGAAAAAGCCAGTGTTAATCCCCAAAGCAAATCTGGATATTTTCAGGTTCAAGCTCAGCGGCTTGTGTTGCACTAGAATTCCACAACTAAAGAAGAGTCCCTGGGCTCCTTTTTGCTTGCAGTGCAGATTGGAGCAACACATATAAATACTGGCTGGATGTGATGGATGTACATGGCATGAGTAAGAGTAGTGGCAATGTGGAATGCTATTTTCCCAGCCAGGGTAGGATCCTTTATGCGTGGGAATCAACAGATTTTTTGGGGGGACCATGCTGTGTTGGAGATGGCTGACCTGCATAGTATGCTTCCTCCCCAAACTGACTGGAAAAACATTGTGTGACACTGTGCAGCAAGAAACATTCCCAGAAATGTATTCTATGTACTTACAAATGCTTTCTTTGTATTTTATAGCCTGGTTGTAGCCTATGTGACTTTTTTTTAACCCTAAGTAAAGAAAAAGCCAGCAAAGCAGTTTTTTTATTTGCTTCCTTCTGCAGCAGTAACAATGGCAGGCTTGACTGGGCACTCACGTGACAGAAGTCATTTATCTGCTCGCTGCAGAGCAGCAGGGGGAAGCCGCTGGGTTTGATAGCAGTACAACAGTAACAGCACAATACTGAGTACAGTGATGTAAGAGCATTGCTGTCAACAGAATACAGTTCTGGAATGTGTGAAACATTTGGTTATCACTCTCTGACCTCCGGCTAACTCAAATGAAGGCCAGTGGTATAGTATCTATCTTAGTGTTTCCAACAGCAACTGGTACCATAGTATCTAAGTGCTTTCTAGGTCAGTTAGATCTGCAGGGTGAAGTTCAGAAGACTTCATGGAATCTTCTGTTCTTCTCCCATCTCTGGTTATAGGATGCTCTGGGGTGTAAGTTTTAGCAAAGCATGTCCTGCTGACTCATGTTAAAGGATTAAGGCCAGAAGAATGATAAGAGTGAAAGGGGCAAGGACTGTATTCTCTCCATCAGGCTGTGGGAGACAGCAGTAATGCATGCAGCCTACTGTTTGTAAAATGCTAAGTAGGCCTCCCATTACCTTTAGGAATTATGCAAGTGCTTATAATCCTCAATTTACATACGGAGAAACTAAGTGAGAGGTGAAGGGTCTGATGCTCATTCCACAGCACTGTAAATCGTGAGTAACTCCACGGATGTCACTGGAGTTATACTAGCAGTAAAACAAGTTTGAGATTGGAAACAGGGCCTAAAACGTGTATGACCCCAGTAGGAGTCAGTGTCTGAGCTGGGGTTAGAACTCATGGGAACAGAACTCAAACCAATAGACCTTACCGCTCTGAAGTGTTCAGAGCACTGTCAATGGGCAATCATATTGCAATACTAATAATTTATCCTTACTCCTCCCCAAAATGTAGGTGACCACATGCTACAGTGAAATGTGCTGCAGAAAACCCTTAGACAGGCCAACTAGATAGATACTCTTCACAAACTCACCTGATCTGAATCGTTGACTGTAATTTTCAGGCCCCGCAAGATCTCACCCTCAGGTGGATGCTCATACATTGTCAGTTCAAATCGATTCTGGAGCCCATTTTCTCCATAGAAAGTTGGTGGGTGGTTGTTGAGGTCAACGACCCTTATCGTCACGGTGGCAAAAGCATATGCTGTCACATCACCCTCTAGACTTATTTCTGATGCCTATGATGGGTAAAAGAAACAAACTGTAGGGCTTTTTTTTCCCCTGTAGAATTATCATTTCACACTACAATGTTTCTTCTCTCAGGCCCACAGAGGGCCTTAATCTATGTGCACAAATCTCATTTATATTAATGGGAATTTTGTATAGAGTTGATTACAGCTCATGGCCTTACATTAGAAAGGCCTTACATTACAATGTCTTTAAATTCATTTTAGAAGGGAGCATAACCTTGGTATGAAGTTTAGGGGTGGAATCTTGGTTTTACTGAAGTCCAACTCCACATACTTCACGGGCCAGGATTTCACTCTGGAGCACTACAGACTTGCAGAAAGTCATATTTGCTCTGAGCTAAGAACAATCATCCTAAAGCTTAACAAAGGCAATGGTCCTGCATTGGCTATGAGGCCACATCTGCAGGAAAGGGCTCCACAAGCCACCTCTTCCCTAGAATGAAAACTGCTCTCTAGGGAGGAATAATCCAATTTACAAAAAACAAGAGGTAATAGAACTTCTGCACAGAATGCAAGATGAAGAGGAACCCAAAACCCTTTGAAGTTCCAGAATGCTTGGACTTTTCCTCCAGGTTATTTTTTCAGGTACCCATGCTTTTCTTAGCTCTGGCTGAGGGCAAAAGTGCTGAAGCACTGTGAGAAGAGCTGTGCTTTTGCAGCATTTGGGGGCCATATAGAAAGAAGAAAGTACCAGAAATCTCCTTCTGGAAAGCCTGTTCTCAGATTTATAGCTCTGCTTGGCTGACCTTAAGAGCTCTAGATAGGCTGGATAAGCAACCAAACCACCAGACCTGTGGAGGTTCACCGATCACTGTTCTCTCATGGCCTATGCCTCTGTTTCTTCCACTACAGATGAAAGTCTAGCTGCTGGCTTTGTGTAACAAATGAGTTACCAGTAACTGAGGAATCAAACCAAATTGGTCAAATTAATCTCTGGTGTATACCCAGTTCGGTCAAAGAGCTAAAACCAACACTAGTTATGACCCAATATTTCAACCTTTGTTTCAGTGGTAGAAAAAACATGCATCAATTGAATTACTGGTACAACAGGATGCAACACTATTTTAACTCTGAATTTCTCTAAAGACTTTTATGTCTTTAATTTCTGAGCATGGAGAACCAGATTCTCAGCTTGAAGTCAACTGCGTTCCACAGGCTGAGAATCTGGCACTTATGCTCTTGTTTTTAATATAAAATACTATAGCATTTATTTATTTATCCTTGGGCTAAGTCACGAGACCTTTCTAAAGACTTACTTCAGTTCTTATTCAGAAAACTTCTCAGTACTTTCAATGCATGTTTGTGTGACTAAACACTGATGAGGGCCTAATGATGTGGCCCTGTACTTTTAAAATGGTGATTATTAGAATCGTGTGGAAATATCAGCAGCATGTCATTTTCATGTTCTCTGTCTCCTCAAAATACTGTTCTCGTTCCTGTTGTAACCTCAGACATGCATGCCGTATTTTTGTGTTAGAGACTCAGTCAAGTGGCTGTGGATTTAATAGCAACGATCCACCATTCAACATCATTTATCCTAACCCTCTCGATAATTATAGATTTAATAGTAGTCCACTCCAGCAGATATGGCTTTAATAAGTCATTCATTTCTATCTTCAGTAATAAAAATTGAAAATATAGTTAGCAGACAATCACCTAAGGGAAAGAAGACTGTAGAGTTGAGAATGAACTTGTGCTGATTAGATTTTATTTGCAAAAGGAAATTGGGGGGTCACTTTGAATATCTGGGTAAACAAAGGGAAATTATGCTGATGAGGATCTGACCCTTGAACATACAAATACAACATGTAGCACTTAAAACATGGCACATGTTAACTGCTTTTAACACTGATGAGCATTCATGGCTATTAGACTAAGGGCACAGGGAAACTAGAGAGCATACCTGAATTTTTAGTTCATACACTTCTTTCTTTAATTTACTTGGATTTTTTATTACAGAAATAGCTCCAGTTGTAGTATTTATTTCAAAAGATCCTTCACTTCCTGTCACAAAAGAAAGACACAGTTGATTATTCTGATCGCATTTTCCAACACCCTGAAAAAGAAGAGTTTAAAAAAACCTTGAGTGGTAAAATGTACAGTGGTCTGTATGAAAAAATAAGTTGTAGTTCCTTTCTAACCATTAGGTGGCAAAGGCCTCTGAGATAGGGCATCTAGCACAGCCTCTGCAGGGAGTAGTAATTTATCAGCTTGGATACCCTTTCGTATCCTTTTTGGATATGAAGGGGTAACCAATCAGCTAGAAAAAATCTTTGCTACCACATTTGAGACATGTAGCCAGTGGTCATCACCAGGGTGGATGGAGACGCTTGGACAGGAGCAGTTTTTCTGTATCAAGTAATGTTTAAATGTTATTGGGCAATAAAGTCACACAAAGGGTCATAACTACAGTTTAATTTTGACCAGAATTGGCAGATAGTTTCGAAATACAATTGATAAGACACGTATGTACTCAAAATAGTACTGGTTTTAAAAGTTTGGAAAATATTTAGTCCCAGGTGATCTGCTGTATGCGTTTTCCCATACTTTTTTTTGCCTTTGATTAAAGCAAAAATCTGTAGTTACACAACAGTCTGAGGTCGTTTGGACCGTCAAACTATTTGTCATTATTGGTACGATGCACTGAGACACTTTTCCATCTGCTATTTTTATGATGGTAAGTAGATAAGAAGACTTCCTAACCCTAATTATAAAACATATATTTTTGTTGTTATCTGCTTGCTCAGAGACATAAATCTAATGTGCTCATAGTACAGCTGTAATTTTCCTATCATCACTGAATACAATGACGATACATGTAAATGAATTATGTAATGGTCATGGCTCCTGGTAAGAGAGCTGTAGAATGTCTTGTACGAATATATCATGTTACTGGCAAAATATAATTATGTACTCTTATGTAACCCTTACATATAACTAGGAGCTAATGAAATACCCTTTTGGGCTCTATTTACTCACAAAAGGCGTCACAGTAATTTGTAGATAGTTGAAACATTTCTATTCCCCCTCAGAATCTACATATGATGTGTACATAACTCTGTTGCTACACTTGTCACTGTCAGTTGCGTGCATTGCAGCACACCAAATCTTCTCCGTAACATATGTATCTCTTATTGCACACGCCCTTTTACACCAGCACAAATGTGAGGATGGCTTCTGGAGCAAATGCCAGCACTATCATTTTAGGAACAAGCTACCCAGTGCTATCTATCACCCATTTGTTGCTGATAGGGGAGACTTTACCCTCAAAACTGCTCACGTGAGAATAGGCTTATAAATGACAGCATGTAGTTAGGTTACTGACACACCACAGCTGACATTTCATGCCTGTTCTTGAGATGGGAAGAAATCACTTTTCTTTTCCTCAAAGCTAGGGGGGAAATGAGCAGTAGAACATATCTCACCAGTATTCCCCTGATGGGAATAGCTCCAAAAAGCAATGACGTGAGCATTTACTTTGGTTTTATCACGGGGTGCTGCTCTGCGCAAGACACTGGCTGCCAATGGCTGCCACCCAGTGACTGTGAGCCACACACACGCTGCAGTGACATTGTTACTTAAAGGTAAACGTTCAAGGTGCTCTAAAATTCGTTGCCAGTCAGATCGGTTTGGAAATTTGTATGCTTGTAGAAGGCCTTGAGTACCATTTGTGGAGCAAAGTAGGGGTCATGGGTAAGGGGCTCCTGAGATACTGTTCCCTCCCCTCCTGGCCAAGGAGCTGTGTTTAATTTTAAAGTGCTCTAAAATGCAAATACCAAGCTCGATTGGCTTGATAAAGATGCAGAATAGGATCGCGCGTGTGTGTGTGTGTGTGTGTGTACAATTTTGGGGTCATTTGGCTCTTTTCCCCTGAGTTGTTTTTACAATGGGGCAGACTAGGCAGGGAATTCCAGCCGCATTCTAGCTGGAGGTACGGCCAGTGCGGCTGCAGCAGGCATGCAGTAGTGAGCTGGCTGGGGACTTAGCTGAGAATGGGTGTGCTCTGTATGTGCCACAGGCGCACAACCCAGCAGACTTTAGGGGAGCGAAGAATGGGCACGCGTGCTGTCCCAATGGTTTTTCTAGGGATCTAAAAATTAGGGAAGGGAACGCGGATATTGCGTGGGGTGGGAGGAGCTGAGACTCTGTATACTTGGTCCATATTACAGGCAAAGAGCACTGAGACTGTAAGGGAGCTGAGAATGGGCATGCTATGCTGAGTGGGCATGCTTGGTTCATGCCACAGACACATCGCAAAGACCAAGAGAGCTGAGAATGGGCATGCTTTGTGAATAGCTCCACCGACAACAAAGGTTCCAGAGGGAACTTGCATCTGACTCAAGGGAGTGGAAGGGCTGAATAGTTCCCACTCCCTTGTCCACTCACACACGAGTCAATCCAGTGCCATCTGTTTCCAAAAGGGTGTGGGGCTCCTAATAGTTAGTTAGCCAAAAAAAAAGAAAAGACCAGAGAGATATGCACAATGTACAGAAGGGATGTCCCATCAGGGTGAAGATCTCAGCAAGGTTGACAGCAGTTCTCCTTCTATATAAAACTCTCCTCTAGCTGCACAAGGCAGTACTTCTGTGTTAGAAAGATGTGCTAAAATAAGAATGGGATTCAGTGGACACATTTTTTCAACAGTGATTGGTGCTTTGGACACTCTTGATTTTGGGTTCCCAGTTTGCAACGCTTTAAAAACATCCTGATTTTCCCAAAGTGCTGAAATTCAGTTTCCTTTAAGGTGTGTGAAGTTGGACATTCCAAATTACCAGTTGCTTTCATAAATAATGAGTTCATGAAGAGACTGAACTAAAAATGAGCCTTCTCAGTTTAATTAACAAATATCTAATAATATCTCTGCAAAAACAAGAACATCTCTCACTAATATCAGCTAAGGTGAGAAGTCTGACAAGCTAACCAAAAATAGTCATTCCTTCTGCAGCATGCATCTCTAGGGGCCTTAGTGGTTTGGGCATGAAGAACTCAACCTCCTAAAAGATGGGACTGTGTAAAAAGGCCTTCTCTGGATATAGGGTCAAATTGTGACCCAAACACCCACTGAAGCTCCCAGTCAGAATCTGGCCGATGGAGCTGACAGGGCTGTGTGCTGATTTCAGCAGTCCCACTCTTCCATGTGCCTGGGCAGAGAAACAGTTGCACCATATGTACCCCTGGGAAGCGTCACACCTTGTGCTCCAGCTATCTCATTCTTGGGTCTTTTTTGGTGCCCTCTTTTTTTGGTGGAAGTTTTGTGACAGGCATAAAGAAGAACCAGCATGAACTACTAAAAGCTGTGACTTGAGCCAAGATTTGAACCCAGCTTCTCAGCTAATGCCACAGTTTCAGTCCATTAAAGATATCCAGAAATGTTTAAGAAGCTCTCAGGTCAGTTGACAGAAAACAATGGTCTACCTCGTACAATCTCTTTATCCACATGTGGAAGATAGTCAGGCCCAGATCCTCAAAGGTATTTCACTGATTCCCATTGATTTCAGGGGAGCTAGGCCATTAGATCCTCAATGCCATTGGGGATCTCAGCCTCCACCCCCTCTTCATTCATTAATGCTCACTTCTTCCAAAAGACCCACAAAGGTTGACCCAGGCCATTAAACATTTTCACTACCACATGAACAAAAAAACAAGAAAAAGAAAAATCATCCCTCTAAGCACCATCCTCTGGGTCTCCCAGTGTTTTGGCCTAATGGCTCCCAGTTTTAGAGGGGAAAGTCCCTCAGCGCAGGGAATCATTTCTTCCTTTATGGCTAGTAAAGTGCCAGGCACGCTGATGGTCCTTAATAAACAATAAATAACCAAAATAAATGATTCCAAGATGAGCAAAGTAGCTCCATGAAACACTAAAGCTCAGTAAATAATCTCTGGGCTGCTCCCAGCTAGACAAGATCCAGGAATAGTTTCAGGTATCAGACACTTTTCATAAGCGGCATCTTTAGCTTTGCGAGACCCCAGCACGCCACATTCTAATTTAAGGTCATGTCTAGCTTTGACATCCCTTAGGATTCCAGGCCAACTTAGTCTACTCACCATTCACAAGACAGTAATGAATATTGTTAGGCTTTCCTCGGTCTCCGTCAAGAGCAACGACTGATAGTACCTCAGAACCCTAGGGAGAAATGAGGAATTACAGCTTATGTAATCAGAGCAAAGAGCAGTGAAATTGCTAGTGCCTATTAATAAAATCCACTCCAGCCAGTTCCTCCTATAACCAGATGATGGATGCCCTTGCTGTGGCTGCATTAAGAAGACAGCAGAGTCCATGCTCCTGCCAGAAGAGAAATCACAGCTTGACTTTATATCAGGCCAGTTGACTGGTTGAGCTACAGTGTTTGTGAGTGGGCCCCAGACAAGCTTTTGGGAATGGGTAACCTCTGACTGTTAAGGGAGCTGGGGCTTTTTTGCCTCCACTGTTCTCCCAGTAAAACTCCCACTTGTCCATCCATGTGCTGAGGTAGAGAGACTGGTTGTTTCAGACCATTGTGAGACCAATGATATTGATGGAATACTGATATTGCAGTCAGGTAGTCATTCTCTCGGTGTGAAAGGCCGAGTGCTGACAGGACAGCTGTGTGAGTCAAGTGGCGATTAAAATAGGGGAAGGCCATGCCATCAAACTTGTTGAATACGAGATGGGGATGGCTCAGGTCTGCAGGGGCCTTACCTGGGGCTACATGTTACCGAGGTGGAATGTTTCCTGGCTTATGGTCGGTGCCAGCTGACCAGGCAATGTAGCTGACCAAGACCAAGGATTGACTGAAGGAGACCTCTGGGACCCCCTAACCATTAGCTGGGACAAGGGACAGCCTGTAATCTGGAAATCAGCTGCAGTGAGGCCTTGCTGAAAGGCCTGTTTTATGTTTTCCTTGTCATGATGATTATGATTATATTCAGTGCCATTCCACACCAGCACCCTGAGCAAAGATCACGCCAATCATCTTAGCGTCAGCACAAGGTGAGGAGCTGCAGGAAAGACAGAAGCACCCTTTCTGGTATGTGGGTTGCACAGTTGTTGCAAAGTGTAACTCTGGCTCACAACAGTTAATCCTTTCTGCTGCCAACATATTGTGCTGGCATGTCCTTTTCCCACCTGCTCGTCTACCTTTTTCCTACGTAGTCTTTTATGAGCAGCTACAGAAGCAAAGAGAATGCTCTTCTGCTCCCTGATGGAATGGCAGCTGAACTGCTGTGAGAATTTCATGGCAAAGCTGAGTACATTATCCCAAATTGAAGCAGTAAATTCTTTTCTGTGGTGGTTTTAAAGTACCGTTGCTCTTTACTTCCTAGGGAACAAACCACCATAGAAGTGGACAGAGCCTGGTAAACAAGAACCAGAGATGGGTTGAAGCCACAAATTTGGAATCAAGTTTCTAAGTCACAGTTTGGGGGTGTTCACCTTCTAGGTTACAGATGGGCTCATTGAAAAGACTGGAGCTACTTACAAAATGCAGGTGTGGACTGAAATTTTCAGTCCCCTGACATCCAAAAGTTTGGAAGAACGCAGTTTTAAGATTTTTGGTTCACATCCACCTCTCATTTTAAGCAGAGGACGTCAACTCTCTTTCTTCTGTCCTCCCCTCATACAGACATTATGTTCACTTAATAAGAGCATCTTCATTTTCTAAAATGCCTCACTTAGGACCTGTCCTGCAAGGTCCTTGCTCAGTTCCTATTAATATCAAAGGAGTTCAAGTCCTCTAATTTGATCCTGCAAATGCCACTGCAAACTCGTAACTATTCTGCGGGTTTCCATTGCTTGGAATTGTAATGTCTGATTGCCAGGTAATTCACCAAGCAGCAGACAACCATTTACAAAGTTAATTGGACATTTTTGTTCTTTCCAATGAAATCAAGACAGGCCACAGAAGCAAACTAGGTGTCCCAAGGTAATATGAATTGTAAGTGCTATGAAATCTTCAGGGCATAAGATAACAAGGAGTATTTCTGGCTGGACTTAAGATCTTTACAGTCTTTCCTTTTAGAACATAAGAACGGCTATGCTGGGTCAGACCAATAGTCCATTTAGCCTAGTATTCTGTCTTCTGACAGTGGCCTATGCCAGGTGCTTCAGAGGGAATGAATAGAACAGGTAATCATCAAGTGATCCATCTTATCAGCCATTCCCAGTATCTGGCAAACAGAAATCCCTGCCTATACTGGCTAATAGCCATTGATGGATCTCCATGAACTTATCTAGTTCTTTTTGAACCCTGTTATAGTCTTGGCCTTCACAACATCCTCTGGCAAGGAATTCCACAGGTTGACTGTGTGTTGTGTGAAGAGATACTGTCTTTTGTTCATTTTAAACCTGCTGCTTATTAACTTCATTTGTTGACCCCTAGTTTTTGTGTTATGAGGAGTAAATAACACTTCTTTATTTACTCTCTCCACACCAGTCATGATTTTATAGACCTCTATCATATCTCCCCTTAATTGTCTCTTTTCCAAGCTGAAAAGTTACAGTCTAATTAATCTCTCCTCATATGGAAGCTTTTCCATACCCCTAATCATTTTAGTTGTCCTTTTCTGTACCTTTTCCAATTCCAATATATCTTTTTTGGTATGGGGCAAGCAGATATGCATGCAGTATTCAAGATGTGGGCATACCATAGATTTATAAAGAGGCAATGCAATATTTTCTTTCTTATTATCTCTCCCTTTCCTAATGATTCCCAACATTCTGTTATCTTTTTTGACTGCTGCTGCACACTGAGTGGATATTTTCAGAGAACTATCCACAATAGCTCCAAGATCTCTTTCTTGAGTGGTGATAGCTAATTTAGATAAATTTAATAATTTATTTTATAAGTATACTTAGGATTATGTTTTCCAATGTGCATTATTTTGCATTTATCAACACTGAATTTCATCTGCAGTTTTGTTGCATAGTCACCCAGTTTTGTGACATTCCTTTGTAACTTTTTGCAGTCTGCTTTGGACTTAACTATTTTGGGTAATTTTATATCATCTGCAAATTTTGCCACTTCATTGTTTATCCCATTTTCCAGATCATTTCTGAATATGTTGACCAGTACTGGTCCCAGTACTGACTCCTGGGGGACACCACTATTTATCTCTCCATTCTGAAAAATGACCATTTATTCCTTTTATCTTTCAACCAGTTACTCATCCAGTTACTCTTATCCCATGACTGCTTACTTTGCTTAAGAGCCTTTAGTGAGGGACCTTGTCAAAAGCTTTCTGAAAATATAAGTACAATAGATCCACTGGATCATCCTTGTCCACCTGCTTGTTGACCCCCTCAACAAGTTCTAGTAGATTGGTGAGGCATGATTTACTTTTACAAAAAACATGTTGACTCTTCCTCAACAAATCATATTCATCTGTGTGTCTGATAATTCTGTTCTTTACTATAGTTTCAACCAATTTTTCTTGTGCTGAAGTTAGTTATACTGGCCTCTAATTACCAGGATCACCTGTGGAGACTTTTTAAAAAATTGGCATCACATTAGCTATCCTCCAGTCATCTGGTACAGAAGCTGATTTAAATGATAGGTTACATACCATAGTTAGTAGTTCTGCCTCATTAACAATGCTGTGGGCTAGACTGTGCCCAACGTATTCATGTTGACCATTTCCTCACACAGGTAGGCCTATTGACTGAACCAGGACAGCTCCATGAGTAAAAATACTCACTAAAATGAGGAAGGATGGCACATTCTAGGGCCCTTTATAAAGGTCAATCCACACCAACATACAGGAGAGGGAACCCTGAGAGAATGGTAAATAGTTGCAAATAGTGACTGGACATATTTTCATGACAACCATTCTCTACTTCAAACAATGATAAGGCCCTTTCAGAGCAATAGCAATGATATAGTTTACCGGATGCGCTGACAAAACCTCTCCTCAAAGAATCATTTAATTTCTTTATCATATTGATGAACATGATATTCACAGAGAAGAAGATGAATAAAGCTGAATTGAAAGAGTGGCTTGGAAGAACTTCAGTGCAATCCCTTGGAGGGAGATAGAGCACTTGGTCATGGGTTAAAAATGTTCACTCCAAGAACAGCACCACCAAGGAAGAAGAAGAGAAACCTCATGGAACAAACACTGAATGTGTAAATAACAGTCAAAGCAGCAAGTACACTTCTCTGTGTGGAGTCTGCTGTAATAGCTGAGCCCATGATGGGAAGGATGCTAGTATTTCCATCATTATAAAATCATAATAGTGTAAGTTTCAGGGCTCAGAATGGAAGTAATTAATGGTTTCCACACTAAATACTATGTTTTATGTGCACTTGATAGATATGGGTCTTTCAAGATCACTTGGTAACTATAAAGAGTAAATTAGTATATATCACATTTTTATAGCCTCTTTCATTCCAAAGGATTGCAAAGTGCCTTTAAAACTACCCACAATATATACAGTAATCCCTTCCACCTCACTACCCAGCTGAATTGCAGCTCTTTACGCAAAGATTTATAGCAACTGTTTAACTGCATACAGCAATGCTAAATTATTATTTAGGACCGACAGTAAAGAAGAAAACTGCATCTATTGAAACTGCCAGGGAAATTTAGGTAGACAGAGTGTAGCCACACTGACACTAGAGGTCAAAGAGTCTACAACTGAATAACTTTATGACTAATAATACCATTTGTAGTCATATATGTTAAGAGATGGTAAATCAAATCTCAGATTGGATAGTAAAAGCAGATCTCCATTGGGCTTTGGGAAGAATTTTTACCTTCTTCATATATAACATTATGCAATTGGCTAGAGACATTATGGATTTGTTTCACTTTCCTTTGAAGCATCAAGTATAAGACGCAGGATAGTGGACTTGATGGACTAATTTGCTATGGTTCATACCCTTTCTATTTACAAGTGGCTGAATCTTGATTCAGGATTCCTCCATATAATGGACCACTCAGGAGTTCCATAGTTTGCCAAGGCTCTGTGGTCATGGAGAAGAAATGGAATCTGGTGGAAATATCCCCTCAACAGCAGCCATCTACCTGCAGTGCAGCCGCTGACTTCTTGTGTCCACCCATGAGTTATTTGCTTAATTGACAGTTTGGTTTCAGAGCTGTCAGCTGACTCTACAGGCTGTAAGGTCACTTGGCCTATTCCATTTTCTTAGCCATCATTCAGCAGAGAAGATCCCACATGACTGGAGTGTCAGGGGCACCTCCTTCCTAATGACTCCAAGGGAGACAGTGCCTGGGATCTGGTAGCAGAGTCATAGATTTTTCCTCGGCCCATTCTTTACAGAGCTAGCTGATGGCTCCAAAACAGACTTATCAGTTGGGAAGTACAGGTCCATTTAGATAAAAAATCTCCCCTTGCAGCAATCATCAGAGGCCTGAGCAAGGCCTCTGCAGGGCTAGTTGGGTTAATGCACTTTTAGAAGTACTGCTAGTCTCAACCGTGGAGTAGCTATTAATCATGGTCTAATTATACCGCTGCGAGTCAAAAATCCCTTTGGGCAGGCCCTCTGTGATTTTTGTGATGGACACAAATAAGCACTAGCATGAGACTTACCAAACTCATTTCACTTAAGATTCAAGTCAGAATTTGAATGTAGGACTCCAGAAATGTAAGGCTGGTGCCATAAACCACTGTGACAGCTGGTCCCACTAGCTTGTAATGTGGAAGGTTTCTTCATTGCTTCTGGGTTACTCACCGCTAGGGTGTCCTCATAGACATAGCCATAATAGGGAGTCCCAATGAACATGGGAGGACTGTCCTGAACATCTTCCACATTGATAGTGACTGTGGTTGAGGCTGAAAACACCTTGTTGTCTCCCCTGAGCTTCCCACCACCGTCCTACAACAAAATACATTGTCCAATCATTATGCTGAAATTCACTCACTGGAACACTTGATTGCAGACTTATTAGCTCACAGAACCATGCAGTCCTGATGAGACTTCAAACATACACTCCCAAGGCTCATGCATCTCCCACCATACACCCAGGGCCAGAATAAATATAATGAGAATGATGAGGAGCTAGTTATTCTAATCATAGGGAAAAAATGGCCATTGCCCAGTCAATAACATGTGGAAACAGCTCAACTAAACAGCTAGCTTTAGAGCTAATGAATGAATGCCTTTTCGCTCTATTTTCCATTTGTTCCGGTCTCTCTTTGATTAAGCAGGCAGCAGCCCGAGACTCTCTGGAGTCATTTTTAAATTAAAAGTGGTTGTGCTGATACATAGAATCACATGTGATATTGTGTGTTTGAGCTCCTATTTATCAATGCCACCTAGGGAGGAAAATCATAGTCTTTGCAGGAAAGAGGGTGAGTGAGAGGAATAGGCCAAATTTGGAAGACCAGCTATAACTTTTCATGCTAAAGGTAGGGCATATAAAACACTACTCCAGGAAGTGCATTGCTAGCAGAAGATTAAATTTTGCAAATGATCAAAGTCTCCTAGGGACGCTTGTGATACAGTCAAAGATGTGGAGGAGCATAAAGCTGGGAGTTGTTAAGTGGCCACCGTGTAATCAACTCTATTTGTACTACTGACATGCAGAGCCAGTTAGAGAGGAGCCAGTGTCTGAGAAGATTTTAACCCCTTCATCATTAGTAATTGTGCTGGCAATTAAACCAGTGTGAATTGTGTAGCCTCCCCACTGTCACAGGAATAAAGCACTGTTATGCAGTGATATGTCCACTTCCCCTAACCACTCTGCACTATATTGAAGACAGGTGAATCCAAGCCACATTTTGCCACCACAATCTCCTCCCCTGCTCAAGTCCGGCCCCCCCAAAATTAAATGATACCCAGGCCACGCTCTTCACATGAAACACAAGAGCACTTTTCCTCAGGCATGTTCTTTGTGGCCTAGCAGAAGCAGTGTCATCCAGGAAAATATGTCTATCAGTACTACAGGTCCTGTATATTTCTGCACGTCTCTACACCTCAGAATCAATAGTTTTACAGTCTGTAATAAGTATACAGCAGTGCCACAAGCACAGACTCCACAGGATTTATGGTAGCAAGGAGACGAGTGGAATGTGCAGCTGCTTCTGAAGGATGTGAATAACTATGGTCCATTAGTCAGCCAGCAAGAAAAGTAAGAAAATATATTGTTTTTGGAGAAGAGACATGTCACCTCTGTTCTGCAATGTCCCTATTCTCCACCTGCTGTACTGACAAAGAGAAATGATACACAAAGACTCTGCCAGGACTGCAGTTAATTACTCAGCTTTATGTGCTGATAACGCCGACTCCTAGATGTTGCTTTATGCCTTTCTGGAAGTGGGTTCCCTACAACAGCACACACACACACACACACTGCTGAGTACTGCACTAGCCAGAATGAACTCTGAAGTTACACGACTCTGGGTCTAATTCTTCCTCGTTCTTCTTTGGACCGGCCTCAGATGTGCTTTCCACAGTTAGAGTCCTTCCCCTCCCTGCCTGGCCTTTCAGAAAAGAGCTTGATACCTTTGCTACCACGGTGACAAAATGAGTTCTTGATTTTTCATAGTCTAGAGTGATCCCTGTCTTGATGCGAAGAACACCACTGTGTCGGTCTATGGTAAACTTATTAGTACGGATGTTCTAGAAGAAAAGAAGAGGAGAAGGTGAAAAATTACGGGTATAGAAACAAGATTGATGTTGGGACCTTTTATTTACTATCTAAAGATATAGACTAGAATAATAGAAGTGGTTAAATAATGTGTAAAATGAATTGTTGAGGTGATGAATTTCACCTCTTTGTGTTCATGACCAATTTATGAACAGATCACAATTTTCTCATTATTCAAAATAATGCAGCAACCTCAACTTAGACATATCCTGACGCTTAATGTTTAACCAGGTAGCCATAATATTCCATTTACATAGTTTGAGTGGGGTTTGTTTGTTTTAGAGGAAAAAAAAGAAAATTAAACACCACAAAAAAGTTGTGTCCCTCTTCAGGACTTCAGAGTTCTTTCGCTTCCAAAAAATTGGCACGAGGCCATGTATACTCCATTATCTGGAACACTGATGAAGCTTTTCAGAAGTGACTGCTGAAATCTGGATTCTGAAGCATTTTAAAGGGGATCTCATTTTTGTAAAGTGCTGAGCATTTGCCCTCTGAAAACCAGAACCTTTTAAGGTGTCTCAAATTGGGCACCAAACACTGAGGCTTCCAAACTCACTGACTGTTTTTGAAAATGTTGACCTATTTGAGTAGATACTATTACTGGAATATTCTTCCTATATACCGTAAGAAGCCAGTGAGCGAGAGAGAGAGAGAGAGAGAGAGAGAGAGAGAGACCCTCTGTTATGTCATACTTGGGAGCTCTCCGGGAGTTTTGCGGAGCCTTTTGCTTCAACCAATGCACATTTTAAATGGACTTTTTACTAGACTGATATGTTAGTCATATATACATGTATGGCACGGCCTTTCTTCGCTGCACGTTTTGTAAGCTTAGTAAAAAACCTTGTGCAAAATGAATTACATATATGAAGTATAAGATTTTCAGAGTCATAACTTCATCATATCAAAAGCAAATTTTAATAGAACACTCAAAGGCATGTCTTCACAGAAAGGCTATGTTTTTTCCAAATTTCAATTTTCTATATCCATTTAACCTGGCTACAGATAGCATTATTCACTAAAAGTTTGCAATCTTCTTTTTTTTTTATATAATGGGAAAATATATTTGTTCGGTGTCCTCGTATTAAAAAATGACTGAACCAATTTTCTCATACTTTAAAAAAAATTGCCTTCAGGAAGAGCCTAAATCTGGAAAATTTCTGCCACAAAGGTGAAAGTTTTAGGAGTAATGAGTGACTCCTAACAGGAGCTTACGATAGATAGAAATGTTCTGTCAAACAAAAGCATAGACTGAAAATTGTCATGGTATTATAACAATGGTTTGTAAATAATGTGTCTCTTCAGTGACTTACCATGGGTAATATTAAACAATGCAACATATTGTCTGCTAGCTCTGTTTCCTGATAAGGAGAAAACAAGGGTCACTAGCATCTTAAAATTGGAATAGAGTGGCAAAATGTGTAACAAAAATGATTGTGGGGAAAAAAAGTAAGACACTCAATTTCTGAAAGAGAAATGGCTTTTCACATGGTGACCTGATCTGAGAGAATTGCAGAATGGATTTGTAAATGGGACTGAATTTAAAATGAGAGGTAGCTTACCTTTGCAGTAAAATCAGTGTGGAGTTTTTTGTGCCTTTTGGCTGCTTACAGTACTTGGTTTAGGGTGTCTTTCCTTTCAGTTATCTTATGTTAAAAGGATTAACTTTAATCCTACGTAAATATTTGCATTTTCTCGGGTAGACATTGATTCCTGCACTCTCTTGCATCTAAGTAAATATCGTAATGAATGAGTTAGTCTATGTGTACCACTACCTCTTGCTGGGGAGAATCAAAATTACTCAGCTGCAGGCACTAAGCCATTAGCCAAAATAACTAGTCACTGGTTGTAGCCCCCTATTCTTTACAAGATTGTCTTGACTAAGGAAAGTGGCCAACCTTTTAAAACATGCTTATTAAATATCTGGTGGTGATGTTATTAGTTCACTCAAGGAAGTGCCCTTATTGGTCCTTCTCTTCACTGAGACAGTGCAAAAGTGATAGGCTCCAGATAAAAAAAAGAAAGATTAAACGGAGAAGAGAGACTAGGAAGCATGAGAATCGCAGTGATGCAGCAGGAGACAGATGTTCTGTTGGAGCTGTAAAACACTGCATAAGTTATCCATGTTGCAAGTATTAGCAGGAGGCGAGCAGCAAAAGTGAAAGGATGCGTGACTATATATCACGGAGGTATGTATTAATTTTTTGGCAGATGGACTCTATTGCCCCATCAGATCCCAGTGCAGAACCAGTCACACAAGAATTCTTTCACAGCTGATCTCCTCAGCTATCTGATCCCTACCTGGAGTTAACAGGAGTCTAGACAGAGGTAATCTGACCCATCTGATAATTCAGCAGTGAATTATCTCCCACACTGAGGTCTTACTTAATATAAAAGTTGTACTGTTTTAGCTATCCTGGCATAGTTAAAGTGATACACCCACCCCCCTCACACTCTGGATGTAGTTATACTGGTGTACATGTATTTATAATGGTATAAAACCTCTGTGTAGACCAGGCCTGACAGGTAGCCAGGAGAGATGACACTGGCTATACTGAGAAGTGGATGGAATGCTGTAGCTTAAACATGGCAGAGAACCCGTATGTGCCTAGAAGCAGCTGGGGAGGGACCAGAGAAGGCAGGAGTAGGACTGAAGACGACTGAGGCCCCGTCTACACTTACCTGGAAATTCGGCAGCAGTCAACAGGAGTTATGCAAGCTATGCAGAGTAGCTGGCGAAACTCCTGTTGACTTTGTAATTCCTCTTAATGCAGCATCTTCGCTGCGCCGATGGGAAATGCGTTCCTGTCAACGCAGTGCTGCGCCACTTGAAGGGATGGTGTTATTGTGCCAGCTTCCGGATCGATCGAGCAGGTCTTCACTGGCCGCACAATCGGTCCAGATAGATTAATCTGACAGTGGCGAATACCCTGAATCTTGAATTGAAGTGGAATGCTAGCCATTCCCAGTCCTTGGTCATCCAACCCCCACCTTTTTCTTGGAGTTGCATATTAATTTAGAATCAGTTTATCTCAGGTACTGTCTGGGATCATTCTTACTGTTATGGTGACACTTCTAACAGCCTCAGCCTTCCTTTTATCCTTCCTTTTATCCTTTTATCCTTCCTTTTATCCTTTTATCCTGCTGGGTCCTGAACAGCTCAGTAAATGAAAAGAAACTACTTTTAAACACACATGTGTAATGCCCATACCTGCAAGAAGTAGGTGATACTTCCCCCGGAACCTGTGTCTTTGTCCACGGCCTCGATCTTAAAGATACTGCTCCCAGAGGGAGTGTTCTGTGAATCAAAACAGTTACCAGAATCAGAGGGATTAGCGGAGTAATGTGAGGTAAAAGATGAGAGAGGCAAGAGATGAGGAATTAATGGGATGACAGGAACAGGGAATGAATGGGAGAGGGATGGAAAGCTGCAAAGGAATGAGAAACCAAAAAGAAAAGCAGGTGGTAATGGGAGAGGCAGAAAGAGGAAAGAAAAGTGATCGAAAAGGAGGGGAGAATGTAACACAGAATGTGATGGGGAGTAAATGGGCACAAGTATGAGTGGGGACAGAAGTGAGGGAAAATATGAGATATAAAAAGGAAGAAAATATATTTAAAATAAGGGAATGACTGGGACAGAAACAGGAAGAGAGAAATATCTGTATAGGGATCAAGGAGACGGTGAAATCTTCCTCTCCTGTGATGTTGTTCCTCTTTCCATTGAAGTCAGTGGTAAAATTCCCATTGACCTCGGTGGGAGCAGAAGCAGGCCTCCTGTGGAAACTGTTATGCAACTGAGCATTGCAGCTTTCCCATGGGAGAGCGTGTGCGTTCAAACAGTGGAGAACCACTACATGACTTCCTCACTAACTGTGCCCTTAAAAATCTAAGCAAACATTTCAGCTAAACAGCATGAGTGAATTACATTAGTGATAGTTTCTTACAAAAACACACACTAGCTCTTTTTCTCTGCTCCCTGTTTAAATGTACTTACAGCATGGAAAAAAATTCAACCAACCTCTGGGACTTGGACTATATAAGGTGTGTTGAAAAACTCTGGACTCTCATCATTAGCATCTGTTACAAGGATTCGGACTTTTTCAGCAACCTGAAGTGGAATATGAAGGGCATTTATTGAAATAAACTAAATTACACCATATGCTTGTTAATTTGCACACCATGATCCTGATTGGCTAAGGAAATCATAGCAATGAAAAATTGCTTTGTTATGGAATGTCCTCATGTTACCATCCAATAGCAGAAGGGATGGAGAGAACATCACAGGCTTCTTAAAGATTTGATGAGATGATTATTTATACAATGTCTTTCAAAAGTCTCAGGGCACTCTATGAACAACAGATTATGGGACTGATTTTCAAAATTAGTTTCACACTGATTGGACTCTTCAAGAACTTCAAACATACCTGATGTGTGCACACAAATTAGATATTTGTGCATGTGCAAGGCCACTTTGATGTGGCTATGATGTGCACAGATATTTCATTTGATGCCACTGGTGTTAGTGTGCATTAATTGGGGTGTGCAAATGCATGCATCTACCTTTGAAAATCAGGCCCCATTTATACCTAGAGAGATCATTTTGCCATCCAAGAAAAGGGATGGCAGATGGGACAGAATTTGGTGGCTAAGATCAATTCCCAGCAAAACTACACCATTTCTTTTGAAGTGAAGATGTATACTTGATGCAGATTTTTATTTTGGGAGATTTCTATGGCGCTCCTCATCAGTGAATCTGAGCCTTCTAAACATTTATTAATGTAATCTCACTACGCTCCTCTGAGCATACAGTGCTACAGATGGGAAAATGTAAGCACAAAGATTAAGGCCTAGATTCTGAAAGGTATTTAGGTGCCTAATTCCCAGTTAGGTGACTAAATACTTTTGAAAATCTGGGCCTATGTAACTTGCCCAAGTTCCCACAGATAGTTCTGTGGCACTTCCAGAAATAAAACTCAAGTTTTCTGACCACCAGTCCTGTGCCTTATTCAAAAAACCATCCTTCCTATCTTTAAAACAAGTAAAAACAACACGGGAATGTATGGATCTCAAAATGGAATTAGGCCAGGATATTGGTGCAGTCACTTCAATTACTCTTGTGAAAGTGACATCAGTCCCTTAATAATCAGAAATGATCAGAACTTCAACAAGAAAACAGCACACCAAGCAACACAGAGCTTCTCTGTGCAATGCCATACCATGCACGTTCAGTAATAACTCAGAGGGAAGAATGCCAGCTATGGACTCTCCAACACTTATTCCTGCAACACTGAATTTTTCATTAGGAGGTCTCTAAATATTGACCAGGCCCAACTCTTTGGGTTTGAGACCTACTCTGGTCTCAGCCTAAGGTGCTTCCTTGTATGAAAGGACACTATGGTTTTACAGCCTGGTTTGAGTCCACGGAATCTATAATTAGCTTGAAATGACTGCAAGGAGTTGAATTTAGTCTGAGTTACTGTAATTTCATTAACTCTTGCTTCACTAACCATACTCAGACCATGTTCTCTTATATAACAAGATACGGTCTGAAAGGTGGCTAATGCCGCGAGGGTGAGTTTGACAAGCTTTGGCACATGTAAATACTCACAGTATTCAGGCCATCGGAAATACTGACTATAACTTCAATCTCATCTTCTTTCTGCAAACAGAGACAATCCACTTAAACAGAGGTTCAGCATTCAGCAAAAATGATTCAAAGAGGGTTCGAGTGCTTAAATGCATGATAAGAATATCCAGAGTTAGAACAGTTAATGCTAACAAAAAGGGTATTGGAACGGAGACAAAACTTCACTCTAACTATTAGGAATCTTCCATGGGGGGAGGGAGAAGACAAACTAGCCCACATCTGCTTTCTTTGGGATTTCTTGCACCTCTCTCTCAGGCATCCAGTGTTGACCACTGTTGGAAACAGGATGCTGGACTGGACCTGTGTGTGAGCTGCTGGAAGTCACCTTTACATTTTTCAAGTAAATACTACCTACAAAAGTATTTTGTGAAACTTCTGCTTGCTTGGTGTATAGTAGTTTAATATTGGGCAGTCTCATCTGAAAAATATTTGCCCCCAGAAGAGGAAAAATCAGAGAATTAGAGAATCTGATCTTGGAACAGGGTTGCCTAATATGCCATGTTTAGTGGGATTATCCTGAGCTGACATGAAGGGCTTTGATTTAACTGGATATATGTTTCCTAACCCATTTTAGTGCCTTTTATTTGTATTATTTGTAATCATTCCTAAACTAAATATTTACGAAAATTCAACAGCAGCAGCATGACACTTAATTGAGGGCCCTACACCTAAGAAAATATGCTTGTGTGCATGTGGGAAAGAGTATAAATGTACAGCAATCTTCATCTTTGGGTTCCATAATCAGTCCTTGAAAAGTAATTTCAGAGAACCCAACTCATTCTACAGCTGGGAAATCCTAAAGAAATTCGGATTACATCTCCTAAGATCAGAGAATCTTAACTGCACCAGGAACTAGACAGGAAACAGTAGGAATAAACTGTGAATTTTCAATTTGGCAAGAGTTTAACCGTTGTGTACCTCAAAATTCTGTAGGAGAAGCAGTGTTATAAATTAAGTGAAAAAGGGCTGACAAGTTCAATGACATAGTGTATTAGATTAATATGGATGATATTATACTGCAAAATAAGTTACATGATTTAGAGGCCAAATAGACTCATAGACTCAGACTTTAAGGCCAGAAGGGACCATTATTATCATCTAGTCTGACCACCTCCACAACGCAGCCCCAGAGCCTCACCCACCCACGCCTGTAATAGACCCATAACCTCTAGCTGAGTTACTGAAGGTCTCAAATCATGACTGAAAGATTTCAAGTTACAGAGAATTCACCATTTATACTAGGGTATGAGCTGACACTGTCCCTTAAACCTACTAAGCAAATTAAGAACTTGAATCCATTATAGAAACATACAGATGGGTACCATTTCATCATGCTCTACCTCTCTATCAAGCTCCTCAATCAACGTGACATTTCCATAGTTTGTGTCAATGGCAAAGTAACTTCTTGACCCAGATTCGTAGGTCATTCCATAGGTCACAGGATCTCCTTCTGGGTCGGTTCCATTTAGAGTGTACACATGTGTACCTGAAAAGATAGATGTCGTCATTCCACAAGATTTCCCAATGGTAACTTTGAACAGTATATGTTTTCAACGAGCTATGTCTTATGAATCTAGCCCCTTTTATGGTTAGTGAAGCTTTGTGAGCCAGCTCTGATTTCTGGGAATGTGTCAATAGATTCATAGAGTTTAAGGTCAGAAGCGAATCCCAGATCATAAATCTACAGTTCAGTGGTTAGGATTCATAATCTTCTGCCTGTTGGTTAAACTCAGAGAATCAGTGTGGGAAACTGGTCCTCCCCCATCAGAACCCTCCCCTTATGCCCCTTATACTGTTCATTTGGATGAAAAGTAGCTAGCTAACCCTTCACCCAGGCAAGGCTGAGGTGATGCTGGTGGGAAGAAGTATGAGCTCAAGTAATTTGTGTCCTCTAACTTTCCCAGCTATTAGTCCACACCGTTGGGGTCCTTTGGAATCTCAATACTATTGGATGCGCTGCCCAGGTAACAATGGTGGCAGTAAAATGCCTATTTCCATTTGCAACTCACAGGAAGACTGCTGCCCATCCTCACAGGACAGCGATGTTCCACTGGAACAATGAAAGCATCAATCAATATGGGGAGCCCCATGAATGCTGATGACAACTTCCACAAGAGCTGGACCTATACTATGGAACTCACCCCTGACAGAGATGTCAGAATGACCACAGGCTTCCCCAGGCTCAGAACTAAATAAAGGTCAACCTCCTTTCTTCCACTTAGCTTTCCCTTAATTAAAATTCTTCACACACTGCATCCACCCACCAACCCACTCTCTCTCACACACACAAATAAACTAATCAGTCTCAATCTCCTATAAAATGGGAGAAGAGAGAGATTGTTATTTCTATTTTTAAATACTTGAGAAAAGGGTGCCAACTTTTGTGGCGAATTGACTTCTCTTATCAAAAGTGACATTTCCTGAGGGACTGTGACACCTACTCTTTCAAAATATTGTGTGGGGTATTTATTGGGCAAGAGCCTTGAAAATCTATTCTCCTTTGCATTTATATCGCACCCGTCACCCAAGGATCTTATAGTACTTTACAAACATCAATTAATCTGGACTGACAGGTAAACAGGTGGTGTTATCCCCATTTTACACGTGGGTAAACTGAAGCACAAACAGCTTAAGTGAATTGCCCAAGATCATACAAAACGTTAGTGCCAAAATCAGAAATGGAGTCCTAATGTCCAGTCCACTACTCAAACCATTGGGAAAATCATTTTCTCTAGTAAGAATCACATATGTAGAACGTGGCAAACAACTCTGAAAATTATGCTCAGAACTTTTACCCCTTGAAATTCTGAGGTTCAGTAGACAAAACTACGCTTATGGAAACTTATATTTTGCATAGTGGCAAATGTTCTACTGTATACAACGTATTGTATGGCTGGGTGAGTAGTGACATTTGCTTATACAGCAGACAGCCCATAAAACGTTATAGTTCCCTCTCCTAAAGGAAGGACCATGGCTGTGGAAAGTGTGTGGAAAGGTGATTCGGGAAAGGATCTTTTTCTTGTCTCTGTCTGTGGCAGCATGAATGATCCAAGAACAGAGGTGAACTGTGCTCTCCTACAAAGAAATGTGGCAGGGGTGGGCTCCAGATTTAAGTATTCCCACAAGATTAGTTTGTATCATCAGATAAAACCACCAAGGTTTACCTGGTACCTGGTTAAAACCATTCAGAAGCACTGAGTTTTGGAAGATTTTCAACCTAGATTATAAATCAGTATAGGGTCACTCTGTGGGTCAAGATCTTTCTGAGGTCTGCACTATCGTGCACATGGCTATTTTAGCAACAGAGATAGACAATGCTGCTGCAGATTACTAGTTTCTTAACTACAGTTAATAATATTTAAACTTGCTGCTGTGGATTGTGGATTGAAATTACTGTCAGTAGCAATTATGCACCATGAATATTTCTTTGTATTTTCTTGGGTTTTGAAATAAAACATTCTCAAAGATCACCTGCTCACCCTTCTAATATAGAAAATAAACCTATCACAGGCACAATACAATGAAGCAGAGGACTAAAGGGGTGTGGAACATCAAGCCACATGGCATCTGAGCCCACTCAGCAAATTTGGTTATCCACAAGGCTAGAGGGATTATTTTGAGAGGCTATTGGAAGACTCAGTCAGATTGCACTCATGAGGTCTCATTTGCACAGTGAACTCTGCTATTAGAAGTGCTAAAAATGTGGAGTTTTCTTAAAGTCAAAGTTTAAATTTTGGTAATACACATTGCTAAAATCCACTTTACCCTATCCCCAATAAATACATGGAGTTTGGAAAACAGGCTCACAAAATTACAAAACCAGATAATGTTTTCCTGATGCTTTTTCCATTAAAAAATCTAGAAAAACTACAAATATAACTTGATAATTCATTAACTAAGAAAAGGCACATGGGAGTCAGAGTTACTTTTGATTTACTGCAAAATAAACTAAAAGGGCAGAAGAAAAAACTTGGTTTGAGATTTTTTCCCCCCTGAGAAAATAGGGTGTTGTGGTGTCTACTTCCTGATTTTGCTTCCTAAATAAAAGAGATGATTTTCAAAAGTGTTGAACATCTAGCAACTCCCTCTGACTTCAAATGTTCTTGGTTCTGAAAATCTTTGTCTAGTTAAACATGTTTCAGGCTAGATTCTGCTCTCATTTATAGAGGCATATAATCTGCATTAATTCCATTGACTTCAATATCAATGCAGTCTTTTTCACACTCTATTTTTTTCATTGTACCTTTCCACTTCTTAATTGCCTCACTGTTATATTTCTCACTCTCTCTGCTTCTTCAACCTTATATATCTCTTTGTCCTGTCTGTTTCCTCTCCAAATGCATAACTGTTTTTTTGCCTTCCAGCTGATTTCTCCTGCCTCTCTGAGACATCCTGCTGTGGGTTTCTAGCACATATGTCTGTTTATGACAGCTGTTCCAGTTGCATTATTTGTTTAAAAAGCTAAACTGGGTGTTTCAGATGCCAGGAAGATTAGTGATAAATATAGCACTTGACATTTACAGTACATGATACCTTTCATCTATGGAAAGCAAATCACTTTAATTAAGCCCGACAATACCACAATGCAGCAAACTAATAATACACCCATTGTACAGATGGGGAAACTGAGTCAAAGAGGCCCAAGATCTCACAGCAAGTCAGTGGCAACCTAGAATCCTGGCTCCCAGTTTCATACACTAATTACTCTTTCAGGCAGGGAGCACCTTCTTTGTTCTGTTTTTGTACAGCACCTAACACAATGCAGTCCTGTTCCATCACCAGGACTCCTAGGAATTACCCCCAATGCAATTAAATAACAATAATAATATCACTCCCAAGAAACACAGCTGTTCAGTAGACAATGCAGCATAAGGCCTAGGGAAGTCAAATGTTATGCAAGTGTGTGAGAACATATTTCAATAATGCACCCTTCCCATTGAACTATCAGCCGGATGGAAACTGGGTGACTGAAAATCCAGTAAGGATCCTTTGCAGAGTTTTCATCCTTTATGAGGAAAAAGAGGCTCTGCATGGAGGGAACATCACTAAGTCAATCTGGCCTCTTATTTGCAAGCCATTGAACTAGTCGTATCAAAATCCCTTATGGTATTGAAGCATTTTACCCTCTGCAGTTTTTAGGGACTTTTTTTATAAGGGCAGCAGGAAATTTCTACTGCTGAAGGTGATATGAAGCATTGACATTCATGTCAAGTTTGAGATTGTTGAGGTCTCCAAACAGGAAACAATGGGGCTCGTTGATCTTTATGCCCTACAGTTTCCTCAGCTTGTTTTCTGGGCATAACTGATACACTGTTGGTTATGTGTCTACAGGGTAGTTAATGTGCCATTAAAATTGAATTGTTTGATTGCAATTTCTCTTCCAGTTCAGTCTCAGCTCCAAATATTGGATGACTTATATTTGAATGCACAAGCACCCCATATCATTAACACCCTGGGAACACTTCCCAGCACAGTGTTAATGCCAATTAAAAATCTATCCTTGGCATGCTGACACCACTTGCTGAAAAGGAAGTAAATTAAAAATCCAACCAAAATCGTATCTGTGGGTATAAGCAAACAGTTCCCTCCTGGCATAAACATAGACAAATAGAGCATTATTCATATAAGGATGGGTGAAATGCAGAGTAACTGATAAAGCCACAATCTGTCCTTTCAGCTGCCATTTCTATGAAGGCAGGACTCTTGTATCCTCTTTGCTTAGTGCACCACTCAGCACACAGGCAGCGCTCAATAAAGGGTGCAGTAGCACTGAAGCAGTTGCCCCACTTGGATCCTTCACCTGGGGAGCCTTAGAATAATAAAAACGTAGAACTAGAGGGCTGGAAGGGACAGCAATGGTTCTTATAGTCCAAACCCCCTGTCCTGAGGCAGGACCAAGTATACCTAGACCATTCCTGACAGCTTCGTCGAACCTGTTCTGAAAAACCTCCAGTGATGGGGATTCCACAACCTCCTGAGGTAACTTGCTCAGGTGCTTATAGTATCATTATAATTAGAAAGTTTTTCCTAATATCCAACATAAATCTCCCTTAGTGCAAACTAAGCCAATTACGTTTTGTCCTATCCTCAGTGGACATGGAGACCAATGGATCACTGTCCTCTTTATAACAATCTTTTACATATTCAAAGACTGTTATCGGGTTCCCCCCTCAGCCTTATCTTCTCTAAAATACACATGCCCAATTCTTTCAACTTTTCCTCATATATCAGGTTTTCTAAACCTTTTACCTTTCTTGCAGCTCTCCTCTGGAGTCTCTCCCTTTTGCTCACATCTTTCATAAGGTGTGGTGCCCCAAGACAGTACTCAGCTGAGGCCTCATCAGTGCTAAGAGGGATGATCAATGGCTGCCTGTGTCTTACATATGACACTCTTCTTAATACACAGCAGAATGACATTGGTCTTTTTCCCAACTGCATCACGCTGTTGACTCACATTTAATATGAGATCCATTATCACCCCCCAGATGCTTTTCTGCCATACTACCACCTTTCCAGGTCTTCCCCTTTTTGTAGTTGTGCATTTGATGTTGTTGCCTTCCTAAGTGAAGTACTTTGCCCTTTTCTTTGTTGAATTTCATCTTACTATTTTCAGACCAATTCTCCAATTCATCAAGCTCATTTGAATTTGAATCCTGTACGCCAAAATGCTTGTAATCCCTCCCAGCTCGGTGTCATCCACAAAATGTGTACACACACGCTCCGCTCCAACGTTCAAATTGGTAATGGAAATATTGAACAGCACTGGACCTATGACAGACCCCTGCATGACCACAGGAGATTTTTCCTTCCTGGTTGACAGCGAAACATTGACATTACTCTCTACTTCTTTTCAACCTACTACACATCCAGGCTATCTGTTAAATTAGTAGCTGAGAGGAATGCATTGAATTGGCTCACAAGTACATTTGTTTTACTGATTTTATTTTCTCATTTTTCATCATGGCACATCCAGGTTCTAAGCAGGTCTGGAAAGGAACAGACTGAAATACTTCCAGAAAAAGAGTTTTCACACTACTTCCAGCCCAAGCCAGACAAGGAAGTACTGGAAATCTCAGACCAAAGAGGCTTGGAAAAGCACCCAAATGCAAGGGCCACCATGTCCTGGCTTCTGGACAGCAATCCCACATCTCTCCTCATAAGAACAGCCTGGCTTTTTGTAGCCTAGCTAGTTGCCTCTCATATCAGCGAGGCATTTCTAGGTGGGACTTTGAAATCACCTGAGATTTAAGCCAAAAAACCCACCTCTCCCTCTCTTGCCCCCGAAGCGCCTACCAGACTGCAGCTCCTGCTTAAGGTTGAAGTGATGTGATTGTCTTTCCATGAGCCCTTAACATCAGGGTGAATGTCACTCAGACTGAAATAGGGTGTGTGCCCCATTTTGGTTCATTGTATACTAATGGAGTTTTACTTCTTTGATAGGCTTGGTCTGTTCTGCGAATTTACCCCGATTCCAGCAGCCAATGGCCAGGTGCTGATGTAGCTTCCCCAGAACAAACCGCAAGTGTAGACAAGAAGAGCTGGCATTTACTTGAGTGTCAGGGGTAGGATCCACTGGTGCAAATCACAACTTTCCTGACTGCATCTGAGGTTTGCTTGGTGTGGGTAAACTGGTGCTGGCCTTCGATTACTGGAGTCAGAGCAAATTCCCACTAGCACTGCAGTTTCATTCTGCTTACAGTGAAACTCAGCTTCCCTATGAGCAGACTCCAACTGTGCTAGCACCATTGAAATATACCTCACAAGCTGTGTGTTAAAGGGTGAGTTTGAACGGGTTATCATTCCTTCTCCTCTTCTCTGCTTGGTGTTGCCAGTAACCCATTGGTGGGAAGAGCTGAAGAAGAATCTCTGATCCCAGCAAGGAGTAAAGAAGACTCAGACTATGTCTATGCTATGGGGACTATAGCAGCACACCTATGATGCCATTGCTATGCAGGCATAATCGTGTAGGGCTGCTACGGCTGACAGCAATGGAAGGGGTTGTTCCATCCCTTTAGGAACACCATCTCTCCGAGTGGTGGTAGCTAGGTCAATGGAAGCATTCTTCCATTGACCTAGCTGCGTCTACACCGGGGGCTAGGCTGGCATGGCTACATCGCTCAGGGGTGTGGATTTTTCATGCCCTTGAGCAATGTAACTATGTCGATCTAAAATTTAAGTGTAGACTGGACCTCAGGCTGGTGTTGTGGTAGTCTGTCCCCACTGGGCGTGGCCCTACATCCTACAGCTGCAGGAACTGAGAAGAGTCCATCCCATCACTTCCAAAAGAAAGAGAAGGATCATTTCTTCTGATTCCTTTCCTTTTAGAGTGGAATTCCATCCCCTATATATTTACCACCACCGAAATGCAGGCGTGTCTGGGGTAGAGGCACCCAGTGCATAGCATTCCAAACAGGAGTGGGATTGCACTTTTTTCCCCAAGCACACCAGGACAAACACCTCCTCTTACAAAACATGCCAAAGGAAATTCAGGGTGAGATTTTCAAAAGCGCTGTGTTGCCCCATTGATTACAGTAGGAGCAGGTTTAGGTCAATGCTGAGCACTTTTAAAAATCTTTATCCCTTTAATTCCAGCCAGAACCGACAGGGCCTGTCTTTTATGGGGCTCATCCAAAAGCTAGTAACTACAGCCAGAAAGGAGTAAAAACAAAACAGAGCCCCAGTGCTGCATTTGGGTGCATCGCTATGCTTATTGCTATTTTTAGCACAAAATCTTTAAACTAGAGTGGGTTGGGAAATAAAACCTCCAAAATTTTCAGTAAGAATGGATTTATTTCTGGCAAAAATGTCCATTTAGTCAAAAAAGATATTTCTGTCACAAAAACATTGGAACAGAAAATGCCCAACCACTTTTACTTTAAACATAAAAAGGATGACAATTTTTTGAAGGAAAACTTTGTGCATGTTCTTTCTTATTTTCATTTTGACATACAGTTTGTGCTGTGGGCTTTCCTACAAGGAATACAAGATGTCATTAATAATTATCAGCACCTCTGTTCTTTTCCCATAAACATCTGCCTGGATAGACAAGAAAGTCTCTTAATATCACAAATCATTTATGACCTCACAACAATCATGCTCGGATGCTCTGGGTGAATGAGGTGACCAACAATGTGGGAGAGAAAAATAATGATTTCAAAATGCAGTTTGCATTAAAAGAGGACATTTTAAATGAAGAGAGATATGTAAAAAGAGAAAGAATAACGTTTAGCTGCATCAAAGGCAAAGCCACTAGAACATTTTTGGAATACATTAATAGACATCACAACAAACTAGAGAGCATGCTTTCCCATTACTTTGTAATGATCAAGGCAATAAATTACAGCAATTTTAGAGTTTATTTAAACATGTGTACTGTGATACTGACCAACAGGTGTGTCTTCAGAAAGACTGAGAAGTGCCATGTTCCCATTTCCGCTGTTAGCTCCATTATCAAAGAAATAGGGGGCATAATTTGCTTGAACTGCAATTAAAACAAAGCAGAACCCAAAGAAAAGCATTTCAAAAACTAGTAGCTTGAATTTCCTACTCTGCCTCTCTCTCTGTACAAAAAACGATGAGCCCTTTGGAGAATAATTTGAGTTCGTAACATAGCCAATTACACTAATCAACTTTTTACCTCATATAAATGTATATATTTTTAATGTTAAATTGCTCTTCTGCCAATAGTTCATATAATACTTCATAGCAGCATTTAAAGAATATGAGTGTAGAAAAAAGAACTAGGCAGGGTATGTCTAAGGAGCCTCAAACATTCAGACACCGCTTCCTGCAAAATAACCTTCATAGCCATTCCCATTTCTGTATACAACTCCCATACACTCTGTCACCTGGCTGTCTGTATGTCTGACACCTGGCCAATGGCTAAGTAGTAACCTAACTCATATGCTAAACATATTATTTTTAAATTACACCTACGGAATGTGCAATAAGCCATAATTAAATAGTTACTTACTTGCTGCCAGACAACAAAGTTAAAAAAAAAGAAAAAAAGAAGCAAATTAGTTGTCATTCTAATCACTTTCAGTTATAGAATCAAAATAGCCCATTTGAAATGAAATTGCAAATATGCAAACGGAGGGGTGGGGGGAGATAACATTTGCACAGCGATCAGTCTCTGAGGAAACAATTTCAGGAGCACATTATCACATCGGTAAGGATTACTATAGGATATGCCACGTCGTCCTATTTGTTTATTAACAAAGAGAAAGCCATACTCACCCAGGCAAACATGCACCCAGTTGAGAAAGAAAGCTGGGATGAAATGCCTTACATGCTTCATCCCACTGAAGGAAAGGCTAATTTCTTCTTTGTTTCAAAGGGTTGGGGTTTTTTTGTCTGAAGGGACTGGCATAGTCTCCTTCAGACCTGTGCAGTGGCGAAATGTGCAAGAGGCAGTAACAGATGTTAAGATGTTAAGCGGATGACACGTCTTAATTTCTGAGGAATTTAAAGAAGCTCCTTCCTACCACTTAATTAGACCAATTACTTTGCAAGGAGCTGTGGGACTCATTTCTGATACAAGGTTGGGAGGAATCAACATCACTCTCACCGGGTCTGTTGTTTGTACTGTACGTAGGTTGCCTAATAAACCTTTCTCTGCTTCCCAAACACAGAAGCCAGAAGGCAGGTAAAGTTGACTTTTTAAAAATATGTCCTATTCTCTAACTTACTCCTTTGCTTTTCAGAACTAAAAGAAGGGTTTTAATTTATTTATTTGAGATTTTGGCTTAATTGAGAAACAAGGGGGTAGGAACTCAAAACAAATGCATGGAACGGTAAGCGCAATACCTTAATATCTGAATTTTAAAGAAGGTCAACAGAATTACAACAGAATTAATTACAACAGAAAATGTCATAGACAGAAACCAGCTGCTGTTCTATTAATGAAATGGCCCAACGATTTGTTTTTAAAATTTTTGGATTTCACTTAGGTTTTTGATGCATCTTTTATAGCTGGGTATGTAACTTGTAACTAACATCCTAAAACTTTTTAAAAAGTACTCCAAAGAAAATGTTAATGAAATAGCTTTTTTTCTCTTTGTTTTCTGTTTCAGACAGTTAAAAGGTGACTTTTAAAAGTGTATTTCCTGCTACACTAATATGTATATTCAGTGAATTAGAGGGGAAAGAAACCCACACTGGAAAGTGCATACAAACAAAACATAAGAGGAACCTGGCAAACGGTAATAATTCCTAAAGGGGTTTGGTTAAGCAGTGGTCTAGCTGCCAGTTTGATGCAGAATTCTTTCCCTTTAAAAATGCTCTACTGTATTTTGAATGATGGTTTTGAATTTACAGAACATAAAACACTCAGAAGTTAGCAAGACATTAGTGCAAGTCCTTCTTCTCTTTGTCCAAGATTTTTTTTTAATAAGCCACTTTGCCACTCAGGCATGATCAAAGTTACTTTTTCTTCTGGCAGTGATGAACTATTTACCTGGGAACTAAATGTGAATTGGAAGTGATGCACTCGTGAGATCAGTCCATTTCCCAAAGGACACATAGCCATGCCACCATACCCATTACTGCAAGTGCACTAGCTAGCACTCTTGCTAGCAATGCTCAGTAAAGGCAGAAAATACTGACAGATCATGGGGAATTAAATAATCTTTCTCTTCCTAAAGGTCATTCCTTCTAAAGCATGCCCCGTGGTCTGGCCCCAAAGCACAGCCCTTCGGCACAAACTTAACTTCACTGGGATTACTTACCTGCTTAGGTGCTTTGCTGGATTGAAGCCATTGCCGATGAGAACAGGACTGATCCTTGTTGGGAAGAATTTGCACTATGCTGTCCACGTCCTAGGGTCCAAACATGCAGCAGCTGTAGGACTGGGCCCCAGTGGATATAGTTAATTTGCCAGCATTTTCGTGATCATGCTATTCATTTTATTATTACTAATGGGAATTTGGAACAAGCTTTCTGTTCTTTTCAGCTGCATTAGACAGGCCAGACCCTGACTCCTTACTTGGCAAGACTCCTATTGCTTCAGTGGACCATTGCCTGAGTACAGGGCAGGTTGTGGCCCCATGAGTGGGTGAAAAGCACATGAATTGTTTCTGAAACACGAGTGCCATGAATTCAGACCAGCTTTTCACCTGAAAGACGAACTTCCAGGCTTGGTTTAAGGAACAAAGGGTTAAATTGCCTCCCATGTGTATTCCTCCTGCAGAAGAAATAGGAGATTCTGCAAGTTGCTACTCACAGAGCGTCTGGTCCAAGGCCATTGGAAAGACTCGGGATCAGGTGGAGAGTTCCTTCTGGATTGTTCTGTGGGTGGAGGGCAAGCAGTGTTCCCAACCCACCCAAGGAAATAGCAGGGGGTTTGGTTCCCAACCACATGGATTTCTGGGGACCCATCAGAAGCTTTAGCCACCTCTACAGAGGCCTGTGCTGCTTCACAACCTCCTGAGCCTCTCCCTTACGCTTCTAGGAATCTGGGAACACGGAATCAGCTGGCAGCTGCTGCCCCTCTCAGAGGGAGTTTACCAGTGCAGAGGGGAACAGGGAGGAAATGAATGCCGATCAAGTCAACATGATCTCACTCTTTGATTTTCCGCACAGAAAGCCTGATCCCTGCACAGCAGGCACTGGGGTATTCTGCAGAGTGGGAAGAAGAGGAGGATTGTGCTGAAGAAATGACCTCCCCCTCTTCCTGCTTTAATACACCTTGTTTTCCTCCTCTCTCACCAGAGATGTGGAGGGAGGGACAATTTGACGCAGTATAAATTTATTTCACACATTTTCCATAATACAAAGGGCTCCAGTAATTAAAGTCTGCTGTGTACATTCAGATAGCCACACAGAGTTCACCAGCCCAGGAAAAAGAAGCCAGAACGAAGACGGAGAACCCAGAAGAAAGGCATCTTTGCACCAGATACGCACTGTCCTTGAGCATTAAACCACAGGACTGGGTTTCCTGGCCTGCAGGGGGCATTCCACTGGAGCACACTGTGTTCCTGTATGGACACTATTCCTGCTGTACAAATGAACTGTAAGGCCTCAGCATGGTAAAAATTGCATTAAAACAGTGGACTATTACAAAGGCTCTGTGTAACTAGGCTGCTCTTAATGAATATCTCTTTCTACAGGGTACTTTATCTGCAAGAGTGGCAGGAGGTTTTCCCTGCTGCTAGTGCCTGATTCTGCCCCATTGATATCAGTGGGAGTTTTACCATTGATTTCAAGGTTACAGGATCAAGCTCTTAATCTTTAGAGCCAGGGATTTTCAAAGCAGCAGGACATCACGTGCCCACTGAATTTCAGTGGGTTTGTGCCCCTAACTCTCTTAGATTCCTCTTTAGAAAGCCTAGCCAACATTCTTTCTGGGTGTGGATTTATTTGTTCACTCATCTACAGCTGGCTGGCAAATTTGAAATTTTGATGAAAACCAGAAGTAAAAAAAAAGGTCACAAATATTGTTGCCAACGTTCAATTGGACCAATTATCCAACCGTTTCTCATACCTACTGTACCATTCAGGTAACACTGCTGTGTGAACCAATCCCATTCTTGGACCTCTGGGAAAACGGTCATAGCTAGCACCCTGGAAGACATAAATGAATAAAGCAGAGGAAACAGCATGGAACACTGGTAACAGTGGCACTCAACATTCCTGCAGTTGAATGAAAACTTCCATGAACTCCCAGCCTGGCTGACCGTAGAAAACAGAAATGAAAGCTTTTCTTATCAGGAGGGGTACATTCGTACTCCCAAGGGTTTCTCTACAGCAGCAGTTGCCATTATGGGGTACAGAAATATCTGGTTGGTGATCTTTTTCCAGAAAGGAGAGGCACTAAAGTCCATAAACAATGAACAAGTGACCATATTATCACCATCACCACAAGAGACACTAATTGCTACCTGTGTGGGCGATCTCAGCACAGAGGCCAAGGACTGAATGGGTATGCAGATAAAGTATATTCTCAGCATTAGAGGTGGTCACTCCATATCAGAGCAAATCACATCAGCCAGATGGTATGGAGAAGACTGCCCATGCTGTACCTGTTCAGTGGGTAAATACAGGACTTTGCTTTCCTGGCTTGTCAGCCTGGTCCCTTTCATGTGCACTAAATTAAACACACACATTTTACAGAGGGACACATACACAGACACACACACACAAAAGAGAGTCAAGGGTATCTACTTGCTGCTCAGCTTCATGTGAACTAGGTGTGGCCGTCAGTCTTCTGGCAAGTTATTAATGCAGCCTTCACTTGGCTAAGGTTTAGAGCCACGCCTGCTCTAACCTCTGTACCTTTTTATGAATGAAAAAAATCATTTTCATATTAAATCATTCAAAATAAATAGCTTGAAACACCACCCTCTGTATAAGCCTTCTCTTTCTACACTGGATACACACGACACAGATCATCTCCTGGGGAAAACTTCCAGAGGAAAACTGTCCCTTTTCTTCACTGTGTGTGTGTTAAAGTTAATTCAGCAGGTAAGTGGGCTCTGCATTGCATTTAAACAATCTCAAGAATGAGCAGAGGCTACACCCTCTATTTCCTGTCTCAACCATGTGAAGGAGCGATGAAGCTGTAATGGCCAAGCAGAGGGTCCTGGAGCAATTCTGCCTACGTGAGGCAGAACGGCACAGAGCAACAGTCAGCAGTGCCGCATGCCAGTAGCTGTGAGGGAGGGGGATGGAACCTGACCTTGTCCCCGTGAAGCCACCAGGTTTATTAGGCATGCCCCTTCCAAGTGAATGAGAGGATAGCCATTCTGGGGCAGGGAGGATGAATGGGGGAAGATGTGCTTTCCACGTCCACCCGGACAAAGCAGAATTCTGCCCTATGTGGCTCGGTTTGATGTAGCTGCAAATGTACATCAAATGGTTCTTTGTTTTCAGAAAAGTCGTATACTGCATCTCACTAGCAATTCCAAAGAGCTGCGTGAGAATGACTTGTTCAAGCTGTTCTCCATATGTGACATCCGCAGCAGGAAGTGCTATGGTACAGGAAGTGTGACAAATTTCACCTCAGTGCTTGCCTGCAAGCTCTCATCTCACTACGTTGCTAGACAATATTGCTCCTGATTTCGGTGGAGCCGATTTAGCATATGCAGGGTTGATACAAGGTTAAAAGCACAATCCACAAAAACAGCATTAAAAGTATTAGTTCAAAAAACCCACTGTATCACTAGAAAGTTTTAAATCTGAGACAGAGCAATGTCACCTTGCCCCAAGATTCAAGGTGATGGAGTAAAAATGAGGATGGTGCAAAAGTAGGAGCATTTGTCAAGAAAGTTTTGGGTGAATATTTTCACAACTTAATTGTTTCTGATTTTGCACCTGGTAAGTTTGGCATTTCTGCAACATTTTGCAAATGGATTATTTCCTCTTCCTCTCTTGAAACATGCAAAAATTGATCTATAGATCAAAAGGAATATCCAAATGTTGAGGTTTTTGCTTTAAAATAGGTGCACGTAAAAATAAATCCTATTCACAGGGTAAAAGTCCTATCCAACACTTGCATGATTTTCACAAAAAGTGACATTTTTGCGCATCCAAAGAAAGTAGAAACCCTTCAGAGATAAAGATTTTATAATCTGATGACTATTTTTACTTAGATGTAAGATAAACATAGAGGGGCCCAATTCAGCTGAGAGGAAGCAGTTTGAGCTTTCCCTATTCAGGAGCTTTGGGGGCCAGGGTGGCCCCAGACACAGAATATGGAAGCCAGAAGGGGTGCATTAAGTTATACCCCTGCTGAGTGGTCAATGGAGGATCACAGATTTGCTAGGGCGAGGATGTGTCCGCAGCCATACCCCCTCCTCCTCTGAGTGCTCCTGTGAAGGTTGCACAGGTGCACTGGGAGAACATTACCTGGCCCAAATGGGGGAAGGATTACTCTATCCTATTGTCCCTTTGCCTTAGACCAAACCTGAGTGGCACTACAACTCTGTGAGCAACGACACAACCCCACTCACTCAAATTTGGCCCTGCTGCCCATTGTGCAGCTATGCTAAACCAAATTACCCTCTGGATAGTGGACAGGACAAAAGCAAAAGAGCACACACCACAAAGAAATCCTGGTAACTCAACTAAACCAAGCAGATGCATCAGAGAGACAGAAAAAGAAAATTACTGTCAGTTAAGTGAATTATGACCAAGCTTTGCAGAAAGTGACTAGAGATTTTGGATGCCTTCGTTTTTGTGCGCCCAACTTCAAACACCTGAAAGGAGCCTGATTTTCAAAAAAACACTGAGCCCAAAAATCAGGCCTCAAGCATCTCAGATAGGGCAGCCAAAACTGAGGCTCCCAAATTGTGAGATACTTTGGAAATTCTTGGCCTTTTTGATTTGGACAAAACATAAATAATCAACATTCGTTTGTCATGTACTGAAACTGTGTCAGGGAAGGATACAGTCCATTATCTTCCATTCCACAGTTAACCAATAAAAGGGTTAATTTCCCTCAATACAGCTGAGTTTTGAAGAGTGGGTGTTTGCTGCTTCTCAGTGTACAGAAGGTACTGCTTTTCTTTTTAATCATTCCCTAATTACTCATAGTTTTGGACCATCTGTGATTTTTACTGGCTTATCATATAGCATTTTGATCCAACTCTTCACTAATAAACTGTGTAAAGTCTGCAAATAAAGACAGAAGTACCTTGAAAATCAGCAACTTGAGGTAATGTTTTTGGCTAGTCAAAAACTTCCTGACTCTTAGGGCTGATTAAAAATTTTCTAGCAAAACTGTTTTTTGATAGAAAATTGGGTTCTTAGCTAAATAAAGATATTGGTGAAAAGTACCTACTGCCTGTGGAAAATTTCAGTATTTTGTTGAAAAAACAAATGCCTGCAAACTGAGAAGTGTTTTCTTTTTAGCTGAAAACTAAAATATTTCAACTGAAAATGATGCCACTGTACCTCACAGAAGGTATAGTTTAAGGGATTGTAAGCTTCCATTCTTTTCTATGGGCTGGGCTCTCTGGCTAGACTACGTCTCCCATGATGCACCCTGGCCAAGGACTGTTATGACACTCCCCCTCACCTCACAAAGAAAAAAGTGGTGCATCATGGAAGATGTAGTTTGGCTAAAAAACCTGGCTCACAGAAGAGAATGGGAACATATGACCTGAACTACATCTCCCACAAAGCATGGAGGTACTATTTTTAATTGAACTTTTTATATTTATATTTAACAGAAAAGTCTAGAGAAAAATGGGTTTCTTTTCACAGAAAATTTAAATTTTCCATGTGGGAAAAACCTCTTAGTTTCTTCCCATCTCTACCAACTCTTTAACAGACCCAGCTTCCTGCTTTGGCTCCATGTGTCAGGCAGAGTGAGCAGTGCTATATGGGCTGACTTGGGAAGAGGAGTGGACTGATACCATGGTCCCGACAGCACTGACTGGGAGTGAAGAATAGGAGCAAATGGGCAGCTTTGGTGAGCACAAGGAAGAAAAGCAGAGAAACAAACTCCAAATCTCCTGCCAGCACTGTGCAAACCTCCCTGTGACTCTGCACACATCCCTACAGCCTCATTGCACTGAATTCATGTTTGATGGCAGAGCAGAGCTAATCTCTAGAGTCCCCTTTGGTTCACGTCCTTTTCCATTCCACCAGATGGAGAACTGTACCTCTCCCCTGCAAGAGGAGACCATGGCCCTACTGGCCAGTGAGCTTTGGCAATAAATGGTTCATACACACCAATAGAAGGGGAGAAAGTCCCTTTTACATACTCTAGATACCCACTGATCTCATTTCATGCACTGTGCTATTTTGCTGCTATCACAAAGGGGTGCGACTACTTCCCCGTAATGCAGACATTAAGAGGAAAAAATACTGCTGAGCCTGTATTTTTGTTTATAGTGAGAAGGATTCGAGCAGCATCCCTCATGAAGGCATCAACCACAACCATAAGAAAAAGAAAATGACATAGCTTACCTGGAGTCCTGCAGCCCTTGCAACAGATATCCTGTTTGGAAGGAAAAGGTTGCTTGGGAGGAAAAGACTGGTGGAGGGCCAGAGGCAGGTCCTTCCCTACCCCTCTTTCGTTTGAAAATAGTCCCTCCACAAGAGATGAGGTCCCTAGAAATTTGCAATGCACATGGATTTGATTTTAAAAATATATTTTCCAGGTTATCATGTATCCTGTGTATGTTCCATGGATGCAGCATCAAATAGACATGCATCCTCCCTTATTTAGCTAGGATAACAGTGAATAGAAACAAACAAAATCCATAAAACCGTCCCTTCATTCTACAACACCACAAAGAGTTAATTGAACTGCCCTGTGTAGCTATTACCACCTCTGGTGAGAAGAGATTTTAAACAGGAAAAAAAATTTATTTCTACCTGGCAGTAAAATTATTTATTGGCACTAAGACTAAGATGAAAGGGCAAAGAAAGGAGCCATATAACATAAGAGATCTTACTTCAAGGAAAATTGTAAACAGCAAAATACCTACCATTAAATAAATCTTCTTGTGAGCTTACAGCTTTATAGCTTAATTATACTCACTATAAGGCTGCGGTACAGCATGAACACCCACAGTCAATATTTCAGGTTGCAAAATATCTGTGGTTTCCTCTTCCAATGCCTCAAACCTCAAGCCATAGATCAGCTGGATCATAATCTGGAAATGCGTCATACTTTCCTTCTTTGGAAATGTTCTGGCTACAAGTTGCTATACAAATGTATGGTACTTCATCTCTTTTAGCACGGGCCTCAATTGGATATAGCTTTACCTCAGCATATACTGGTGCAAAGACTCATTGTGCGGCATCAGGAACCAACAATTCCACGTAGGTAACAAAATAAATAAAGTAATGTGCTTGTCAATGAACCCAATTTACAGTGGGTGCCTTAGATATCTCTGTTTACAGTATGCAAAATATATTCTGATCACATCAGGGAGCACTGGTATTTCACAAACCATGGTGCAAACAGTACAAGACTTTTCTACTGTGCTTGTGGAAGAAGACAGAGCCGGGATGTCACAGTTCCCAAAGTAACTAATGAACTTCAAATGGCGGACAAAACAGAGGGAGACTAGAAAAAGGACAAATGCTTACGAAAAAAGATGCTGCACTTCTATAGTGATTTTCATGCAAGGATGAAAAAGCACTTTCCAATATACTTGTGAGGTAGGTGATTTTTCTAGATAAGTCAAATCAGGCACAAAGGGCCTAAACTTCTATTCCTTGGGAAGCATACCAAACTGGAAGCAATAAAAAATCTCAGACCACCTGTCCACAACAGGCTCTTACTATATAATCAATCACTCGGGGATGGGGAAGTATCTCTGCTGGCATTTCAGCTCCCATGCGCTTCATCCTGATCATGCTTTGCTAGCTGGGTGTTTTATGGTGTTCTAGCGATATTCTCAAGTTCTTGCAGAAGAAGGTAATATTTGCCACTTGAGCTCAATAATGAACACCTTGCAGAAGAAGAGAGAATTTTAGACACTCCTGCAAAATGCACTTACATTTTTCAGTTGCCCTTGTTATTTTTCAAGATAAGCATCAGTGACAGGAATGGCTCCATTAATTTTGATATGACAGCGACTGGGAAACAGTGGAGAGCTATTGGAATACCCCAATATATTTGTTTAGAGTATGTTCATTTGGCAGCAGGGCCAATGATGGATGTGGTGCCATGACATGTGCTATGGCTTTGTTTAAATGACTCCATTCAGCAGCAGATCCAGGACGACACCGGTAAGAATTGCTCTCTTTTATTGTTCTGCCTGCATATATATTGTTTCTTATTCTGGACCTGAGGGAATGGGGTGTTGCTAACCAATTAATCAACTAATAAATCAACATCTAATTCAGTCAACAGAAGTTACCATGGCTAATGTGGATTATAATATCGACAGGCCTGTCAAAGGGACAGAATAAAAGCTGCTATTATCATTAATAATTCTATCATGACAATATGGAGAACCTTGCTCTGCTCCATGCGCAGAACATAGTCACCCGCATGGGTGATGCTCAGAGACAGCACACCTGGAAAGGAAATCTTGCTCATCAGAGAATGTGTTAAAAATAAACAAGCTTTCTTCCTCACCACATATAACTAAGTTAGTAATGCAATGCAAAGGGGGGCACCCATGTCAGGGACATGGGGTGAAATATACCCTTTTGTAGAGGACCACCTTGAGGTCTTGTGGTGGGGCAGGTAGCCCACCTCAGCAGAGAAGGGGTTAATAAAACCCTGGAGACGATGCGGGGGTAGCAGCCAATCCGAAGGGCCAAGGGGGAAGCAGCCAACTGGGCCAGGCAGGCCTATATAAGAAGGGGTGCCAGGCAGAGGGAGGGGGCAGTCACCCTCAAGAGCGCAGAGGGAGAAGGCTGGCTGGAGCACAAGGCCGGCCAGCCAGTGCCCTGGATAGCGCAGTGGCTGGCTTCAGGGAAAGAGCCATGGGCCCTGAAGCAACAGTAAGGGTGGCTCCAGAGGAGGAGCAATGCTGGCCCTGGAGTAAGAGCTGGACAGAGACGACAGGGAGCAGCCAGGCCCTGAAGTAAGGGCCTGACTCTGGACTGCTGTGGCCACTGATATAAGTGGCTAAGGACTATTGAATCTCCCCCTGTCAGAAGGGTGCAGTGGCCACCAGAGTGATTTCCTGGCATGGCCAGCAGGAGGTGCCGCATTGCTGAGCAGGGACCTGTTACAGGCCTAAACACCTCTTATCAAGTCTTAAGTGGGATTTAAGTGGCGAAAAGCTCTTGTGCTGGCTGTCTGCACAGGGGAGGAGTTTTACCCACGGTAAATAGCTGATGTCACGGTTACAGCGCTAGCTGCGCATCTGACCCCTTTCTGTTCTTCCTGGGTACATCCCCACAGGCATCTGGCCGCATGCCTTCACCTCTCTCTCAGGCTAGAACCCCTTGATTCTTCCACTTTTAGAGCTGACCTTGGGCTACAGCACCCTGCGCTTACTCAACTAGGTTTGCATGTATGGTTCTTCCCTTAAGGAGTCTAGTGGTATATTGCATGATCAGACAGCTTTCTTAAACCAATGTATTGGTTAATCTTCACAGTCAGAACAAAGCATAACATAAGAGAAAAGGGTTTTAAGACAACAGAAGAGCTATGTACATGTCTGTCTTACCTACGGCCCTAGACAGGCCTATCTTATTCCAGATCCCAGCGGGGTCTATTCTTCCAAATAGTTCTATATAGCCTCTGGATAGAGAGACACTCTTCAGCTTTTCTAGTCCTTTTGATCTGTTGGTTCCCAGCATCAGCTACACAAACTGAGCCCTGCAGGTAAGCTCTTCATAGGTAAATAACTCAGGCATTGTCTCTTAACTACCCTGAAGTATTTGCTGGGAGGTAATTATCTCGAGTCATTGTTTCATTTCTCGGCTTGTTTTTTCAACAGCCTTCTATCGAAGTAAACATCCCAATAACCAGGTCAACATACAGTATTAAGAAATTATTGCAGAATATCCTTCACTTGTGGTAACTGCAGGTTTCAGACCATGTGACAATTACACAGAAGGTCCAAATGTAATTTCAATGTAAACTGAATTCTAGTTTAAAAGGCATAACATACTCACAGTATCATGTAGCCATTCTGACACTACAGGGTATCAACAATGCAGATTAATTGTTAATACTGTAGCTCACATGTAAGAAAAGGCTTTTGTGCCCTGGAATTGAAAACATTCCTTGTGCAAAAAGAATGGTTGAGGATAACAAATACAGTATGACATTATTTTGTGTCAGGACTTTCCTACAAATTGTTTTGCAGAGTCAAATAAAATTATAAAGTTCAATTAAATTATAAATAGCAGAGAGAGAGAAATACTAAGGCATAGGCAAGGGATCAAATGGGATCTGAAAATAGAGGCATAGACGATGAGGTTGTGGGATACAGGATGGCTGTTCCAGAGGACAGGAGCCGCACAGAAAAAAGTTCTTGCGCCAACAGTGCTAAGAATAAAGGGACAGAGAAGGCTGGAAATAGTTTACTAGAATGTAAAGCCAGTAGGGACCATTGTACTCATCTGGTGTGATCTCCTATCCAACACAAGCCATAGGACTCCCTGAATTTAATCCTTTTTGAACTACTGCATCTCTTTTAGAAAAACATCCAGTCTTGAGTTAAAAATTACCAGTGATGGAGAATCCACCACAACCCTTGGTAAATGGTTAATGACCATCATTGTGTGGCTTATTTCTACTCTGAGTTTGCTTAGCTTCAACATCCAGCCATTGGACCTTGTTAAACCTGTGTCCTAGACTTAAGAGCCCATTATCAATTTTTGTTCCCCTTGTAGGTACTTAAAAACAAATCATCCCCTTTGAAATTCTTTTTATTAAGGTAAACAGATTGGGGAAGGAAGCAGTGAGAAAACAGTTCAGTGAGGCAGGGTGGACTAAGAAAGAGTATCAGGCTATAGTTGTTTTACAACAATCCAGTTGATCTCCTTTCTCAAGCTGATCTGGGCTTTTCGAAAACACGCAGCATTGACCTAACTCTGCCCTCACTGAAGTCAGAGAATTGATTTAAAAAATTGGTCAATGGAACAACATGCAAACTTAAAAGTTAAGAACATGCATAAGTGCTTTTACTGGTGAGAATCTCAGCTGAAGCTGTCATTATGCTTATCTATTTCTGTTTTGTATTCATTCAGCTGAAGATGTTTACCACTGGAACATGAAAGGTCAGTACAACTTTAACTGAGGCACAATTAAATAAGCGTTTACTGTTAAGTGCTTGCTAGTTTAATTAGAAGATAAGAGATCAATAATATGCTGTATATAATATAATATACATTTCAGACATTCTAAACCCACAGTTTGTTTTCTCTTGTGCAATAGAAAGTTAACCATTAAAAAAGTTAGTAAGTTAAAAGAAGACTTCTAAAGAGGGCCTTTAGTCTAGCCAAATTCATCCAGATACTTGCGTGGTAAGCTTGATCCCATTTATGGGCTTTTGACTTGTCTCTTCCTTTCTCTTGCATCTTTTCTTAGTTAACAAAGATATTTGTATTATTACCACAGGCTCTGCCATCACATTTTCATTTTCTATGTGATCTTATAGCGATGCTGACTGTACAACTTTGCAGCATTTCCATGGCAAAGGCTGCAGGGTCAAATGGTTGTGGGTATGTCTTCATGCAGGATGGCACGGTTGGCACTGCTGGGTCGATTTTGTGGGGTCGATTAAGCAGCAGTGGACACCTGCTCAGGTCGACTGAATAAATCCAGCCCCACAAAAAGATTAACACTGCATCGATGGGGAGGCATTTCCTGTCAGCGCAGCTTAGCGGGGACTCTATGTGGCTTGCATATCTCCTGTCGACTACTGCTGAATTTTGCAGCAAATGTAGACCAGGCCAAACGTCGACCAGGCCCAAGAGTCACTGCATTTATTCAGACACAAGGATCTGCAACAGAAGTCAAGGGAATGTCTTAAGAGTCTAAACAGAAAGGCCAATATTTTCTAAAGCAATTATGGATGCTTAACTGTATGCATATGAATAGCCCATTGACTTCAATGGAACTAGCCACTTACGCAAAGTTAAAGACATACGTAAAACGGGGCTGGATCAAAGTTTTGTTTGACAGGTTTAAAGGTTTCTAAAATCTCAGTTTTCCAATTCAGTAACTGCTTTCTCATTAATCTGGAGGAAAAAACAACAGTGAGTAGGTACAGAATGAATTAATTCCAGGACTGTTTTATCAGCTGTAGGTGCAATGTGGTCTGAACTAATTCCCTCTCACATTCTTGCTCCTCTTTCACTGCTATCCCCTCTGAAAAGGTTTGAGTTTAATTATAATTGTGGTGAACACAAGACTAGCATAGGGAAGCCTTAACTGACTCTGTCCTGTGGTTTGGTAGGGGTTAAGGAGAGAGACGTTTTCTTTGTGCACATATTTCTTATTGCATTCAGTCTTTTAACTAGTTTTTAGAACCCAACTAACATTCAGAAGCAAAAACTGTAGCAGAAAGGCCTTAAGGGGGATTCCAGCAAAGGTTACCGAGGAGGCTTTTACAGGTTTCAATACCAGATAGTTTCTTTCCCTTTCCAGCCATGAGCAGATGTTGTTGTGATATATAAGCATGAGTATACAATAGGGTGACCAGGTAACAAGCATGAAAAAGTGGAATGAGGGTGGGGAGTGATAGGCACCTATATAAGAAAAAACTCGAATATCAGGACTGTCCCTATAAAATCGGGACATCTGGTCACCCTAGTATAAAACTACCTTAAGAGCAGCAAGGGTTGGGTGGGAATGGAAGCGGTCAAGAACAGTGGAACACTCTGGGTTTTCTCCTCCACAGGTTTCCTCTTCTCCCAAGTTGTGTGAATAAACCTTAAACTGAGATGTGTAGTGCCCGCTCAGTGCACCCACAGATTCCCTAGGGAATAACAAAACCACAAAAAGCAATCACATGACTAAAGAGCAAGTGGAAGGGTGCTGAAATCCAATCAGTCTGATTTTCATAAACTAGTGGAAAGTGAATGGCTGAGAATCTGGGCCAGACAATAAATGAGGCATCACGTGCATGGCGTCTTTCCCTACTATGCTTTTTGGATTCTAGCGATTTCAGTGCTGAGCAAGGCACATGTTGACTGCATTTTAGTGCCTTTTCAGCAGATCCTTAGGAACAGATCGGTTCTTAATGAGCTGTACACTGTCATGCCACCTTCTCCACACCGTTGAGCGGCTCAGACAGCCAGACTCCACCTCAGCCTCACCAGTTTCCTCTGCTATGCTCCATACCCTGATCTATGTCCTGAGTGGCCATGCTGTACCTCAGGCCAGCAGCTCAGATCACCTCCTTCATGTAATGGTGTCAGGTAAAACATGAGAAATAAATAAAAGGATTCCATTAATGGAAGCTACCATGGAGTATAAGTTAACTTTGTTTATGGGTGTTTCTGAATTGCTCATCAGAATGGGAGTGGAACAGCTCTGTGATTTAATGTTAAGGAAATGTGAGTTTAGCAAACATCCGTTACCGAAGCAAACCCCTCCCTCAATCCAGTTGAAATTCCATGTTATTCCCTCCTCTCCCTCCATCTCCGTAAGAGCACTAGTCACTATTGTCTCTTGACATTCCCTTGCCCGTCTTCTTAACACTCGCGGTCACCGGTCCCTCATATCTGTGCCTCTGCTGAAATAGGCCCTAGAGCTACCAAATGAACATACCCTTGACTAACACCTGGGTCAGTACCCCTTCAGCTATAAAAAGTCAGATAACCCAAGCCAGTGCCACACCCGTTAGGTACATTAAGCAAATAAAGGCCAGCACACAACGTATCAGCAAGTGAGGGCATATAGCTGAGCTGTGCTAGTGTACCCCAACTTTTCCTTAGGGAATAATTTTCTTTGGAGTGTTGCTGAGACTAACAGCGGTTCATCTGAGACACAGATATGGATAAAGGGCCACCACTTACCTGATGTAACGCTTTATAATGAAAATAGCTACATATGAAAACACAACGTCCTTAAATCTGACCTTCACATTTATATGGCATACATGATTTCTGGCTGGGATTTAGCGACATGGTTCTCTTTCAATAAAAGCTCACCAGAAATCAGCAGAATTCCTTTCCAGCTCCTTAACAGTGATTACAGTTCTTCCTTATTAAAATGAAAGGCGACATCCTCTTCCTGCTGCTTCCTGCACGAGGAGGTTGCGTGAGCAAGGTCTACAAGGAGACAGACAGACCAAACAACCACCACCACCATCGCTGGAACTGTCCAGTTGCCTCCTCAAAGAGGCATAGTTACCTATTCAGATGCTGTAATAAAGCTACAGAGGAACATGTGAACATAATATATAATGAAACTGGGAAGAAATGTCAGAGTTATACTTGTGGATCGTTGACAAGGAGAGTTGGATGGGGGAAACTGAGGATAATTAATTATGGGGCAGCATTTCACTTTACAGATTAGACCTCATATAAATGTAACCCAGGAAGTCATTTTAATACCATTAAGGCATGGAGGGGAATGCTGGAAAGATGGTCAGTTAACAGTCCCTTGGGGCTTTGGCAGTGTGCTGGGCTGTTCGCTGCCTTGGTCGCCCTTTTTGTTTGCCCAAGAACAGCTGCAATGAGCCCTGGAGGGATTTGTGTTTAGTCCTGGGCTGGATTAGTACAACAAAGAGCCAGTGGAGGAGGCATAAAAAGCAAAAATGAGAACTTCCTGCTTGCCTAATTCAGAAAAGTACAACCAAAAATCACCGTGGCTAGATGTTAATTGAAGGCCTTGGTTCCACATGACCATTAGATATTCCCCTTTTCAAAAGTGTTAGGGTAGCAAATTTGCCTCCGTCAGATTGCTTGCTCTGGATCAACTGAGCGGTCTGTGTAGACCCACTCAGTCAATCCAGCAAGTGACGCAGGAAAACCACCCTGGTAAGTGGCGTAGTGCTGCATCAAAGAGAACGCTGTTCCCTTTGACGCAGTGCAGTGTGGAGGCGCGCAGAGCAGACACTGCGAAGTCGATGGGAGATATGCAAGTTGACTGCTGCCGAATCCCAAAGGTAATGTAGACTGGGCCTTGTAGGCTTTCATTGTCTATTTGCACTCGCAACAGCCTATTTTGCACTTCTAATTATGGATATATATTATACATCTATTTTTTGCATACAAACTACTTCCTCTTTCCTTTTCTCAAAGTTTAGTCTTCAATGTGTTTCCTCCATCATGACTAGCTTAAAAACCCCAATGGGCTCTGTATGTCTATAATGAATGCTGACCAGTTCTCAGGAACATGTAGTTTGGCTCATCTTCAGAAATTGGAATCAGTATGTTGCAATTCTAGACAATGTTTATGGGTGTGTGTGAGATGATGGGGAAGCCGGTAGACAAATAAATATGTGAGAAATAATGTGGGAGGTCATATTTTTTATTGGACCAACTTCTGTGAGAGAGACAAGCTTTCACTTCTTCAGGTCGAGTTCTGTGGAAGCTCAAGTGTTTGTCTCTCTCTGTCACCAACAGAAATTGGCCCAATAAAAGATATTACCTCACCAACTTTGTCTCTCTGGTATACTGGGACCAATAGGGCTACTACACTACATACAAAAAGATAATTACGTACTCAGTTTGGCTGTTCTCAGTGGCACTCAGTGACCCAATTTCTTGGTTTACACGTGTGCATGCTGGACAGATGGTGTTATGAGTGTAAGATGATTATCTCACAGCAAATCCTCGTCTTTAGCCATCCCCCCACAGAAGGTGAGTGAAGTAGAAAACATGGAATTAATCTTCCTTCACCTGAAGACATTTACAGGAAATGCATGTGAGTCACAAAAGTAAATATTGAGGTTTAGGCTATGACACAGGAGTTCGAATGTCAATCCTATTCCCAAACCCATCTTTCTGCTTTTCCAGGAAAGAGAAAGAATGCTTTCACTCCTGCACCTACACACTGAAGGAAATAGGGCTCAGATTTAGGGAATTTCTTCAGTGCCAATAGCTGCCAGGTCAGAGTCTTTAGCACCTGGAAAGACAGGACCAGTTGGTGGTGTTTAAGCAGTACAGCACTATGTAGATCACCACCCAAGCAGGACACAATCAATAAAATTGATAGCTCGGTACTAAATTTTACAGTATTAATTACAAATTCTGAAAATCTGGGGCACAAACAACTTTGGGATGAAAAAAAGCAGAACTGGCGAGCAGTGAGAAGAAAAGAAATCATAATGTGGTGGGTTAGTTGCATGGGGAACTCTTGCTTTTCCCCACAGGCACTGGAAAGAAAACTAATATTTGAAGAGTTCTGCAAAGGAAGTAGCAGTGACACAGACAACGGTGCATAGCTGATTTACACAGCTGACTGATTTGGGGCATAAAAGCTTTATAATTAAGGGGTTTTCCCAAGGAAGTGTGAAATGGGAAAAATATCCCTACTTGGTGGGCAAACTTCTCAGATGAGTTTCCTTAATAGTGTACCCTTTTCAAATTCCCAGGCTGCTGCTCTCCGCAGCCTTACCCTGGCACCACCTCCTTTCTCCCCATGTCTGCTCCTGCTGTCCCCAGGGTTTTTGTACAATTGGTGTTATTTGGCATAAGGTAACCTGCCTGGGCACCATCTGACCCTTTGATTCTTGAAGGGCTTGTTACAGAGACCATAAACCATGAGGGTTTTTTTTGCCCTTTCTGTCCTTGTGTATTTCATTTACCTACTCATGGCTCCTGTAACAGATACCTTTTAAATTAGAATATGAGCCATAACTTGCTTATCTTCTGGAGGAGTAAGAGAGAGGAGAATGGATTTTGTTCCTTTAATCTGATGAGTGTGCATAGCAATTACAGGAAATGTTATCCACATACAATATTGTTAATTTAGCAGACACAGCTGTAACGGCCAACAGCAGAGACTGAACCGGAGATCCCCAAAGCTAAAAATCATGAGTCTCTATAACTTGTGCTAAACAGCCCAAGCTCTTTAGCACTGTGGTGTAACAGACTCTCATCTTCCGTGCACTAAGTACACAGGGGGACAAATAACACACAAGGATCAAAGTTTACATAATAGCCATCCTTTCATTCCTTCAGGTATAAGGAGAAACATGATTGTATACCATTTTATTTCTTATAACTGCTTTTAAAAGACGTCAGAACCCTCCCCCCCTTCAGATAAAGATGTCTGCCTGTGTTAGTGTTTCCTTTCTATTACTGCTCTTACCACCCTTCTTCAAATTTCCAGTTATTAGATTATCCCATGGGTCACACTACAAATCATAGAAACTCAGAGTCAAACATTTATTCAAGCAAACATAAGGATGATTCAACACTATCTTTATTGTAATTTGTAGGTACATGGTTTTTCTGCTTAAATGCATCTAATCAAATTCATTCATCAGATAAGCTAGGCTAGGCTTTGTATGTTATATTTATTGCCTTATTTTAAATGCAGTAAGTAGAATATTTTTAGACCTAGACAATGCCAAACATGCATAGCCCAAGAAAAAAGAAAGGGAAGAGAAGAACACGTACTTGTAACTTAAGCCATGTGCAGATTTGAGCTGCATGCTACCATGTAGTAAGAATACCTTAGTTTATCCTTTCAGGATTAGAGCCTGATGCTGAAAGTGTTCCTGCACTCAAGTAACTTTAATCATGCAAGTAGCCCTATTGAGTTCAGTTTGACTATGGAAATGAATAAAGTAACTCATGTGTAAGAGTCTGCAGTCAGGCCCTTTAATGGGAAAAATTCCACAGAATATATTTTTCTACTCTTGCTAATGTACTTTTGAGCTTAAGCTTTTGTTATTCAGTTTCAAACTCCCTTTATTCTTCCCCTTCACCCATCAACTGGGGTTGGGTTATTGTGCAAGCATCCACCATCTTCATTTGTGCAAGGTGACACTAATTTCAAATAAACTGCTTGAAAGGGCTGATTTTTTTCAGCAACTCATTCTCACTTGATTAGAGAGTAAAACAAAGGGGGTTAAACTAACATTAGAGACCAGAATCTCCGTAGTGGTTATTACTACTAAAAATCATTTCTTCAGAGCCATAAATGTACACGGTGATTTTTAGAAAGTAAGGCACACTCATTGCTCCAAACAGCTTTCAGTTCAAGATACGTTGTTACATTTACTTGTGTTAGACAGATGCATTCAGAAAACTACAAAACAATGACAAAACTGAAATTAACATTTGTGCCAACGATCCAGAACATTCAAACAACTGATTCACCATTTCGGACTTCTGAGATTAATGACATTTGGCACCTGCTTATCCCCATTTAAAGCCAGTTCTCTCGTTTCGGAACATGGAGATAGAGAGCCATAGGCCCTATACTACAATGAGAACATTAAACACCAAGCGGAAATCTAAATGCAAGAAATGATGGAATCCAGATAATGTCTGAACTGAACTCATAGAGTTAACTGCAAACGAACCCTGCCAATCAGGTCTACGTGCACTTTCTGTTGTCCTAATTTTTCAGTCCCTTGATATCATTCTATTTCACCCTTTCAAAATGTGCCGTAAACACTAACTGCCTTAGAACTCACACAGAAAGAAAGGGTTTAAATAATTAATGCTAAGACATTTTCTGAAAATTGCTCATCAACCAAGTAATGCCATTCACTTAGAGATAAGGCACCTGCATTTTAGAGCTGGTCCAAAGCACAATGAAATCAGTGGAAAACTTTGTATCAGGCCCTTAACGAATACTTAAAATTGACCTGTTTGTCCCTCTGTCATGGTTCTCAGCCCTGCTCAGAAGGTTGAGCTCTCTCTCACATGGGAGAAATTCACCTCTGTACAAGGGCCAGCAAAAATTTTAAGCACCCAAGCAAGACTTAAGCGTTGCCTAGGTAGGCTTCATCCAGGTCCTCTGCACAAATAGGGGTAAATTTCAGCACCCAGACCTCTGTCTAAAATTGTGATCCATTTGCTGATATAAAATAAATTAAAAGAAAGTGACTACCAGGAAAAGCAAACAGTCCCTCCCCAACCAGCGCAGCTTGAGGTGCCAAAATTGTGTCACAGAGAGTGCTTGTGTGGAAGGCTCTCTTGCTAGATCTGCTGACTCTGCCACTTGTTGGGAGAGATCCACTAATGGAATGGAGGCTGCCACATAACTGTGGAAAGTTTGAAGACCAGCGGCAGCCCACTTCACACAATGGCTTTAGCACCCCAGCTGGAGAGCTTTAACCTTATGCAAGAGAGAGAAGAGAACGCTATGAATGGTTGAACATTGGTGACTGAAAGCATATACACTCCTGCTTTGTATAGTGAAAGGATGATTGCCCATAGAGGGCCCCAAGTCATGTAAAAACACTATGAGATGGAGGAGCAGCCAGACTGCGATGGACCACAGGCCTTTTATGTTCTGCTGAGGCTGTTCACTTTAACTCTGAGGAAGCGGTCCTATATTCTGAGGAGGCATACGGCTACTTTTTGGGCGATTACATCGTCTGCAGGGGTTTTTCTTTCTTCGGGAAAGCATGCCTGTAAAACACAGATGGAAAGGAGAGAGAGAAGGCAAACAATGTTTAACTGCAAACAGGCAGAAAACTGTACATTTTCAGCAACAGAACAAATTGAAGCCTTTACCCTGTCCCAAAAATTGGATACTAACCTGCTTTATTAGAATAATTGATATATAGAGTCTGATCCAAAGTCTACTGAAGTCAGCTGAATGGGATTTGTATCAGGCCCTGATAGCCTGGTATTAAGACCATCTGTGGTCTGAAATATCCCATTACTCTATATATACTAGAAACCGAAAGAAGAGAGACTGGATATTTTCAGGTCTTTCACCATAAGACTGATGAAAGTGGCTAATTCCCAATGGATCGATGCCCTTATCACTGCAATTGCCATTGTATTTGTTACTGTTGTTGGTGGTCTCAGCGGAAAGGCAAAGGACTGGACAGGCATAGGGACAGAATAGCACTCAAGACTCACAGAAAATGAAGTGGTGCATGCTGGCTCACCCCAACCACACACTCCAGCCTGCTTAGAATGAAATATTTGGTGGACAATGATGCAATTGCTGTATTTTCTTGTCATTTTTATTGCCTCAGTTTTGGTATTAGAACTATTTTTAGGAAATCAGGGTCTTGTTGGTTAAAATTCAGTCTGCACTGATTGCTTATTTTTCTTCTAAAGTCATAGTCTCTTTGGGTCCCCAGATCTGGTTGCATGTCTTCTCAGGCTATGTCTGAACTACAGTCTTTGTAGATATAGTATAGACATAACACACACCACAATAGAAGGAGATTTTCTGCTAGTATAGAAACACTAGCTCCCTGAACAACACTAGCTATGCTGACATGAGCACGCTTATGTGGTTTATTTCACATCTGACTGACATAGCTATGCTGGTAGAAGTTTTAAGCATAGACCAAGGCTCAGATGAGTATCCCTTGAGCTGGGGAAAGAGCAACAGAGTCAATGAATGCTTACGGAACAACTATCTTGTTTGATTACCAAATGTCAAATTAAAAAACACCCCCAATCTTTCTGACTTAAAAAACAAAACAAAACAAAAAACACCGCAGCTAAGCCTATGGCACAAGATCTGCCATTACCACCCATTAATTCAATATTAATGCAAAAGAATTAAATAATGTATGAAGCAGAGGTCACAGCACTCCAGTTGTCAGTCTAACCATTAGTGAACTTTTGTAGGCAACATGGCAGAGGAGAAGTTTAAGAGGACAATGTGGTGGCTATGCAGAGTTTTATGAGGAGCTCCTTCACTGCACTTTTTTCCCAGCAAAGCCCTTTGCACTGATGCATGAAACATATGGGTATTTGCACGTGGAAAACAGCAGATCTAAGAATCTGTAAAGGGGCACATTGAAAAGGGACATGCTACTCCATTAGCACCTCCAAAAACCAACCAATCAGAAAAAGCAAATGGATGTTTTTACAAATGGAGTTTGAAATACTTGTCTGATCTTCACATCTTGAAACATCTCTCAGTAAGAGCCTGGAAACTACATTCATCTCATCTCAGTGCAGTGCTCTGGAGAGATAGTGGGTTCAACTGGGTCAACATATCCATTCCTGCCTCTCCCAACCAGCAGAGCAAAGAATCAACTCTTATTCTCTTCGATCTACATTGAAAAGGAGGGTTACAATGCCAAATGTGTTCAGGCTGGCCTTAGAATGCTACAGGATGTAACTGAATCAGTATCAGAAAAATCCTCTGGCTCCACTCCACACAACAATTAAACCATACTTCAGTGAGAAATTACATCTTCACATTACCTGGCTAAGATGGAATTGGTACCACACCCAGTTTGCCAAGTCGGTAAAAACAAACAATCCTACTCCCCTGATTGCAGGAACAATCCTGCTAAGTGCTTAGTGTCCTTGGCTCGCATTGATGGGAATCTAGGGCACACAACCTCTCATTGGATCAAACTCATGTGACTAGGTGAGATAAGCCTTCCATTTGAAAACATTAGTAACATTGACTGGTTAAAGGAAAACTCCAAAGGAATTTGATATCTGAAGATTTCTAGCTAGCTCATCTAAATACAAGGAAGAGTAAATAACTCAAAATACTTATATTAGATAGTTCTTTAACAAGCACAGGAAGCCACTATAGTAATAAATCGATTATGATAGTACTGAAAGATCAGTACTCAATGGGAAATTAAAAGAAATCAGTTTATGACAGGCCAAGTTGTATACTTAAAAAAGGTTAATTTAACCAATGTTAAACCTCAACAAAAGGTTAAACCTAAACATACATAAATGCTCCTTGACAAAAGGTTAAATTAACAAATTTAAACAAGAGTAATTTCAAAATTAATTTAAAAACATTTTAAAATGAAAAACATTCTGCAAAATGTACCTTTGCCCTCCATATATGTAATGATTTCTAAAGAGTACAGCTAGTCCTTCATCAGACTCTGACCCGCAAAGACTTAAGCATATGCTTCACTAATGTTAATGACTTAATGCATTGAAATGGCAGTCACTGTCCACCACCACTTTCACTAACTAGTGAAATGAAGGCAGGGGTTTTGAAAAAGCAGCTTAGAAAATGTATTTCTTCTTAAGGAAATATTTATTTAGCTGCCAAAAGTATCATTCGCTAGAACTGGGAAAATACATCAATACATGCTTTGCATGTTTGCATTGTGAACATCGCAACAAGCGAGCTTACGGGCAGAACTGGGCATGTCTGCAGGCAATTTTAAATAAATAAAAGGGAAGGCATACAAAGCGAATGCTTAATTGTAGATGAGAGTACTCACACCGGGACCCTTACTGCAGCTACGTCTACACTTAGAGCTGGGCGTGTGAACCCCAGCTCGAGAAATCATAGTGGGCTAGGTCTCATCGAGCTAGTGCACTAACCACAACAGCATGGCAGTGGTGAGCGGCAGTGTGGGCTAGCCACCCCATGTATCAGCCTGCCTGCTATCATGGCTTCTCTACTATTTTTGGTGTGCTAGCTCTATGGGACCCAGTATGAGTGTTTCCACTCAAGCTGGGGATCACATCCCCAGCTCCAAATGCAGTGGTAGCCTCTGACAGTAACACCCAGCCCCTCAAAAATAGCATAGATCGATGGTCAAGGTCTTAAAAATGCCGAGTGATTTTGAGTGCTCAACTGGAAACACCACATCTCAGAGAATGAGTGGCCAGCATTTTTCATTTTTGGAAATCTTGGCCTGTGTGTCTTATTGACCAACATGGCTTAAATTGTGAATACGTGCAAGTCTTTCTCATGCAGAACAATGTTCTTTTCCTCTTTCCCCTACAGAACATGTGCTCTCATAAAGATGAAATTGCCGCCCTTCTTTTCCAGCATTGCAGCAGGAAACGCATCTTGTTAGAAACGGTCCAGTTCCATCTGAACCTGAGTGCACTCCCTACCCTCACAACTCTTGGACTTCTGTGCTAAGGCTGAGTTGGGTATTTGTGTGTGGGAGGAGCTGCAGGCTGAACAGAAACAAAATTAAAGTTTTATTTGATTTACAGAGGTGTGCTTTATTTAATCTATAATAAAATATTCACTGAGAATGCAATGGACACTAAGTGGGACCTGAGCAGACAGAGGACAAGAGAAGAATCATGCAAACCACCGAAAGACCTATTTGCTACCATGGGGTCTTTTTTTCCTTACCTATAAGAAACACCGATATCAGGAAAATGTTACACCTGCCTTCCAAACAATAACACCACCTTTTGCAAAGCAGGTACCAATAGATGGTCATTACACACTAACCAGCCATAAATTAGCTTTCTGTGATTGTTTTATTCTAAGGCCTCAAGTGGTTTCACTTGTACTCGCTCCTGTGCTGTACAAACAGGTATGTTTACATCTCATATCAGTGACACACACACGCAGGCACACACTCGCTATATATATTCTTGATAAAGGATCATATATGGAAGAAGGGTGACATTGTGATGGATCCTGTAGAATACTGAAGGTTTGATTGTACTGAGATGAGCGTACACACCTCATACCTGTAACACTGGCATTTTTTGGTTCTTCATACTAGTGTACTAATAGTAACACTTAAAAATTATCTAGCACTTTAGATTTTCAAGCAGAAGCAGTGTTATTCACTGGATATGACAGAGGAATGAAAATCAGAAGATAGCTTTTATTCTCAGCTCAGCCTTTGATTAACTAAGTGATACTGGGCAACTCACTTAACCTCTCTGTGCCTCAATTTCCCTATTTGTACAGCAGGGATAATATTGACTAGTCACCATTGTGAAAGTGCTGTCGGTTTTACAGATTAAAAAGCACCTTTATTATTAGATATCATTATTACATATTATGATTAATTTATAAATACCAAGTAACTAATCTGTCTAAAACTTATTATTACCTGGGTGACCTTTTGGAGTCCGTCTGGACATTCTGTTGCAGCAGAGCTTTCTACTCTTCTGACCTAAGGGAGTGAAACAACATTTTACTAACGGATATGGAGTATAAAAACATGTGTTTGTGAATATAATCTATAGCTATTGATGTTATTTCATTTATCGAAAACCTTTGAGCAAAGATAGTGGGAGTTTCACTGCAAAGCAGAACAGATAGTAAAAGGATCATCAAAAGCTATGCTTCAGTGTAAAACTTGATCACCAGCAGGGAAGAGGAACGGAGCTTGCTGCTCATCCATCATTGTGTGTTGATACAATTGGCTAAGTACATCAGAAAGATCTTCTCTCTCTCTGTCTGAAATGTTAGATAGTGACAGTCAATACAGTCAATGTGTGACAAACTGCTTTAGGCAAAGAAATGATACATTTGCAATGTTTTTACGGACATGCTACTTAGTGAAAGCAAAAAGAGACTACTATATATGTGCGTTCCCAGGGACACTGGGGAATAGGCTGAATTGCTTTGAAGAGACCTAGCCATTTAAATCTTGGCTTTTCTTGCTCACTAGATCTGAACAGTGCACATTGAGCTCTTGTATAATAAGATATGTTTTTATACAGTACGCTTGGTTTAAATACATAAGCGACAGAGAGTCACAAGGTGAAAAGTTGATTAACTTGAAGTACAAGAAGTGACGCAGGGTGAGAGGAGAGAGAGACTTTGAGATAGGTGAAGCATCATCAGCGAGATGCCACATTTGTACCCAATGTTTTCAGAAAGTCTCCCATCATTGGTCTAGGACCAGTGCTAGTGATAATAGTTGCTCTCGCAGAAAGTGGTGTTGGGTGCTTTTACCAGCATCATTTATTCCTACTCTGAAAAGGCTCAGCAGACACACTTCGGTATCTACCATTGATAGAACAAATAAAGAGGTAGCAGCGCTAGATCAACAGTGGGAGAAATTCTGAAAATGCTCAGTGTGTAAACAGCCAAGGAGTGACTCAGAGGAGAACAGACCTTGTTTAGAGAAGAGCAGTGAGAAGATTCATGTGATAAGCTGTTGGGTTGAGTGAAGCCACTCAAGAGGGTCCGACTGCTTCAGTGGTTCAGCCTATTAGATCAGCCTGATGGGCTGGCCGGTAAGTTGTGGGCCAGAAGTTCCCTGCCCATCCCCATTTCCTCATCCACCTTTCCTCATACTTCTACAGAAGTTGCACGGATATATGATCACCATCTGGAGGGGGCTGGCAAATTACTCACATAATTGAGATCAATACTTTCATGTGTAAAGAAGCTATTTCCTTTTTTTCACTCTCCCTGCTTACCTAGTGATATGTAGGAATCCTGAGGTTGCACCTGAGTGAGTATTTTGTTACCAATCTTCTGCATTTGCTTCCTATTCTTCCTCCTAATGCCTATGCTGCCCTCCTAAAGGCTCCATTTATGTCTTTCTCCCACTCTCTTTGCATCCTTTTTTCCATGCTGCCTATAGACTTGGAATTCCAACAAAGCAGTAAGATACAAAGAGAAAGTATGTCTCCCAAAAGGATTTTCATGAATAACTGTGGTGAGTTCACCCTGTTACTGTTCATGAGGCCAGATTATTCATTGCCAATCAGTGTTCTAGCCACCACTTTTTGTGAAAACTGACAATGTCATGAATTTTAGCACGAAGAATTGTTTGCCAGAAATGCCGTATTACACGTATGATATTTGCTACTCATCACTCATCATTTTCCTTCTTAAAAATGTTTTAGCCATCCAAATCAGGTAGGAGAAATGGCATTACATCGCACACCATCAATAATAATCATGAATAAACAAAGAGGACAACCCACATGGTAAACATTGTTCACATACATTTTGGTGAAAAGCAGAATTCATTACTAGAAATCAGCATTGGATCTGAAAACAGGGCTATTCATAGCAATTTGTTTGACCAACTTTAATGCCAAACAACCTTTCTCCTTATTCAAATTTATCCTTAAATATAGCTGCTGTGAAGTCTTTTAATACTAACCTAAGTATAGACAATATAGAGCATTTGGAGAGAAACACATGCCATTTGAACTTTGGACCTTCAGCCTACGGTTTTTACATATATGGACCTTCACTGACTACATCTAATGTATAAGATAAGCATCTGTCTCTCCCTGAGATTTTTACAGCAAACACACTGCTGGATCTCATCTGATAATAACTAATAATTATAGACATTAAAACTGGGAAATGACTTCTACATTACCCCCTGCAAACCCAGAATTAAAGAATAATAGAATCTGTGTTGTGACAGGCTGATCAAAAGCCCTTGGGCTTACTTGTACAGCAATACTGAATAGGAATAGGACTTAGACTGTGTTTTGCAAGGCCATATGCTGTGGAATATTGGGAAATCCAATGGCGATAAAGCAATACAGAAATTTAAAATATACAATTACAGTGAAAAAAAAATCAGCCATCCAAAAAATCATGAGGCCCTGTTTCCTGACATGCAACATACACTTTGGGAAAAGCTCCCAGTCCCATACTTCCAATTTAATGTCAAGGTCCCTTGTTCCATTAGGAGAAACAAGGTATCGCTATGGTGATCTGGTGTGCACTAATCAGAAAATATATTAGCATTATAATAGCATTCACATCAAAGTATTGCCAAATAGGTGTTCTCTGGGAAACACAACAATAGGTTACCTGATAAAAGCTTTAAATATCATACTACTCACTGTGCAACAAAGAGCAAGACAGATGGCTCTGCAGTGCAGAGGTAACACCAGTAAAAAGACCGAATTCATCAGGTCTAACTCCTCAAAGTTAATTGCTCATCTTAGAGCACTAGGTGCTTGTAGTTTTATAGATCATGAAATCAGCCTAAAAATAGCAAATGCGTACTTTAAGTTGAAAAATAAAAGATTAGGACAGCAAAGAAGGCAGTCATGGATAGGGCTAACAGCAGTTTACTATACCTTCTGTAGAAAACACACTGAGGCACAGGATCAAGACAGACAGCAAGCCAAAGAGTGTCAAGAGCTTCATTCTTCCAGCTAGTCAGGTATTTTCTCTGAAGCGAGATTGAAGCAATGATTTTGCTCTGCTGTCAGGTATAAACTGATGCTTTTATATACGAAAAGGAAAACTGCTGTGTTCACGCTGGGTGGAGATTTGGCCTTTGTATTTCCCTTCAGGAGACGGAAGAATCAGCCCTTTCCAAGCTAAGAAATGGCTGGCTGCCAAAAAAGGTCTGATTTGTATTAGAGATTTGCGTAACTTACAATGCTGGGATCCTGGATTTTGGGCCCAGAACATTCAGGGGTGTTCACATACAGAGTTTTGGCTTTGGCCACTCTCTTGCTGGTACTGTACCAGCTTTGTTGAACAACATTGTGTAAGCTCTGATTGGTGCTTGGTGAACTATCAGGGCAAGCTATGGATGATAGGTATGGAGAGGTGATTGGTCCTAGAAGAACTTTATAAAACACCAAAAACTCACCCTGGTGTATACATCAAAATTATTGCCTATGGTGCTGCCAGCTCAACAAGATAATAAGACTTCTGATCAAGCAGTGTATTTCTGGGTTTATTATTAACTTCCTGAAAGTTATTACACCTGCAGCATTATATCTCTGCAAACAGAGTTGAGATAAAGATGGCCAAATTCAATACAGTATCTCGGTCCAAAAGGCATATACTGATAACGTCTTTCCCAGTTTTAAGTAGGGATGAGCGGTGGAGCCATATTCAGCTTCAGATCAGGCTGGCCTTTGGGTCTGATAATGCCAAAATCTCAAATGTTATCCTTGAGAAATTTGTCCTCCAAATGGTAGAAATTTCATGAGACCAGTTCTTTTTATGAGGTTTCAGCTACATTAGAATCTGAGACAGAACATAGGCTCCTTCAGGACTTGGATCTGCTTGCAATCAAAACTAGAGGGGACGGTTCCAGTCCTGACTCCAGTCCTGACTCTTCCCATATGCACATATGTTGCTATTCAAAGGGTTCAGAATCTAGATTCCAGACATGGCCTATTTCCAGTGTTTAAAGTGCTACAGTTTCGAATCTGACTACCGACTTAGCAGCGTTTAAGGGCTTCCTAGTCGAATGATTGTGGAAGTAAATTGATTAGTTGTCTTGAGAGAGCCAGCTAATTTGAAGGATTGACTTTGCTTGTCACTGGTATTTGCCAGCTCTGCTTTCACCACCCCCAAAAATAAAAACAAGAGCACTTACTACACACAGCAATGTTCTTTTCAAAATGCTTTATAAATATTCATGCCTCAAGAATGGGATAAATTAAACAGCTAAAACTCTACTGGTTTAGCCTGCTGCAAATTTAATTCTCATCTTTCCTAAAGCCTCTCACATTGCAAGTCCTTCTAGAGTGCAGTTAACAATGCAGAAAAAGAATGGGAAAGCAGGGGCTTGATGCTGTGTTATATTCTTGGGCTATCCACCAATAGCACAAGAGTATGCATACAAACTCTGATCTTGCACCACTCACACTGGGAGTCTTGCTAGTGACTTCAACAAGCAGAGGTTCATCCCTTTACTACTTTGAGTTGAATCCAAGCAAATAGCTCAGCTGAAAAAAATAAAAACAAACATTTTAGAAATGTTCATATAATTTGTTTTTTAAAAAATGCCAGAATGAACCTTTTGCTATTGTTTTGAATCAGCATTGTCTAGATGAAATGTTGATTCAAAACAACATTTTCAAGATGAAATTTTTATTTGAATTGCCATTCAAGACATCTTGTTTGACCCAAACAAAATTGTTTTGGTTTTTCATTTCAGCAAGATAAAAATGAAAATTCACTTTCAGTTTCGAACTGATTTCTGTGCATGTGTGTGTGGTCATCTCCATTTATGATTAGCAAAGTATTTCAAGGGAGTGTCCCTTCAAACTCGTGCAGCATACTCATTCAGGACGCAGTTCAGAAAAGCACTTACGCATGTGTTTAGATCCATCCCTATTCAGGAAAGTAGTTAACCATGTTGTTGCTAAGCAAGTGCTTTCCTGAATAAGGATGGTCTTCTGAACAGTTAAAAAGCTGACGTTCTAGAAAGCAATATTGCGTACATGACATAGCCATCAATATTATGGGAATCCTTTCTTATTGTTAAATCCTCTTAGACTTAAAGGGCCATGAAGGAAAAGAAAACGAAGAAAAAGAAGGCCCTTCAGATTCAATATGCAAATTTTCAAAACATTTTAATTCCTCCAGGGTTTCAAACTGAGCTTTGTAATATTAATAATGAAGCAGAATATGTGCTACTTCACCTTCAAAAAAGACATTATGATCACGGTGAGAAAGCAAAGAAGTTTCCGAGAGCCCAACTATGTTAAAAATCAAGCTCGGCATGCAACGCCTGCAATTAGCTCCATGAGGGTCAAATTAAAACAGAACTATAGGAAAGCAACAGATGATTCTGCTATAGTTACAATGGTTCGTATTTGTCATAATTTCGAAAGCATTTCATATCCACTTATAACATTCCATTTATTTCTTTATAGAAAATCTTTGCTTACTGTGTCATTATAATATATATCTTCAGAGCTCTGTGGGTCTGATCCACTGAAGTCAAATGCAGAATGCTTATATTATTCTTACACTGGAAAACCACATGTTCATCACCTGTAAATGCAACCTCTTGGTACTAAGGTAGCCATCATGTATGTATCCCCCTGGCCACTGATTTCCTGGAAATGGAGATTGCAAGCCAGCTGCAGGATTTTATTGCTATATACATAAGCCACAAAGAGTTTTTATTCCCCTTGCTAGGAAGACACATTTCAAGCAAATATTGTGGTGCCCTTTTATTTTTTTTTTAAAAATAAGGTAAATGTACAAAAAGTAACGACATACTAATGATATTTAGCTCTTAGATAGATCTCCCATGAAGGGGCGTTTCTCAACACAAATAGGAAGGCAGGCACAGAAAAGTTTATGGAGAGTTTAGCAAGGAGTGGGTGTAATGTTCATCCTTTAACCCCTGTGACCAGAGTCGGCCCTAGACCAAAGGGTGCCCCAGGCAAAGAGCATCTTCAATGCCTCACCCTTTCCCTTTCCTCCCCTCCCCTCCATTTATTAAATTTTTGAATACTGTGGTATAGTGAGGACACAGGGCAGTGGGAGAGTAGTAGAAGGGTGGTATGTAAGTGCTAGAATGTTCCAGGCTTTATTCCCTTTATTCCCAGTCATTAGAGGGCAATTAGGGGCAGTTGAGGCCAATTAAGGCCCAGCCAGGTGCCTGATAAAAACCCTCTGTTCCAGAGAGACAGTGCAAAAGCTGGAGGTGTAGGTGTGCTGTGCCACTCAGCAAAGGCATGGGTGTGGAGTTGTGAAAAGGAGCTGAATGGAGTATGGCGGTGTGTGGGAGAGAGGTGGAGTCCTGAGGAAGGTACTGGGCTCAAGAAGCCAGAAGGACAGAGGGGGGAAAATAGCCCAGGGGAAAAGACTGCAGCTCCAAGTATGGTGCCAGCAGCACATAGCTGCTACTCGTAGGGCCCCTAGCTGGGACCCGGAGAAGTGGGTGGGCCTGGGTCCCTGCCCCCCCTCCCTGGGGAAACAGGGATAATTGGTGATGCCCTGGCTCACTACAAGAGGCAAAGTGTGAGACCCACTAGGGTGAAGCCGGTCGTTTGCCACAATACATTGGTTTTTATTGCATTTGTAGCCCATTTCATGACTTTGATGCACAATTTGCCTGCATGATTTAACCCTGTCATATAAGTCCATAAATTTACATGCGAGGATGTACTACTAAACCCTTAACAAGCTTTCGGCTACTTGTTGCCTAGACTATTATAAATCTCTGACTACCTTTCTCCCACTCCAGGCTATTCCAAATGGCACCATTTAAGATATCTTTCCAATATTTGTCCAGGTCACCCCTTTTTGAAGCCCCATCTGATCTTCCTGACTATTAGTGCATCAAATGAAAGCTCCTCACCCTCATCTACAAGGCTTTACATAATCTTGCTCCCCTGTATTGTTTGCTCTGACTTCCTCCTTTTCCCCCTAACCCCCTGGCTTCATCTCTTTCCATCACCTTCTGCCTCCTTACTAACAGGGTAGTTTCCGATTACCATCTGCCAAGTGTTCTCTTCCTATTCCAGTTCACACCCTTCTTGAAACTCACTTATTCCCAGAATACGTTCTATTCCCACCTGTAATTTCCCAACTCCTCTCTTTCTCATACTGTTGGGCTGTGCCTTGCCTTTGTTTGCCTTATTTTATGCCTTCAGGACAGGAAACACACCCAACTGATTGTAAAACTTCATGTAAGCTTTCAGTGCTATAGATATGACTTTTAGTTACACAATCATGAGTTTGTTAAAAATCCCCAGCTTTCCAGCTAAGGGAATTTCATGTTATAGCACATGTTCCAAGGAATATTAAAATATTGGCATACATTTATCCTGTAATTAAATCAGTTGATTCTAGACTTTTTCATCAGAGGATGGTGCAATACCCTCAAGAATTACATTATTTGTCAATGTAACACTCACACAAAGAGTCAAATGGACGCACAATACGGAAATGACATCTTTATCTACGGAACCAGCACAGCACAAGCAGCTCTCCACCATGCAGTCTACTCATCATGGAAGGATGGCCTCTTACACTGAAGACTAACAATTTCTTTATGCAGTGAATCCCTAGCCTTATTTCTGCAGAAATTGTCAAGATGGGTGCTCATTAGCAACCATTGTGTTTTGTTGTTGTGGAACCTGTCATTTGGCATGGGACTGAGACCACCAGCTCATTTCGTATGAGTTGCGAGAGAGCCATCAGGTGGTCACAACTTTCATTTGGTACTACCCTTGAGTTGGATTCGGACTGGTGACCTGACAGTGAAAGGCTCTATATCCCATGACCAATCCCTCCAACATTCAGTCCCAACAGCATGCTGCTCTTCTCCAGTCAAGGATATCTTTTGTTACATAAAAGTTCTATTAATTGGTTTATCATAACACTGAGGCCTTCTAAAAATATAAATGTCAATTGTCGACAGTGCCTTCATGTTGTATTACATAATACATCTGCCACAAGTTCTTGGGATGGGAAAGCAGTTAACTGCTTATCTCAAAAAGGAGTCAATACATTTCCTAATTACATCTATAGATGTTTCTTTTGTATCTGAAAAAAGTGATGCAAACAGATGTGAGCATGTTCTTTGGGGAAAAAAATATATGGGCTAACCATCTGACCCTCGATTTAGGTGCTTAGATTGACAGCATTCACAAGGAAGGGGTGATAGTCAGGGTTGCTGCAGCTGATGCTGTTACCTAATCTGTTGTTTTTAGTTCTAGTCATAACACTGATCGCTAATAGTACTTTGTCAATAAACACAACATTGTTGCCACAAAAATCTGTATTAATGTACCAAACAATTCTTTTGCCCCGGTAAGGTATTTTCCCTTTATTATAATGTACATAAGAACTAAACTCAAACTGAAAAGCAATTTTTCTTTGAATAAGCAATTTAGCAATGTGTCACATGAGGCCATTCCTTTGAATGATCATGACACCAGTTAAAATTAAAGCTTATTATTTTTAAATGCTTGAGCATGTTTCAAAGGAGTGCCATAACAGTGTTTGCTTCGTGAAAATAATGATTACGGCTAGCAAAACTCGTATCAGCCATTGAAAGTTTGACACCTAAAAGGAATCTACTATTAGAAGAAACATGAGCGTGTGAACATCATATGTAACGAACACATAGCTAAATGCTACATAATTGATCTGGAAACGGAAATCTTCCTTGAGTGAGAATGTAGCACTCATGAAAGGTGACAGACCACCATGAAATCGGAAGTCCTCTGGTCATCTACAAAAGTACAGCATGTACAACAGAAGCGCATACCTCTGCAAGTTTTCCTGCCAATGTGTTTCAGTCCTGGTTGAGAGACCAGGAGAAATCTCAGTTCTCTCCCCATAGCCCATTGCTTCGTTGTTCCCTCTGTGGAGACTGCTGACAACTGTGCCAATTCATTCTGGTTCCAGTGATAGACGATGTTCTGTGGATACCAGTCCACTGAGAACTAGACTGAGATCACCACTCTTGTTCCTCAAGGGCAACTGAAATGGACATCAAATGAGATCAACTTTTGATCACTCCTGAGTGACCCTTCTGGTCACTTCTGGTGACCCAGAAGTAAAGAGTCTGTATTTCATTATCAGTCCTGCTCAGTGGCCCAGTCCTCCTTTTCTAAAATAAAAAAGCTTCCTCCTGACAAAATAAACGTTTCAAATAACAAATTACACTAAAGGTGCTTGATAAAGCAGAATTGCTCAACTATGGTTTTTTGAAGAACTTGTAAGAACAAGTGAGAATTTCATGAAACAGATGTACTGATAAGGAAAATTTCAGCTATGAAGAATAAGAAAGGGAATTACACCACAGCCGTGAAATAATTAAAAAAAAATCCCATTATTTATTATTCCGATTGAAGGACAGATTTAGACAAGGCTCTGTCCTACACAACCTCCAATACGTGCCTGAGTGGAATTTCCCTAAATAAATAAAAGCTGCTCCCAAATTTCCACCTAAATTAAAATCTTTCTCATCAACAAAGTGACTGAACTGCAAAAGTTGTGGAGATTTTTTGTTGTTGTCTCCTTTCTCTGAAGTATCAGCGATGAGACAGCTGGTGGGATGGGCCAATGCTCTTCTGAGGTAGTGATCAGAATTTTCTCTCAGGTGCTCGATGTGTGGGTCCTTTTGACGTGCTCAGGGTCTAACAGAGTGCCACATGTGGGGTCTGGAAAGGAGGTCTGGAAAGATTGGTAGGGACTAGTCACTTCCAAGCATTAACTAGGTAACTATAAATAAATCAATTCCCTGATATTGCAAGGGCCTTGAGCATTGATGCAGCTTGGTCCCGCCGATCTTTTGCTTGTGGCACATAATAGTTTAATCTCCTATGAACTGTAAAATGCTTTGGTCTAATTTTGGTTGCTAGAATTAGTGTTGATGACCTGTGATACACAGGAGGTCAGATTAGATGATTTGGTGGTCCTTTCTGGCCTGAAACTCTGACTACCTTTAACACTTTTCTCTTTTCCCACTCCTAACTCTCTTAGGGCAAGGACTATCTGTTCTGCCTTAGTACAATGCCTAGCAGAATGGGGTCCTGGTCTGTCACTGGGACTCCTAGGTGCTACCTCAGTACAAAAACCCTCAGTAAATAATAAATGGAGGACTAGAACACGCCTCTTCTCAGATTACCTCTTTAAAGGGAAAGAACATGAGCTGAAATTCACATAAAAATAGAAGACGCGACAGCGTTAGCCTCTCATCTTTGAAGGCCCAGGTTCAAATTCTGGATATTTGATCACATGCAAAACAGAGTGCACTACAAGATGTTACCAAAACTATGCAGCAATATAGGATCTCTGGCCATTTCAAGGGTCTACACGGGATCAGCAGATGTGTTGCATTGGCAGGACTGAGGTGTGCTGCCAGGTTTGGTGGTAAGAAGCTTCCCACACCAACCCTGCGTCAAACCATTGCTATCAGTCCCTCATCTCCCTAAGTGCCAAATTCATTTCAGTTTTTAAGAAATGATTTACATGAAGGTTAGTCAGTCTTCCAAAAGCCCTGAGGGATAACAGCTGCCCTGTGCTTTCTCTTCAGCATGCTGGCCCTGTGCGTGCAGCCGTTTATGGATTTAGGCAAAGAGCAAATCCAATCCCTTCCAAACTGACAGAACCCAGGCAAGTGTCATTCATCAATTACAAGAGGTGATACTTCCTGAAACAGGGTAACTTCACAAGAAATAAACAGCAAGAGGTGGCCCGTTTAATTATTCTACATGAAAAATGTGTTGTAAAAACCATTTAGTGCATGTCTGGGGTAAGGCCCTGCAGCTGTGCCTCGTCAGGACTCCTGCCACCCCTGACTGACCACCCTGCCTAATTGGCCGAGGAAGCCAAGTGGCCAGTTCTTAAGTTCAGCAGCAGCAGCAGCTCACTTGCCCCTGGACTCTCCCTCCGAAGTGTCTACCCCTCCATGCTCCGCTCCTGCTCTGCTCCTCCACAGCTCCAGCCCAGAGCCTATCCTTCACCCTGCCCTGCTGCTGCCCTCCCTGACTCCTGGTGCTACGGTTTCAACCCTCAGGTCTGCTTCCTGACGCCATCTCTGTCTTGGCCCTTGGCTCTGACATTCAGATCCAGCTCTGGTTCTGACCTTCATCCCTGCTTCCTGGTTCTGGCCTTATTTCAACCCCTGGCTCTGGCATTTGGACTCTGACGGCTCATCTTGACAGTGTAATTCTTAGACGCATATCTTCTTAAATTTAGCCCAAAAGGCTTTTGCATTCTCTTCCCAACTAATGGAGGACAAAGGCAAAAACCAATACTAGATGACTCAGATAGTGACAAATTTTTGTAACCATGATTAATAAGAGGAGTGGAAAATATTTCACATTTAGGCTGCATACTTTTACTTTATGTAAGAACATGTCTATAACTGCCTGCATAGCCAGAGGGTTACCAAGATATTTCTGATCATCCTGTCTACCTCAGAAGAGTCAGCGCTTGTAATTTCTTTTTTTTTTTTAATGAGAGTCCCAAGCAGCCTGGATCTCGAGCTATTAATTAAATTTTACTAATCAGGATAGGTTTTGTTTTAAGCTTTTGCTTGCTCTGCTCTTAAACTCCTTTTATAGCATTATTATAAGGCATTGCATATCAAATCAGCTTTCTTATTTAGCTTTCACATCTTTTAAATACTATATCTTTCAAGCACATTTTGGACTGGGATTGACCGATATGGGCACACGACTTTTGTTCACCATTGCTCTTTAGAAGCCAGGTACTACAGTAGCCTGGCCTCAATTAGAATCTCTAGCCATTACTGTAAAACAAATAATCTGCCTAGCTGTAAACAGAGGAAAAACTGAAATAGCTTGTTTAAGAAAATGAAGGAAACAACTATCACTGTCTCCTTCAGAGACTGAAGGCATTTCAGATGATATTGTTTCATTTTGAGGAAAAGTGGTAGTGTGTTGAACATTGTAACAGAGTTTTGGAATTGGGGCAACAGTGTAAGAGAATGCAAGAACATTTTCTCATCATAATTTACGGCATTTTAAGAATCCCTTGGCCTACTCCCCTGGAGTACTCGGCTGCTCAAAGTTTCCCTCTGCCTTTCTCTGAGTTCCTTCAAAGTATCTTTTCTTCTTTCTTTATATAGTTGCTTTCTCATTCAGACATGTTAGAGTTGATTGCCTGTGTGCTACCCTCCTAGTTCGTTTCTACTTCGTGTTCTGTTCGCTCTCTTTCTAGCCTGATCCTTCTTCGTTTTGTTTAGATGTCAGAATTATCCCTCCTACCAAATCACAGCAGCTCTGCTCTTTCTAGTAGGGTTTTGTCAGAGTATTTTTTTTCACTGATTTTTAACCATTCCTTCCAAGTACAATGTTCTTCACTGGAAACAATGAGCCAAATTCATCCTTGATGTAACTTAACCAATGCAACCAAATTAAACTAGGATTGAATTCATAATGCATAATATCATGCAATTTCTTCAGGCTCTCTCCAACCCAATAGTCAAGGTTTTCTTTATTTCTGATTTTTAACAAGATCACTTGGTCTAGCTGTTTCATCCCCTTCATGTCACAAACAGCGGCCTCTGTCCTCCCAGCCTGTTTGGGAGAGTGCACCCAGGGAAGGCACGGCTCCATCTCAGTGTCAACAACTTTCACAATTTTATCACATTTTGCAGCATTTGGTGTATTTCTTAAAGCCCCAGCTCCTGGGGTCACGTGAACATACAAAACTTAAATTGTCTTTTAGAAACAATGCAAGTTTCTAGTTATCATAGCTATAGAGAAGAACTTGATAAAAATGTCCCAAGTGTAAGCTAAAGATGAAAAGAACCAAGGATAAAAAAGAACCCCAAATTTATTCTTCTTTAAAATCAAACTCTGTCCTAGTTGGCCATGTGTAAAATTTTCAAAACCCCCAAATGACTTAGGAGCTTAAATTTCACTGGGATTTAGCATCTAAATCACTTGGTGCTTTTAAAAATATACCCCTGGTCTCTATGCACATGCATGCTCTCCCCAAATACACCTGCATTAATACATTTTGGCTTCACTTTCTTATAGAAATTGTTAAAGTTTAGTTTTTGGATTGTGAAGGTTTTTTTGTGTTTTTTTTTGTTTCCCAGGATCTGGGAGGATCTTGGAGATAAATATGATTTCTTGCTTTCACTACTGCTTTTCTCCCAGCTGAAGGTTCATTTCCCTGGCTTGCTCAGAATTTATTTTTCCTGCATCCCCTCTTCTTCCCTCTTGTTTCAGGTTGATAGAGCCCCAAACTTTCTTCAATCCCCTGAATGGTTGGTGCCAGTGGGTTTTTATGTGGAGGGAATGCAACTTCCTGCATCTTAACGTTATAAAACCTTCTCAGTATTATTGAAATAGTTTGCTCTTCAAAGATTAGTCACTTACAGATAATCTTGCCTTCATACACAGTTTCTTGTCAGGAGCAGTTTCTTGTCAGGAGCAGTTTCTCTACTTCCTGTCTCCCCCTGCTGCAGATTAGGGCAAATAGCATTTAGAGTAGAAGCCCTGCCGTCTAATGAACAAGCATAACATGTTTTCTTGTTTACTCCACTTACTCTCCACCTAGTGGTCAGAACTGCAAAGTGTAACCCTACACAAATGTTTTGAGAACATCTCAATCAGCGCACGCGCACACACAAGAATTTGTGTGTTCTAACTTCAGGAAACAAAAATCCCTACAGACTCATACTAAAACAGTGAAAAAGTTTCAGCTGAAAAATTGCAGCCAGTTCTAATCATTAGTTATAACACTTATTTCAGACAGCAGGTTTGGGTTTTTTTTTCTTGCTTCATTACTTTTCTGACTTGATATACAACTACTAAAGAAAAAAATCAACAAGGGAAGTGGTGTGTATGTATGTACACACACACAGAAAAACATTCAACAGAAATGGTGGCAATGACTGTTGTCCATTAATATTCAACGAGTATTTCGCACAGCTTCAGGTTTACATGAAGATATGGACTGTTGGTGACAGTAAATATTTTTATTTGCAAAAGCATGCATTACGAGGTATTAAAATTAAGACTGATCCTACACAGTGGTAAGCACCTTTTAATCCTATTGAAGTCAGAGTTGAAGGCTCTCGTCTCCTTCCAGGAGTAACTCAACAGTTTGGTGCATAAGGGCTGAAGCAGACTACAAGACCCGCTATGGATGCAGCAAACAACTAAAATTTTGTATATTTAATGTAAAAGTTAAATTGTTACTCAGTATTTTAAACAATGCACAATCTCGCTTTTCTTCAATTGTATCTGCTTTCATATTGTTGCTACTCGCAGGGGGTAGCTACTTTTTTCTACAGCTCATGCATGTTAAAGCATGTAAGAGTTTCCTACTAAAATTTGTGTGGCATCAAATATTTATTGGAATGGATTGGACAACACATTTGGTTTTTTTGCAGAAAATTGTCTTGACTACTATTGATGTTCCAACAGCTCGTTCTCCTAACTAGTAAGGCTGAAAATGAAGGAACCATTGGTAACAAACTTACAAACTAGCTTGGATTATGCTTGTAATTGCACGCGATAAGCAGTACATATTTTTCATTTGCAGGATATTTACTGATCAAAAATAAGTGAGATACTTATGTTCGAGGCATACTAAAGAGATAAGAAGACCCTGACTTGTGATTTCAGCATCACACATTTCACTGGTATTGGAGTTTTGGAACGCAGCAATGTGTAGCAGAGAAGAACAAAACAGAAGGGATACATCTCCTACAATAAGGAGCTAGGATAGCCTGGCATCTGCATTTTTTTTTTACTTTAAATAATTTAAGGTATTCATGATTAATCTTATAGTGAAATAGTTATCAGAACATGTCATACACAGGTGCAATTATTTTTAGTAAGGCATTAATGCTGTCTTCGTTTCATGATTTAGATGTGCAATGCAACCAGTATTTTCAAAGGGGCACAAAGCATTTTTATTTCCCATACCAAGTTTCTCATGAGCGGCTCCTCCCCTCCACACCCTTCCCCCAAAGACAAACTTGACAGGGGTTTAATATATCAACTCTAATTTTTTTTTCTTGTTAAAGTATAGCATGTTTGTTTTCTTAATTTATGTAGAGACAAGTTTTAGGAGTCCACATCCAGTAATGCAGGGTGAGACCTGTAGAGTACAACAGGAAGTTCTCAATTTTTCTTTTGGTAAAGGCAGCTCCCTGTTCTCATTCCTGTCCAGTAAATAGCATACATTACTGGAGGACCATCCCTTATCCTAATTTGGGACCTGGCGTTACTTAAGGAGGTAAACCCCTTAGAATTAACTACCTTATTTCTTATGCAGTTTCTACACTGATTTGTCTTTTGCAAACCTACTTCAGTCAATAGGATCCTGAAGGGTACCAGACTGTACTGATTGTGGAATCGCCCCTCATATATACACCACTGTAAATTTGTTCAAAAGGGTTGCTATTAAAACATCTCTTCCAGTGCTGGTGGGCATAAGAGAAACAGTAGACATCTCCTTCCTCTACCAAATTAAGGTTAAAGAAGTGGATGCTAACAACTTCTTTCTATGAGGCTAGGGAGGAAGAACTATGTAGAAGTGCCAAAGCCTCTAACGTCAGACTTTGACAAAACCGTTGTCTCCCGTTTAACTTTGTACAATAAGGAAGTGATATTGGGTGAATATAGTTTGGCTAGCACTAGATCCAATAGTTCTTTCTCTAAAAATCATCCTTACACCTGTGAGATTTTTACAAGCCTTGCCTGTAACTAGCTTGGGGTTCTGACAGTATAAACCAAGAGAAAAGATCATTGGCTATCTGTTACTCCTTTTGATACCAGTAATCCAGAATTCACTAGACTAGTTAAATTACTGCTAGTTGCTGCTTGTCTAGTCTGTTTTAATTTCCTCCTTGGGTTGTAACCACCATATTCTTAAATTAAATAAAAAAAGATTTCCTAGAAAGAAAAAAAGGTTAATTAGGGAGCAATAAAAAAGCCAACTGAATAAAATTTCACATAGGTGTATTGCTTGTTATCAAAGTTAGGATTTAAGTGACAACTGTGTTTGAGACTAACAAAGACCCACTAAATGAACTGCTGAACCTTCACTAGACCTAGTATGATCTGGAATCCTTTCGTTTCCTCAATGAGGACCTAATCCAAGGTCCACTGAAGTCAACAGAAAAGCTATTAGATCTGTCCCATAAAGATACCACTACATATAGCTGCTCTGTGGAGTAAGCACACACGTTTTACTATGTGATTGCTTTGTTAAGAATGGTACCTTTAATCAGAGGTTGTGTTAGGTAATTTACTGATGCAAGAGGAATTTGACAAAGTTCTTCCTGACAACCCACTGCTCTCCTCCAAACCACACTGCAATCTGGAGTACCAGAGACAGAAGGGCATCTGGGGCTGCCTAGAACTTCTCAAATTTAAGAGAGTGACCAAGTTATACCATGTAGCTCCCCAAGGTGAGCAAAGTTTCTTTATACCAGGAGTTAAAGACACAAGCATTTAGAGAGGCAAAACTCTCTAGAATATAGTGCTATTTGAGTAGAAAATGCATCTAAGTGATGGGAAGATAGCGTTGTGGACTCCATTGCAAACACTTAATCATGCAGACACGCCACACAAGGCATAGGTGCTATTCATTTAATTCTTTTTATAAGAAAAGGAACTGGGGGAAGAAGAGGAAGTCAGTGCTCTTAGCCATAGGCACTGCTGTAGAGTTATTAAACTAAGTAATGAACTACAGTATGAACATTGTGTGAAAGGAGAATGAGAGACCAAGGAACTGCTGGGCTTGGACTTTATTCTTTCAGAAATCAGCACACAAGCATAGCACACGTTTGTCAGATGAAAGGAGAAAATATGTTTCCTAATTGCTGATTTGACCTTTGCCAGAATTGGTAATTAGATTTAGTACACAATAACTTATTCCCATTATTTTCACAGGCTTACCTGTTGTCCCAGTTTATAATAGCTGCATTTGCCAAATTAAGTATGATACGAAAACAAACAATGAAACAGTTGTAGATTCACCATTAATGTTAGTGGGGCATTTTTATTAAATATGGTAAAGAAAATACCAGATGTATGACAGCAATTTGGGAAGAGGAGTCACAGGATTACAGACTGAGAACACTTGAAAGTATATGGCATTTGGTTTTGGGGATGGGAGATCACAGGTCAAAAAAGCTGAACAATGTTTGATTCTTCATTCCAGCACCACCAATGAACAGATTTCAGAGTGGGACTGCTCACAGGCTGCCGGAAATCAGCAGCAAAAATAACTTAGTTGGTTTCAGTGTTTAAAAATGTAATCCATAGTTTTAAATCAGCCAAAACACACAGTCTAAATAATATTTTGGTTCTGGAACTAACACTTCAATATAGTCTGATGTTTCCAAAATTTAACTTTTCAATGCAAACACAAAGTAGATGATATAGCAAGCGGACCTTAAGGATGTTGGAAACATAACAGCCACACCAAACACTAATTTTTCAAGTGTACTCAGGAATGGTGCTGAAGTTCTATTTAACCACAGGACAAATACATGAAGTAAGAGTACAAGCTTTTTACCATTACCCACTATTCTGTCACACTGCCTTTCCATTTCTCTGTGCTCACCTTAATTCTTTCTAAAATTTCAGCTGAGATGTTACAAGGGCACTCAATGTAATAGACTAAGTTTAATTCTAGTAGACAGTGCTCTAATTCGTTTCACATAGGTCACCCAAAGGCCATCAAATAGCAGCAACAGCTTTCAGACAATACCAACATATTCCATTTTAAGCACAACAACAAGGTTCCATATTCCAATATCAGTATCTTGAGCTAATACTTGATTCCTCATTTTGGAGATCAGTTTCTTCTTACTGTGCAATTATGGTAGATGCAAAAATGATCGTCACAGAAGATCACCACACTTTCAGAGAAGCAGACAGACTTAAATTTTGAATATAATTTACTGATCTATTTCTTTCCCATTAAGATATCCCAGATTATGTACAAATGTTTGCCCGGTAATACAAATTTGACCTTTTAACACAAGAACTGGGAAATATATCCTTGAGAGAAAAAAGTCAATCTGATTCATGTTGCACTGAAAGACGTTGATAATAATGTTGAAGTGTTTCAAATTTCTACATGAAAGCTGCTTGTACACCAGATTATTTTTTACTAGGCATACACACTAAGTAGACAGAGCTTGGTGAACTATCAGATGGTTGCAAAGAAAAATCTCAATTCACTTCCTCCTGCTACTCCCTCCACTGGCAAGCATGGTGGCCACCCGGATGAAGATGTTCAGTGTATCCATGTAGATACCCAGACACCTAAAAAACAGAAAACCAGTCATAAAAGCATAGAATATTAGAGTTGGAAGGGACCTCAGGAGGTCATCTAGTCCAACCTGGAGTCAGTCAAATTTACTGTAAGTCAGGTTCTGAAAACACTGAGTAACAAACAAGGTCAATTCATGACATTAGGAAACTGTTTAAAAATAAGGTTGAGGGCCTGACTGCCTCACTCAGCTTGGTTTTAAGATACCACATTGTGTATGTGAATGTGAATCTTGTTTTACTGAAGTGAACAGTGTGATCATTACAGCAGAAACCGACTCATTTGCCACTGAGCCTTCAGTTATGGCATAATTATGTATAATTGTTTAAATCTAAAGATGTAAGTCATTCTGGAAACTGGAATGACAACCAAATGTATTAAGCAGTAAGCTACATATGGGTAAAAATGCACAGCAACTTGTCATGGGACACTACACTTGTAGCTAAAATACTTAGTGGAACTAGGATTTGCCCCAAAACTGAGCTTCCATTAAATTCAGTGGGACCAGGATTTGGAACAAAGTTTTGGGTAGGTTCTACAATGCTGGGTTGATTCCTTCTTTCTTCCTCCCAACTCCCACTGGCTTACCCACAAGCCACTTTTCTTTTAGGGTCATAATTACTTACATAAAAGTAAATACTGAACTCATCCCTCTGCATTAACAGAAATGCGCCCTTCCAACCCAAAAAAATATAACTGAGTGTAGACACCTTTACAAATGACACGGTTAGCCTATCATCTGCTTTTCTATTACTATTAGCTACATACAGTGCTCCTAAAGTTTTACTGATTTACAATGACAGAGGCTAGGCATTATATAACCCAAGATATTTACACTTACAACACCGCTAAAACTGCTTGGTTTGAACAGGTTAAGAATGTGAACTGAAAGTCTCTCAGAAAACAAGTACCAGGAATTTCGCCCCCCTCTCCCCCCACTCACAAATAAAAATTGCACAAATATAATTAACACTGGCCGAGACACACATTTAAAATGAAAAAAGGGACCTCCTGGCATCATATGCAGTACTCAGTCACGCTGCTGCTGTTTTAAAAATAGGTATTTTTGTTTAATAGTTTTAGCCCCAGTAGCTATTTTCATATTGTATTTGGAAAACAATGTAGCTATAATCTAGTTCATTTCAGTGTAAACTGAGGCTTAATATCCCAAAGTGAATTCCTCTGTTTAATAGATGCAGCAGGTAAATCTTCTTTATACACTATTGCATAGCTTGCAGGGACATCGTTATCAGTTAAAATCAAATCAGTGGTAACACTGGGATAATACTTACGAGTTGATGGGGTCATACTTTGTTACTCCATATACTGACACTGGATGTGTCTCTGCACGTTTGATAACTTTTTGTGTATCGTATAGCAGGAACATGCCAAAGAGGATTAATCCACCATAAACTGCCACAGAATACAGGCCCGCTCCAAATGCAGTGGTAGGAGGCAGGAACATAGATCCTGGAGTAAGTGTGCAAAAATGGTGTTAAAAGCAAGCCCCTGCCTTGTGTATGTGAATTATGTTAAAGTTTTAATTATTTGAGGAATACGAAGATCACCATAAATCATACAAGGAGCATCCATGTCACTTACATCTTATAGGGCAGCTATTTTCAAGGATTCTAGCATGCACGTATACTATAGTAAGAAGTGTGGCATTTATTCAAAATTGCCAAAGTACTGTATGATCTAGAATTTTTAAAACACTATGAGATCACAACTAGATTGTACCATAATGCATGAGAGCAGCAGGCCAAACATGCAATCACTTCAGCATTCTGTGACTTGTGAATGCTTAACTGTCCAGCCACAAGTTAAATTTAAGTAGTTAGAACCTGTAAGCCCCTTACAAGTTTCCTCATAGAATCTTTTCACCTACAGAGGAAAACAAAACCCACCTAATTGTGTATTTTCATATGATACACTTCTATACCAGACAATTTCACTGAACAATTCTACCCAGTATGTTACAAAATCAGTTTTGAAAATATGAAGAGAATTTGCAGGAGCTGTTATATCTAGTCAGGTACTTTTGGGTGTAACTTTCTCAGTCAGGGCCAGTCTCACTGTGTCATCAGTTGAACTCAGTTTCAGACACTTAGCCAAACATCAAAAAAGTATTTTGCTTACCAATTGAAGAGGCAAGAACAAGACCTAGGCCTACTCCCAGCGGTCCTCCCATGTTCAGAAACTTTTCACTTGGTGCACACATGGCCACAGTTGAGAGACCTCCTACAATTCCTGCTGTGTACCACGCAGCTCTGATCAGCAGAGGACCACCTAACAATGTCAAAGGAGCCACCACTGCACCCATTACACCTAAGTGAAGAAAAAGACAAGTTTGAAAATTTAGTTACGTTCAAAGCTGCATGCAGTATAAAGATAAATTTCCTATTCCAAGAGAGTGTTTTTCAGCCACATAACTGAATCAATAGGTCACATTCTGTACTGATTTACACCCTGTTCAATCTTATTGAGTTCTTTGGGTCTTCAGAAGGAAGGAAGAGTCAAGGCAGAATGTGGCAGAAAATATTCAGGACTATGCCCCAAATCTGGCATCTTAAAAATGAGCTACCTTTCATCTCATTATGAAGGACAGTTCAGGAAACTGGGCAATCTTTATACGGGCTAGCGATAATAACGGCCTGTTCAAACTCAGTGACAAGTAAATTTTGAACAGATAAATGCTTCACACAGTGTAGTCAGCATATGGAATGTGCTGTCACATGAAGCTGGAGTTGTAGCTGCACTTTGAAAAAAGGAAAGAATTTTTGACATTAGGAACAGTCATACAATCAAGTCACTTACTTTGATTTATTCAATCAAGTCACTTTGTAACACAAGCACCAGAAAGGAATCCTTGTGTAATAAGAATTTGGCCTATCCCTACAGCAACAGTTTTAGACTAGACTGTAAGTCTTATGATCTTAAACCCTATATTAGGTACCACACAAGCCAGCAAGCACAGTAGTTATGTGTAAGCAATACCACCACAATAACATTTCTGAAATGCACAGAAACAACTGCAAACTCAGCATTAAGGTTTCTAATGGAAATCGCTTTGAAAGCAAGCTGTAGTGTCATTTGAATCAGTTAATACTTTTTCAGTGAGACACTTGTGATTCTTTATCAGATTTGTAACCAAAGTTAAACATCTGCTTGATATCAGTGAAGCTCATCAACTGAATCTTTTTACAAGATACAGTCTTCTCAGAACAGTGGGTTTTCACTGCCTGCCTGGACAGTGAATTGAATGTGTGGACATTTAGTATGTTAAACAATCTTGACCTTTCAGGAGTTAAAGCCGGAGAAAGGGGATAAATGCTCTGATACATAATGCGAACAGTACAATTATAATTCTTTTACTGACACACTAAGAGAAGAGAGTCTTCAGATGACAGACCTTATTATCAAACAAGTTACAGAAGATAAGCTGCACCATACTCAATGGTTTATAAAACTGCACACAAAGTAAGTATCAACGAGCTGGTAGCTCATATCAGGGTGAACATTACTGGTGTTGCTCTACTGCTTCTCACTGATCCATGGAAAGCTGATTGTTCATTGGTGATATTGTGACAACAGGGAACAGAAAGAGTGAGCAACTGGCTTACTTCAGTCATTTGCATATTATTATGTTAAACTATTGTTGTAATGGCACATTCATTTGCACAAAAATATAATTCAAGTGATACTTTACTCGCTCTCATCAGAACTGTAGAAGTAATCTACTGCACACTGACTCATACAACTTGATTACATAGGACTGCTGATGAAACAGTATCAGTACCACACTTATAAAGCCATGCTACCATAAAGCAATCATTCAACTAGTACATTAAGAAGGTGGCTAGAAGAGGCAAGCAATTTCATGTACTAGTGTGGCATATATTGTAGGTTTGATTTGAACGTGCATTCTCATAGAATGGAAAAATTACACTTCTTTAAAGGGATACACACTTGACTAACCACACATCCATCTAAGTGTTCTTACCATTATAACTCGTAAGATCACTATGGCAGATTCAAGCAGTATTTATATTTTTTAGTTCGTGCATTTAAGCGTACTTTTTGTACTGTCTATTTAATTGTTTTGTGGAAGAAAGAAGATGCTTTACCTGTATTAGTAGCTCTGACAATGAAATCAAAGGCAGTAAGAAATAGAACAAGGATGCATGACAGAAAAACGGGGTAGGTCTGAGAACATTGCTATTTTGAAGGGTATTTTCCATGGGCCCCAAGAGAAATAATCCAAAGGGAGCAGAATGTGTCTTTTGGGGTCATTCTTTTAAAATTTTCAAAACTGTTTTTAAGGGTGCTCTTAGAAAATTCCTTTTTATGAAGTGCCTTTCCACTTATTTATTTTTTTTTTAAAAAGGAGTCCTTTCATCAAACAAAGGAATAGTTTTACATTCTCAATTGCTAATGGTGTATCTAAAGTAACTGTTCATTTTAAATATTATGGAAACATTCCTTAAACACTTTTTCCTAAGATTGATGAAATGCAAATAATCACAATCTTTGATGTGCTTCTGAAAACGGCTTTGTGACTATTAATGAAGACATCTAACATAACAGACAACCTGTCATGTATGACTGACCAACCAATAATTTCTATGTTCCTACTGATCCACAGAACTGAAGCTCAGTAATTTCATAGGCAAAGTCACCCCAAATGTTGACCTTACCAGAGCTCCTCCAAAGGTCAGTCTGGATCATCAGATTTCAACTGCTCAGGTATTCTTTTGAATCATATCAGAGGCTGGTTCATTCATATATTCAGGGCTGCCACCAGACCCTCAATTTTTGCTTTGCTAGTGTGGTAGAGGACTAGGTTATGGGTTCTATTAAGGTGAGTGTGCTTAGGGAATGGTTTGATTGAATCAGAGGGCCTTGGACGTTCTGTGGCCATTGACTACAGTGAATAGAGGGTAAAGGTTCCTTGAGTGGAAAGGTATGCTTGCAGAGTCCAAATATCTTCAGTACCATTTAATGAATGAGAGAAAATGCACTGCAAATACCAATGCCAATAGCCACATGAATCTACAGAGGATTTATCATCAGTTCATTCATATTTAAGAGAATAAGGATGTCTAAACAGTTTAATACTGCACAATGTACTTGGTACATGGGCAAAAAGATCTCCGTAACTTACCCATAAGCCCGGCCAACGTAAAGAAGATTCTTTAAAGACTATTTAATTAACAGCCACACAGAAGATGATGTGAACAGGATAGAACGGTGCTAAAAGGAAGTTACAGCCTCCCCAAAAACAGTTATTGCACTAGAGTTTTGGAAAATTAAAAGCTTGTCTTCTTTTACGTGTAGGCTTATCTTCAGCAAAACCACAGACATAATATTTCATGTTAAGTAGCTGAGATACTGTCACATGAAAAATTAAATGCACATACCTGCATGGAGCATCCAGGCCAGGTGTTTAGCACCAGGATTACCTTCATAGGATATTGACCTAACCAGCATCCCAGCACCAATCATAGCTGCAAAAGTTGCACCTATTGCCTGTAATGTAAGTATTACCATATAAGAATTCAAGAGCACACTGAGCTGTACAAACTTTTCTATTCTCTCTGAAATCCTATTGTTTATATTATTTTTTTAACTAGCCTAAAAGTCAGTAGTACTCCTATGCACAATTATCTCTGAAAGATTCAAGAGCAGAAGGCTGCACACACAGCTGAGTAAAAAGCACAAGTAAGTCAGAATACACAACTAAACTTCACACAGTAGTGCTAATCCAGCAGTCCTTACTCCAACAAGACCCCATTGAAATCCATGAATTTTTTTACCCAGGAAATCTTAGGAATTTACAAGCCAAGTGGTATACCAACTGGTGCTGTCCACCTGGCTTGTCTTATACTGGACAGCTTTAGAGAACTAACAAACAAACAAAAACCCACCCACATGGAAGCAGCTGCGTGGCTGATTCCAAAGGTGCCCTCTGAATCACCACTTACCTTTAATGTACTTAACATATTTAAGCATTGCTGCTTGTTCCTTGTACATGCCTTCTCCCCAAGTCCCATCCAAATCCCATTTGTCCCTGCTCCCGTTTGTTTCCAAACCTGGCATCTCTCCTCTTGCTCTGTCTAGCTGTGGCCATCTTGAAAAGGAGTGGATGGTCTAGCAGCTAATAGATGGTTGACTAAGACCATTATCTGGTATGTCTGGTTTGCTCTTGCCAAAATCACCCCTACTTGACATGCCTAGACAGACCGTGGGACAGTTCTGTACATAGATGAAGCATGGCTGTCCGTAGCTACGCCTACTACTTTGTCCAATTATCTGCGTTTATCCCTTTCAGCATACATGCGCTGCAGATACCCAGCCGCCCTTTTAAATGTATATCTCCTGCTAGTCTCCCTGCTCCCCCCATATGTGCACACATTCAGTAGAATTTACACCAGCATGAACATTTGAAGATTTGGGCCTAAATGTCATCACTACATTATGAACAACTGATAGATAGATTTGCAGAACCTGGTACAGACATTTAGCACTACATTTTCAGATAGTTATGCATGTACAAATGCCAGTGTGCACGTTCACAGGGTAGGAGACATGCATGCACAAGATTTCCAAAAGATGTGGCTGGACACACACAAAGCATGTATAGATGCCAATGGTTAAAGTAATGAGCCTGGCCTCAGACAGCCAAATACCATATTCATAGTTGTGCATGTGCCTGATCAATTTATGCATGGGTAAGCTCGGCATTTTTTGGGCAGCAGCAAGTCACAGGACCTGTCTGTGAACAGTTTGGCATTGGCCACTGATAGGCTTATGCATCCCTTGATAAAAATCAGTCTGATCAGATATGTCAAATCAGATGTGACATAACAGTTTCATACCAGAAGCCACAGTAGCATTAGGATTCCACCAGCTTTAAACTGCTTGATTGTTTACTATGGCCAGCTGAAGACATTTTTACATGGACACAATAGACTATTTTAACAAGTAATATGAACTAGCAAATATTAGGCTCTTGATATGCAAATATACTTACATTTAAACAGAAGATATACTTGTTTAAGTTTAAATACGTGTGTTTAGTTTGGGTTCTTTGATGTTCTTTATAAAGCCATCTTTTACTAGGAATAGATAATTAGCAATAGCTCCCTCTACTGTACATAATGTACCCTTAGTGATATTTCTGAAACAAAATGTTTGAGATAAAACTGCATGCAGCACCATGTGGAGTAAAATTAATTTAATCTTATGACCATTTTCATTGGCAAGTTATGTATTTTAAATTAGCTATAGTTTAACTATAACTAAATTATGCATGTTTTAGCTAAGAAAGATCTGAAGGAATTTTAGTTTCCTTTAAGCCACTACCCCTACTTTATGTTCGTATTAAGTGTAACTATTAAAGAGTGTTTAAAGCACAATATTTTTAGCTTTACTACTTTATGCAGTTAAACCATCTAACCATGAGAAATTCATCTTGTTCAGACCAGTTCAAGTCTGAGGTTATTCAGACTGGTCAGGTGCAAGAGATTAAATTCCACCCCCATGCAATTAGTGTTAACTTCTTTCCAAGTAATGAAAATCTATGCAAAGTCTATCTTTAAGAGCAAACATATTTGAAAACTGTGAATATTGTTTGCAAGTTCTTACAACTTTGTTTCAGCAGGAAGAGATCTGTTTACCTATCAGGAAAGAAGTATCTAAATTAGATTCCATGATGGCTATGATCAAAACCCTTATCCATAAATCCAGTCACTGAAAAGGGGAGCCAGTTGTAAAATTATGAATACCTAAGTATCATATTGTTTACCTTAAACACAGGATTTACCTCTACAAGCTTGTTTCAACATATTTCTGTTATGTTTGTGAGAGAGTGCAGTACATTAGAGTCAGATTCAGTTTTATTGGGGTCTTCAGTAGAACTGCTTAGAAAACAGAATTTCAGTTCTGTGAAAATTTGAATCTTCACAAAATGTTTTGTCCTCAATCAGGACAAAAAGTAAAAAACCTCACACGTTTTTGCAGAACTGAAATCCCACTATATTGTTCTGGAAACATTTATACATGGTGTTTCCAAAACAAAATATGCTCCCCAGATACTTGGCTAGCTGCCGACTATCAGCTTACCAAGAGTCTGGCCAATTTCACTGCTGCTCTTCAGTGATGGGGAACAACCAAACTGATCATGTCAATTTCACAGCTACCAGGGCTTCCAGGGTCCCTGGCAGATTGAAGAGTAGAGAACCTGGAAGTACCAGCTCCCACATTTCAAGGCTCATGATTCAGTTAGGCTACCCAAGCTTCCCTTCAGCCTGAGAGTGTTCTGTTGGAAGTTGGCTGAAACCAAGCCATTTTCTCAAAACATTTCAATTTTGCCTACTCAACAAAACGTTGATTGTTTTTTAAAAAACCAAAAACAAAAATGTTTCCTCAGAATTTTTCCAGACACCACTAGTATTTAGCTTAACTACCGTGAGATATTTAAAAAAAGAGATTGCTCAGAATGTTTACAAGTAGAAAGCTCCTACTGTCAACGGTCTGGTCTTTTAAACTAGAGCAGGGGGTAGTCTATTTTTCATCAAGTTCCAAATTTCTTGGTCAAGGTACAGTCAAGATCCAGACCTCATAGAAAAATAATAAAAATGATAGTAAGTAAATAAAAAGATTTTAGGGTCCATTCACAAGTGTCTGGTGGCCCAGATTTGGTCTGCAGTCTGACTACCACTGCACTAAAGCATGCAGGAGGAAATCTCCCTCCCTCTCCTACCCGCAATGACCAGAAGTTTGTAAATGTTCCTTATTCAAAGAATTATGTACCCCATGCTGTTGGTACCAGTTGACTGGGGCAGCTTTAAGACAATTGGACACACCACATGAAGCTTCATCTCTTGCATTCCAAGTTTTACTTCAAAACATGGTTTTCTTAATACTAATCTTTCTGGTGATTAAAGAGAAAGCCCATAGAAACCTTACCAGCCAAGAACCCCTCATCATTAGGCTCATGAGTGCAGGAGATCTGCTGACTGCTACAGCAGATAGTGCTGTCAAACCAACACTACCTGCAAAGTACATGTAGGTAGAACGGATTCGATCTTTCACATACTCAGGCCAAATACTGAAAGAGAAGAAATTACAACAAGTTATGCTGTTATTTTTTTCATGTTTCATTGATCTCATCATTTATTCTTAGTTCTGATACAATCAAACATTCAAAAGTTATGAGATCCATCTTACAGGGGCATGCAACATTCAGTTTAGAGACATTTGGCATGAAATATATAATGTTTTAAATCTTACTTTATTAACTCCCCTTCCACCATACACAATTGTTTTTTTCCCCCATGGAACTATTCTAGTTAAGTACATGATGACATTCCATTAGAAATAATGCTAGTTTCACATTTCCTGTGTGTCTCTCTTTCCCTTGTCTCCACACTAAGTTTCTTTTTTACCACTATTTAAAAGGCAAGAGGGTGGTGTGAGTAAGTATATTATAGGTTTTAAGAGTCTAAAAGTAAAAACCCATAGCATAAATTTACTTAGAATTGTTGGTACGTAATAAAATAGTCTCAAAATGCTAAGTCACCACAGCAATGAGTACTGTTCACCATGACATACATGTATGCTCAGAGACAAGGAATACCTTAGAAATGATAACTTTAGATATGAAAAGCTTCTGTATTACTATGTTTAAAGAGATTCTATATGAAAACAGAATTCCCCCCATTAGTGGTATTTAATAAAGACTATACAAGTTTTCTAACACCTTCCATTTTACAAAGTTACTATTTTCCCAAGTCTGCAGACAACTTGAAAACAGCTCAGAAGTGCAAACTCTTCCCCAATTCATCTTAATGGGTGGTAAACGAATGATAACTATTGAATGTTAACCGAGAAGGTTGTCAATTGTATTATGAAGATTGGCACAATATGATGCCAAATGAGATGTCACTTGAAACATGAATACATGGAGCTTGGAATACAACTTCTCCACAGTCTGCTTCCATTATGAACTCCAGTAAGTTTATCACAAAACCGTGCTATATTTTCTTATTTTAAGCCCACATATTTATACTTTTTTACCAAAAGATTTATTTATTGCTGGAAGGCTTTATCATTAGCCAGGCTGATAAAATACAACTCTACTGTAGACATGGAACAGAATTTATTATGCTGTGGGCGAGCACTTTTTGTAAGTTAGTATTTGCTAGAGACGGTTAGATAGGGAACATTTATGACCTGCTCACATTGTTTAAAGTTTTTGAACAGCTCTTGGTGATTTCAAGCAGCTATTTTTGCTTTCTGAACAGGGTTTCAGAAGAACTCTAGATAACGTGGAATTAACTGCAGAAGTTAGAACATCCACCTACATTTTAACTCATGACATTCCCCAGACAAGAATATAGATACATAATCTTTGAGAGGGCGCAGGGGGCAAAGACACTTTAAAAAGTTCATAGTATTTGCAAGACAGCAAATTCACTGCAGCAGCTGGTAAAACTGCATTTAAACACAAAGCTTTAACGATGTTTGTTTCCAGATATATGTATAAAAAACCCCAATGCTTTCTGACAGAAACCAGGGTTTTCCTTTTAAAAAAGCTTTAAAAAAAAAACCCCACTTTGTTAGATTTCTGCCCACAAAAGCTTATGCCCAAATAAATTTGTTATTCTTTAAGGTGCCACAGGACTCTTGTTTTTTTTTTAAAAAAAAATCAGTTTCAAGTCATAAAAAGTGTGTGCACACTGAAGGATACTGGTTGGGAGAGATGTTTATGCATACGTAAGGGTGAGTTTCAACCGATCTGGCCTTGATTTAAAGTCATAATAAGTTTGATATTTTGCTCACACAGCTTTTTCAATGGCTCCAATCTCATTTGACATGCCTAATCCATAATAGCATAGAGCTCCAAGACCAACAGCAGCCCCTCCGGTGACAATCCATCTCCCCATCTGATCAACTGCAAAACAGAAAAAATTTTTGATGCACCTGTAAGTGTATTTTCCTGGGTTCAAGTAGAACAGTTTTCTAATTTTGGGTTAATTATGTTTACAATAACTGATAGAAGGAAAGGAAAAACCTCAGGGTTTATAAACCTCTTAATTCTTAGTGTTCAAAGAAATAAAAACTTTACCTGCTAGTCTAACATTTTATAAAAACTTGTCCATACAGCTTCTCTTCCAAAACACCCAGGTAAATAGGAAGGAAGATACCCTGTGCATATCAAATTCTCTTGTACAGCTACATGATACAGCTTCAAACTACAGTTAGCTAACTATGTGAATTAAGAAATAAGTGTTAAACTTAAAATATGTATCTTCATTACAATAGGAGGCAGCCATGTCTAAGACTATTCAGTAAATGGAATAAGACCCAAGTATGAAAAAAAAACACAATGTAACCCACCAATTGGTTAGTCATATGCACTGTTATCATCTAGTTTAGTTTCTTCATTAGAACAGGTGAAAAACAATATCAGACCTTCTATATCTGTTGCCCTTATGCCCACTCCTCCAGATATTGTCCTCTAAACCTGCTCTCATTAAGAACATTTGTAACAAATTTTTATCCAACAAAGACCTGAGACTGGAAATGACTGATACTGCTGTAAAGGATAATTGTCTAATAAAGATGAAAAATAGCTATCGTTGGACTTTCCAGTTGCATGGTATGTCTTCATTGGAAATCTGTAGTCTCAAAAAAGTTTTATGAAAAAAGATTTCATGTAAACAAATCTTGGCACCAGGGAATATATTTTTCAAAGCTGTGTGCACTGGACTAAAGGTGCTACTCAAAAGTAACTCCTTTGTGGTCTATCTGGCAAATCCATTCTTAGAGAAGCAAAGTTTTGAATTTCATAAGTATCTGAAGTCAGTATATTTGGCATCTGTGTAATGGGTACATTTGATAGCAGATAAAATTCAGAAGCTATGTACGCTTCTTGCTAGCTTCAAACACTGGAAGACTGATCTTCCAGTAACTATACTGCACAATGCTCGTGACAATTAAGGCAAACTCTGAACAGAAGAGAGCAATTCCCTACACCCAAAGAAGTATTAATTTCCACTAAAAACTTCTTCGATCCTCAAGTTGCTCAAATAGTCAATTATAACTAACAGCCACTAAATGTATTATACTGGCACAAATTCCAGTGATTTCAATTAAACTGTACTTTTTTACAACAGGGCTCAATTTGGCACAGTTCCTTTCATTCACATGAGGTGATTGTTTAAAACCTTGCCAATTAGAAGCAAAGAATATTTTGAACTTAAAATAGCTGATCAGCTAGTGAGCAGAGACTGGAATAGAGCTCGGTTTATCTTCCTCCCCCCCACAATCCCACCTTAAGTACTAGATTATCAGTAGATGTGAATTCCATCACTGACTCACTATACAAACCTGGTAAAGTCACAACCTTTTTTGCCTTTGATAACGCATCTATAAAATAGAACCAGTATCTCAAGGATGTTGCAAGACCAAAAAAATATGAATCTTACACATAAAAATAGATCTTCGCTTCGTAAAAACGTATTTAACTTTTAAGAAATTTACTACTTGACATATGAATGATTGAGAAAGGGTCTTCAAGTTCAGGAACTTTGTGTACCTTACAATGGTTATCACTACTAATAACTAAATTATGGCTACTGAAGATATTGGCAATATCAACGTTACAGAGAAGCGAAGAAACCCATTTTATTAGACATATTTTCAAAAGCATAATTGACACTTCATCAAACTCTACAGTAAGTCATAACAATCCAGAATTTTAAACAGATTTATTTTAAATAAGCTTTATAGTTTGTGTTCAAAGATTCTGAATACTTGAGTAGAATGCTTACCTTTAAAGGCAGTTTCCATTGCTGGCTCAAAGGCTGCTTCTTTAATTTCTTGGCCAATTTTTCCACGCCGGACACCCATTTTTGCTCTGGATGCATACCCCTGTTATGATCAGATAGAAAGGAAACAGTTAAGTAGATCCTAAAACAAATAAAGTTTTACACATTTACAAGCAGTAGTTACAGAGGAATAGCAAAATGTTTCAATGAATAAAATATACTATGAATTACTGCAGTTTACTTGCTAGATTTTGTTATTTAAACTATAGCTGATCCTTGTAACTGAGGTGTCATTACCCTTGAAGCTAAAAACCCAATTGTACAATACTTTAAAAACACTGACAACACTAAATTACAAAAGTATCAATTGTATTTTAACATTTGAATACTGACAAAATACAGCATGATTTTATTCCAAGAAAAAGCTCAAATACCCTTCCCCCCTCACCCATGGGCCCTGTAAATAGGCAGAACACTTCTTTTTTTAGGCTTTGCATAATAAAGTTAAATATTTGCTTGTGAACAGGTCAGACTGAAAGGCACAGAGACCAAACGCAAACTGATCATAGTTATGGGTGAAGCACTTGTAGTGAAACTCCAACTTTCTTCACACTGCACCACTTGAATGCTTAAACGTTACTCTGAAGAGCAAGAGTAGAACTGGGGTCCATAAATTAATAGTTTATGGCAGGCAATGCCTCAGAGAAAGGATTTAAGATGAATGCCAACAAGATTTTGAAATACAAGCATATCAAAGTTATTTTATGATTTTTACTATATTTGGCTGTTTAAAACAGTCCACTGGAAATTTGAAGCCATTGCATTCTAATCGTTTTCCTTATTAATCTGCACATGCAGATGTGATCCCAAATATGGCCTATACGTACTTTGGAAATTAAAATGTTCTAAAGGAGTGTTTAAGGTAATTTAGAACTCAGAAGAGAGAAAAAATGAAAGTGCTAGTCCAATTTGATCCTAACAACTTTTTAACTATAGTTGTGAGAGCTATATATTAGCAATTAAAAATTTATCAATTTTTTTTTTAAAGGAATTTATAATGATAAAGTATAAAAGGTGCACGGTCATACACAATTCACAAACCATCCTCTTTGTGCACTTTGGGTTTTAGAATTTAAGTTCAAATAACTTGGACTTTAGTGCTCATGAAACTGCTGGAATAAAAATCCCAGAGACAAATCCCCTTCTAAGCACAAAGCAAACTGTGCACAGACAAATTTTCCTCAATCCATTTTGCATTTTGGGGGGGGGGGGGGGGAGGGGGGGGGGGGAGCCAGTATACCCCGTGCCAATTCCCCTGGTGATATTGCTACTACTGACAGGTGCAAAAATTTTAAAGTGGAGTTGTCTCTAATCCCATTTAGAGCAAGTCTAGATGACAGTGGTAAATATGCCTGAGCACTGCCTACACTACTGTTTCCAGTGTAGTAGAGAAACAAGGTGGATGAAATATCTTTTGAGGCAACAACTTCTCTTGGTCAATAAAAGGTATTACCTCACCCATCTTGTTTCCAGTATCTCGAGACCCACACTGCTACAACAACACTACAAGTTTCCCATGTAGTGGCAGAATGAGACTGAGAAACTGGTGCAGGCTTCTCCGAGAAATCGGGGCTAGAGAACAAGGCCTTCCTAGACACCACTAAAAGATGAGGTCTGAGAGGGTTTACTGAAGCTTGGTGTGTGTGGTTGATGAATGATTTGCACATAGAACATCAAGGAAAAATACCTTCATCCCCAAGACAAAAGACATAGAACTCATTTACTAGTGGAGGAGGACAGAAGGCATGATCGGAGAAGCATGGTTGATGATAGACATGACTTAAATGAGCATATAGTACCTTAAGAATGGCTCACTATAGCCACTGTAGAGGCTAAATGCCAAATAGGAACAAAACAAACAGTTGCAATACTATATTTTATAAAAAAAGTTCTATGCTTTCCTAAAGAAAAGAGTGGAACAACTGAAGAGTTGCTGATACTGTAGAGTTCACGTTTGTTATCTGCAGCAGCCAGAAGGAATTGACGACTGTGGGAGTGTGCTCTCTTGTGAGTCCTTAGATTGCATAGGGTAAAAGAAGGGAGAGAAACATGAGGACTGGCAAGGTCTGAGCACATCTCCAATGATTGCTGCTGATCAAGAGTTCTGAGTGTGTCATTTTACATCTTTGGGCCATTGCTAAATACCCTTTTTGTCATTATTAACTTTACAGCAGATTGCTGCTTCAGTAAAATTGGGACAACAGCACTTCAACTTAAATTCGGCCTTCCATTTCAGTTACCTCACTTACACTTTCATCTGTACCAAAATGCTTCTGTTGGTAAACAATGAAATGGTCTCAGTGGTCTAATTTGACATCTTTTGTACAAGCAATTCTTATCAAATTAAAAAAAAACTACCTCACCTGGTTAGGTTGCAAGAGCCACCGATTTGCTTTTATGCCGGAATTCCTCAAAGCTGGGAAGGTCTGTGTAAGTGCAGGACGGAGACTCTGGCATGGCAGTGTCCGTAGACAGACTAATCTTGCTGCCAGCATGATTGCTGCTATTGATTCAATAACGAGTATTCCTGTAATGGCATGAGAAGAGATGTATTAGTATTTGGTTATTATATCACAAGCAGCCGAAATAAAGCAGTAAAATTATTTGCCACTTATGTAATAGAAAATTAGTTGTATTGGTCATCAAGTACTAAAAGAACAGAGTCACTACATGAGATGCTTCTGGAGTTAACTGCAGCCAGGACAGCTATAGATGAGTTTAAAAGTCTACTCTTCGGATTAGAATATCAAAGATTTCATTTCCAATGCCATGAATTTGATTCATACCACATGCTCACCAGAGAACAGCACCATCTTCTCTGTGCGCGCTCAAACAAATGGCAACACAAATGAAGGTTTGAGACCTTGTAGCAACTAACTCCTGGTGTTAAGAAATTAACTAAGCATTCACCGTACCTTAAATTCTGGAAATACAATTAAATACCCTGGACTATCATGAATGTGAACTATTAATCAAGTTATCACCCTAAGTGTCTAGAAGTGCTATATCCACTAGCACCAAGCTCTCTTTAAATAAATTTTAAGAATATTTTTAGTTTCTCTTTGAACAATTAACTAGCTTCATCTTAATATTCCACGAAGGTCATAGACTAAAACACATACACAAGACAAACTCAGTTTCATAAAGGGAACACTGAAGTGTTATTTACTATAACAGTCAACTTACTGTATGTTATACTAGTACTAGTTCTAATATTAGTTATTTTCAAGAACACAGCTTTTTCCTCATATAATAATCTTATGTATTAGAAGAAAATAGTTCTACCTACGACTTTTCTATATAAAGATAAAACTAAGCTACCAATACACTATCAGAATTACTTAACACTTTCAGTTTTACTTGCATCTATGTACATTAGAACAAGCACAGGTATCTTTTAGAATTCAACTGAAATTTTCTACTAGCCCTTCGTGTAAGATTTTTGGAATAGACACCATGTCTTTTTTTTTTTTTTTTTAAAGATACAACACTCAGCACAATGGAGCCCTAATCATGATTGAAGCCTCAAGCACTACCATAATCTAAATATTAAATGAGTTATTTTCAAAAGGAAAATAAAGCAGATATCCACGAAGCACTAAAGAAAAAAATATTCACTTTCTTTCATAACTCAGTTCTGACATGCTACTGTTACACTTACAAAGAGTGTTTTCAGAAACGAGTACAGAATCTTTTGGGTTTCTGCATTACTACATTCTCCAAAAGGCTGATAAGTAATGCAACATAGGACACATTTCCAGAATTTAAAAGGATTATTTGGGACAGGACACTGAACTTTCAATTAATTTTTAAAACAGACACTATTATATTAAAACCTTGAGCAAACTGGGCAGGTTGTCAACAGAACAAGACAAATCTCAGTAACGTTTTAGGTCAACATACCTTTTATGAAACAACATGAGGCAAAAAAATACTTTGCTCATCACTACGTGACCCCATATAGGACAAGTTCTAATCCAGAAGGCCTTTTTTATACAGAAGCTTTGCTAGTGAGCTTCTTGTATAGTGACGGGATCAGCCAAATCTAGAGATTTGGAGCCAAGACTCCTGGATTCTGTTCCCAAACTGCCACCAACTTGTTACAAGCAAGTCATACACAACCCCTTCGCATTTCAATGTACCCCCCTTTCACTTGGGCATCACAATATCTAAGTCTCACAGAGCATCCTAATACCTTGTTAATAGCTTAAACGGTATTACCGATACGACCAGCGGGAAGTTATTACACACGTGTAAGGGTTACGCTTTTACTACCGTTTGCCATGTGAGTCACAGTCATGTGAGAAAATAAAGGTACCACACAACATAGGGATAAATCTTGGTTGCATGAGCCTCTTTAATGACAATAGGAGACAACTAGAAATGCAAAGCTTTAAGCTGCATGAAAGGCCTCATACCACCAGCTATCAAAGATTCTCAAGGCACCAGTTAGCCCGTGTTTCGGTGGGGAGCGGAGGACCTGGGCCATTTGAGAAGACCGGTGCCCGTTCAACACCCCCAACCTGCTGAGCGGGAGCACAAAATACACCCCACAAGTTTGAGCGCGGGCGGGGGGGGGGGCCAACAGCACTGGGGTGGGGGAGGGGAGAGCTTGCTCCAGTCTGTGCACTGGGTCCCCCCTCACTGCCACCCCTGCCCCAGCACTACTCTGCGTCCAGTCTCCCTCCCTCCCCGGCCACAGCGTTACCCCGTCCCCAGGGAACGCCACCGGCACCTCCCGCCCCCGCAAGAGACACCCCCCCGGGGCCCTTCGCCCGCCACGCAACACGAGGCGCAGCTGCCCCCTCCGTGCCCCACCCGGGGGAGGCGAGCCGCGCCTACCCCCACAGCGCTGCGCAGCTCCCCGCAGCCCGGCTCTCAGAGCGGCGGGAGGGGGAGGCTCCCAGGGCCCGCGGCGCGGACGCGGGAGCCGGGCTCAGAGACCGCTCACCTACGCGCGCGCACCCAGCCCCTCCGCCCTCACCGTCTCGCGTCCCCTTTGTGCCGTGCGGAAGACCCCCAACGTACTGCGCACGAGCTCCGCTGTGTACGCGCCTGCGTGAAGAAGTCACGGGGATGACGTGTGCACCCCAGCGCTGAGTGGCTCGCTCCGCTCACGTGATCTTCAGCGGGGGGGCCCGTGCCGTCGGCTTACGCCTCGCTCCGCAGGCATATTAGCTTTGGGCAACGAAGTTACCTTCCCCCCATATTGACTAAGGGCGAGGAAGCCATGCTTAATGTGGCCATGGAAGCTTCTGGAAGACATCTTGCGCGAGGGCACCACGGACAGGGGGCGGGGGCGTTAGCGGCCATCTTCTGGGGAGGCGACGGCGACCGCCTCGGGTGACGGCATGGAAGCCGGCAGCGGCCATCTTGCAAGAGGGCACCCATCCCTCCTAGCAGCCGTTACTCGATAAAGGCAGTCCGCAGCGGCAGCCATTTTGATTGAGGACAAGGAAAGGCGGAGGCCTTGTCCTTGCTCCGGGGCCTCGGTGGAGCCAGGCGCTGCCCCCACGCCAGGGGCCCTGGGCACCGTCGGGCCGCGGACCCTCGCTCCGAGCCTCGGCCCCGCTGTGCAGCCCCTCGCCGCCGAGCCGTCCCGGCAGTGACCCCGCAAGCTCTGGGCACAGCTAGTATCGACTGCAGGCCTGGCCGTGGGGACTTCCCGTGCCAGGCTTGGTGACTGAACGGGAGGAAGGCACGTCACCAGATCCACCCTTCTGCAGAAAACCCGATACAGTTTTGAAGCTCAATGATGATAATTCCACCCCCAAATCCTTCTCTTCCCCCTATTTCTTATGCGCCCTCAAACTTTCCTGGCATCATTCTTGCCCCCACTCTCCTGCTCTTTTCTGCTGGGAATTCCAAAGAATCCTAATCAATTTAGGTGCCCAGTTCCAACTGAAAGTCAAAGGGAGTTGGGTACTTAAATCCCTTTGGTTCCTTTAGAAATTGCAGCCTCGCTGTCCTTCACTATCGACAAAATAACTAATAAAGATGTTTCTACCATGATTCTGCTCAGTTCGTGTGTTACATCCTTTTCCCAACCCTGTTGCCTTTTTAAATGGTAAGGTCTTCAGGGCAGAAATTATTTCCTTATGTATTGTACAGTGCCAAGCACATTGTGTATGCTACTGTAATCAAAATAATATATCTATTTAGACCTTGTATGGAAGTTAGGGGAAAGAGCATGGGAAGAGCCTCTTGAACCTTTGCCTTCCCTTGAGTATGCACATGCAAATCTTGCTGTAGCAGCAGTCTGGTCCAGTGTTTTGTGTGTCCTTTGAACTGTAAGATAGTTTCTCCTTGTTTCCAGCAGATGGCATTAGCTATGTGAAAATAAATACAAGGACAGCTTAAAAAAGTTAATTTTCCCTTCAAGGAGTAAAATAGTCCATCTTGTTCTCTGTGAGTTTCCCTCCATTTTGTCAGATATTGTGTTTGCTGAGACAGGCTTTAGAACGGCAGTAAGGAGAGGTGCATTAGCTAATGAATGCAGCCACTGAGCAGTAATAATATAGCAGTAATAATAATAGGGATTTGATCATTCTGTGTCAGTGTATTTTAAGTGTTGCTAATAATGACAGAAGTACAGGCACCAAGGCACTGACCACCACATATGTCACTGTATAAGGATAACAAGGAACTGAAGGTAAACGGAATCAAATTTGAAGGTTGACAGAATTATTAACGAGTGGGAGATTAGCTGTTGTATGTCCACATCTTATTTCCTTTTTAATAAGAAAGTTAATACAACAATCATAATTTGAAAAAGCAGTCTGGCAAGAAATCATGTGTGGCAGATTGATGGATAGTTAATCAGAACATTGAATCTTGAGGAAGGATTTGAATGAGAAGAAATAGGCTGCAATGGTGCACACAATCTGGGAGGATATTCCAAGCATAGAAGGGCAAGTCTAAAGAGATTCAGGACCTAATTGTTATTTACTCTAAAGCTTCTTCACATTGCTTTTGTATAACTGAAAAATCAGGGCCTTAGAGCTCCGAAGTCTGTTGAATTAACTACAACACCAGAGTACTACAGCACTGAAGAAAGTGCCAGCTTCCAGCCCACTGTTAATTTTATTTATTTATTTATTTATAGCTTTACAGTGCTTATTGCAGGCTCTAACCACTTTATAATTCTTATATAAAAAGGATTCAGTAGAGAAGTTTAAATTTACACTGCAGCTAATAATCATGGTCCATGAAAACAACACATCTTTCCAAAGAAGGCATCCTGACAACAGAAAAATACCTTTGGGACTTTGAACACAGTTAATCAACCACTTCTGCCCAAAATCCTGTATTTTAAAAATGGCTTTGCTGTTTGCCAGAAAGTGCATGAATCCAGGCTACAGTGGATCAAGGTGCAGATCAAATTCCACAGCAGAAGTGTGTTCACGGAAAGTGTTTTGCTAGCCGTCCCTCTCTTTTTAGCGGCGGGGGTTCAGGCATGTGCAGTTCACTCACTCAAACACAACTGTGATGGTATATACTGGAGTGGCGAAACTGTGGCTTGTGCACCTTATGAGGCTCTTTTACAGTTAAAGTGCGGCTCATGGGGCCCTCTATGCTCCCCCATTCTCTGCCTACCAGACTGGAGTGGGGAGCTTGGAGTTTCTGCCCTGTGGCAGGATGCAGCAGGGTAGAGAATTCTGCCAGGCAATAAGGAGTCTTGGGAGTGGGGGCAGTAAGTTTGGCCACCCATTGTATATATGTAACTAGGTCCCTAGCCATTTAGGGCTTTCAGGTTAAAACCAATACTTTGGATTCCACCTGGAAACCCACTGGCACCAGTGTAATGTGTGTCTTTCACTCAAACAGGTGGCTTAGGCGGACCTGACTTTTTAGCGTAGACCAGATCCAAGAGATTCACCAGGCATATACCTTTGCTGCTGTCAGCCTTCAGCCCTTTCTGGCCTGAGGATATATGTAGGTGAACCCAACTGCCTTTCGATTTCACCAGCCTTATCTGCTCTTCTGCTCAACTAGGGAACTCTCACTACTCCCTCCTTCGGGGGCATCCTCCCTCTGAAGCGCTCAACCCAGCTCTGCTCTTCTTCTGAGCTCTGTTCTCTAAATAAACAGCTCTCTCCCTCTCTGTGTTCTGCACTCTCTCTTGTCTTTGGGGTGTCTCCTATTTATAACTTCCAGGGGCAGCTCCACCCTCATTATTAGGGCACATCTGTTCTGGAACAAGAGCACTGGGTCCAATTTCATTTAAGGCCATCTCTCTCAGTCCCTGTGCTGGATCCAGCACCATGTAGAGATGAATTTCCCCTTAAGTGCTCTGTCACCAACTACACCAATTTTCAACCTGCACAGTCAGTGTGTTCATATTGATAAATGGTTTGTTAAGGGTTTTGGACACTATGCCAGATGTGTACAGATTGCCAGTAATGCAATTATTTTCCAGCAAATACCGCATGAAGTATTTTTTTGTTCAGTGGTGCATGCTGCCTTGCCAGGCATCCTTAACAAGACAATAAAAAATCTTTAAAATTTAGCTCAGTGCAATAGTGGAAACAGCAAGAGCCACAACAAGACATAATTGAATTAACAAATAGGGTGATTATGAAGTTTGAAGTTTAAGCTCATAACTCTAGCTCTGGCACCCTCTTGCAGAAAGAAACAAGTTTATCAGTTGCTCACATGGCTGTGTTCATAACCAGAAAATAAACGAGTCAGTGCTTAGTGCAATTTCTCCTTGGAGTGAGCTTGCTGTTGAAGTTTTTCAAATTAGATCTGAAGAAAAAAACCTGAATGCTTTGTGGCTCTGCTGACTGTTTAGCATTCTAGACATGTCTGCTGGCATATTGCAGACATGGGGACTTATCTATTGCTGTATTTACATTATCAGTGCCTATTTAATAAGAAATCCTGTTTCTATTTTAGGCTAGATTATAAATAATATACTGTAGAGATTTTGGGAAACAATACTGCTGCCTATATCATTATGATGGCTCATAACCTGGCAAGAAAGAAATTTCCATTTAACAGACGGAACATCACTTCAGTTTGTCATGCCATAACAAGGTTTTTAAACATAGCCTTTCACTCTCCTCAGGAATTGATTTCTAATACCATGGTGAGCTGCTCCTAAGGTGCAGATGGGTCAAAATTTCTGACAGGAATGAAGAGGACTTTACAGGAGCATTTGGTTTATTATAAATCAGCTAGATCTTAGTTGATTTACAAACATTACATTTACAAACAGAAGGTTGGTTCATTATAGTGATGCTGAGCTGAGCTATTAGAGCTTAGGATCTTTAGGCATTTCTATAACAAACAGAAAGTTTTAGTTTGATAGCCTAAAAGCTTTAAATAGTATTATGCTGAAATTTGGAGCTCAATGTAGCTGAGGCTGCATGCAGTTTTTTTCTTTCTTACAGAATGCAGCTTCAGCTGGGTAGTGTTGGTGGCTGGGAGTGGGGAAGGAGGGGCATGTGTGGTGCTGGTGGTGGAGATGCTATGGCTAATGACTTGTGAAATATCACTTTTGAGGAGTTTCATATGTTTTTATTTGTCATGCTATAAATAGAAGCAATATGGCAGGCAGTTAGTGTGGAGTGGTGCTTTTAGGGTGCCCCCCCTTTTTAAAGAGCTGGTTGGGAAATGATTTTTTTGTGAAAAATTTTGTTTATGTGAAAAAATGAACAACAAAAATTTGGAAAGTTACTGCTTAAATTAGAAAAACTGGGTTTTAGCAACTGAAAGCTCTTTTTTTGTTTTGTTTTAAAATTAAAAAAAAATGTTTTTTTTCCCATTTAATTGAAAGGCCAATTTCCAGTGAAAGAACATTTTGACAGAAAATTTTAGACCAGCTGCATTTTTTAATTGTTATTAGTATTAGACTGTCTAGGTTTTCCACTTGTATTTGTTATTAGCTGCATGACATTTTTAGACTGAATATCAATGTTCCATAATATCAATCCTTTGCATTTATATATAGCACTTTTCATCCTCAATCTCCAAGTACTTTACAAACACTTATTAAAAAAATTATTAAGGAAAAAGTGGGAAAATCTCTGGGAACATATACGATGTACAGAGCAACAGTTTAAAGTTAATATAGTGACAAAAATAAAAATGTAAATTCCATCAATCAAAACCTTGATATGGTTCTCTTAGGTATTGTAAATAAAGGAGCAAAGGACTCAAACTATACAGGCTGTATAGATCAAAATCAAAATCAACACATTGAAATTGCCCTCAGAAATGAAATGGAAGTCAATTCAATCTGTGCTGAATAGATTTATTCCAGTGTGCTCCATGGTTGTCATCGCTAAGTAAGGGAGTGCCTGGCTTCTGCATTGGCTGAAGCGTTAGAGTGCTATTGAAAGGTAGAATAATTGCAGCACTCCAATCTGGAGGTCACGGAGTCATGGATAACTGTAGTGAGGACTGTGGCAGAGAAAACAACTTCCTAGCCAAATCCAAAGAGAAGGCAGTAACTTCTGGTCACTGCTACTATGAAAGAATCCAAGAGTAGATTCAGTCACAGTGCTTACGTTATATATAATCTTTTTTAGCTTTATCAGTGTACTGAAAATAAAGTTGATGGTCTGTCCCCTTAAAAGGTGTTATCAAGTATCAACTTCTAATACTTGTTTCCTGTTTTTGTTTTTTCCAGTCAATGAGAAGTGTGGGTGTCACAAGCAACTATACTCTCAACCCTCACTTTGAATAGTTTGGGGTAGGTTAGTGTTATAAGCCCCATTTTATAGGTGGTAGAACATTTTACTTTTCCCAAGGTCACACAGGCCTGGTCTATACTTACGGAAAAGTCAGTGGCAGTCGATAGGAGTAACGCAGGCTATGTAGAGTACTTTGCATAATTTGTGTCGACTTCCTAAATCCTCTTCTGCGCACTGTCTCCAGTATGCTACGCTGATGGGAAGTGTATACCTGTCGACTCAGCGCTATGCTCTTTGGGGAGCTAGTTTTAATAAATTGACTTCCAGATCGATTGAGCTGTCTTCACTTCCGCTCCATCAATATGGATACATTGATCTGCCGGCAGTGAATTTGCCACCATCAGTGAAGACTTACCCACAGTGACACAGGAGTCCTGACTCTCATCTCATTCTCTGATCTTTATTCTCATGATCTCATTCTCTGACCTAAATTACATGTTTATATATAAACATTTCTGAATGCAAAATCTAATTGATTCTGATAAGCATTTTAATGATAATATAGTAATTACATCAGACCCATTGGTGACATTACATATTTAACTTTCTACAATTTCTTACTTTTCAAACAGTCACTATTTCTCTTAAAAACAAAACCAGAAACAGCAAACAAGCCACCACATCACAGTACTCTTTGCAGACAGGATTCTCTTGCCTTCTCTCAGGTAGCCGTACCACTGTTTGGAACTTCCATGCATATTCGATCATCCTGTCTGAGGACCCTTTGTGTTTGATTGGATATTGTCTGTACTGCTGGGACCTTGCCACAGTCTTCTCTGCAGTTTTCACTCAGTTTACTAAATCCAATCACTTTCTCTCACTTATTCTGGCCTCTTTGTAGTTCTTTCTCTGTTTCTTCTGGCATCATTAGGCCTTGCTTTCTTTCAGATCCAATACTCCATTAGGATCTCTCTCAAGTCATTACTCTTTGGGCTTTTTTATCAGTTCCCTTGATTGTTTTGATTCTTTCTTAGAATTCTTCTTGACCTTCTTATGCTCTCTCTGATTTTTCCTCTTAACATTCAATTCCTTCTCTTACCTCCCCCGGGCAGTTGCAGCTACCCTAGTTGGCGCTAATCAACTCTTGTTTAGGAAATCAAGTGTGCGTTTGTAATTTCTTTTAAACAAGGAGTCTATATACTTTTCTCGACCATCTTAGTGGTGACTTTATCATTAATGGACATTTTCCTTTATAACACTTTGTGCCATTTCTTCCACTCACTGTACACTATCAGCACTTAAGATGTATTCTTTTAACTGTTGACTATTAATGATATACTTTACCAACTACTAGTAAAAGATTTAGAGTCCAAATTATTCATAAAGGAAAGTGATCACACCAAGTCATACATATACTATAATTTAGTTTATAATGGATTTGAAAAATATGGGATGTGGCATTCACTTTCATTTTTGGGTTTAATCAGTGTTATCAATGGGTGAAGATAAAGATGAAGCACAAAGTATGTAAGCTTAGGTACTGATGATACTCCAATTTAGCAAAGCATGAGAATAATCCCACCCGTATTCAAAAAAGCATGTAAAATACATGCTTAATTTAAAGCATGTGCTTAAGTGCTTTGCTGAATAGGGATGGGAGTACTCAAGAGCTTAAAAATAAGCATACGCTCAAGTACTTTGCTGAATGGAGGCATTACTTTGCATGGGTATAAATGAATACAAAAAGTGCTGAATATTTCTTTCACTGAAGCTTCTTTTTGAACAAATTGTGCATAAAGGGAGATTCTCTTTCTTAATTTTGGAATCCATAGCATGAATTAAATATGTATGTCCAGTGAAAGGAAATGCTAGAAATAGTTTAAAAACCTTTTCCATTGAAAAGGTGAAATCTATAGGACCAGCGTGAGGCCTCTCAACATTCAAGAAATTGCTATTCATTTCTCTTAAATACAACAAATACTCATTCCCCTAAATGCTGGTGAACTCTGTGCTGCAGGAAAAAGTGACCTGGGCCTTTTTTTGAAATTGCTATTTGTACTTTCTAATTACTTTCTCCCATAACTTCCGTAAAAAAATAAAACACTTTTTGATATCCATTAAGCTTTGATTTACAGTGATTGGCTTCTACGTGGATTGAGTGAAATTTCTTCTTAGGAGATTTATGAGTACATTAATAGATGCAAATACATTCATAATTCTTTTCAGCTAATTCTCTTGGGAACAATTACACAAAGAAATTAATATACAAAAAACAGCAGTTAAAAATCTCAAAGGTTAACAGGATGTGGAATATATAAAAGTTTAAATGTCTGTAACAATGGAGCTTGACAAAAATAATAAACAAACACAGCATAAAACAATAGTAATTATTATTATTTATTTGTATTCTGGTAGTGCCCACAGTTCACTAGGCAATATCCACTCACACAGGAAGACACAGACCCTACCTCAATGAGTTTACAGTCAAAGGTTCCAATCCTACAAATGTTTATTTAATGTTATTCATACTCATGTGCATAAAGTTAAGCATGTGTAAGTGGCCAAATGTGGTGTTGCAGTTAGTTGTTAATATCTCCTGCATCTGTACTATTCCCAGAACAGTCACAAACTCAATCCTTTGTGCTCCAGCAGATGTCATTCATCTTCATCATAACCACTGGATAATCCCTCACATACTAGTTGCTCATATTTTATGAAAAAAAGCAGCAAATGTTTGTTTTTTAGGTTTGGTTTTCTCATTTTTCTTCTTTATTTAAAGTGTTAAACAGACTGGCAGTAGTTGCCAGTTTTACTTTCACACTTTGTGTTACATGCTTTAAAGTTACGTGTCTGATGAAAAATTTAAATACGGTTATCAGCAGAGTCAGAATACAGTACATTTTCAGGCTTTTATCAGTAGCTGACATTAGTGGGACAGCATCTCGCAATTCACAAGCAAGATTGAAATGGAAATATCCAATACTTACTCATTGAAAAACTGTTAATACATTCTAAAATATTGTACAACAAAAACAATCAGCAATTGCTGAGTGAATTCTGTTTATAATATGGAGTCATAGAGTGTAAGGCCAACAGGGACAACCAGATCATCTGACCAGCTGTAGATCACAGGCCACTAATCCAGCCACCCCCTACACCAAACCCAACAACCAAAATTAGACCAAAGTATTACAGCCCTCACGAGACTAAACTATTGCGTGTCACAGGCAGAGAACAGGAATGACTAAGGTGCACCAATGCTAGAGGCCCCTGCAATAGTAGGGAAATGATACTGCCATTGTGCTTTAAAAGAGACCTCCACCTTTCTTAAAATCTTCCAAATACACACTCATTCTCACCTACCATTGTGACTTTGCTCACCAGTATGATTTTCCTTCAGGTCACCGAATTGAAAGTCTGGATGTGGCTTCATAAGTCTGGTTAAGAATGGATAGGTGTGTCACATGACACGACAACTGGTACAGAATATAACATACAGGTATTTTCCATCACTTGTGACAAAGACAAACTTACATAATGGTTTTATCCAGAGACACTAGGGATTGTCATTGGTTTACAAATTGAAAAATAGGTTTAAATTTGAAAAAAAAATAGTTTATTGCAAATATTTCTCCCAGCACTAATAATAAATAAAATAATGAAATGCAAAAGCCCAAATAAAATCCAAACAAAACAAGTTAGCAACAATAATCCCGCAAAAGGAGGTTTCTTCATACGACTGCTCTGCATATGGTTCATCAAACAGATAGCAAAAACCTTTTATTAAAGTGATACAGTTTTATTTGTTTTGCAATTTTAGTTGGAGACTTCCTAATTTAGCTACTTCCCAAAAATAATCACTCTAATGATTTATATCCAGGAGAGAGATGTTTCTTTACTAATAATGAAAATAAAGAGAGTAGCACTGTAGAAATTATAGGCCAGATCCTTGATCCCTGCTTAATCTTGCTTCCACAGCACAGAGGACAGAAATCTGCTCAAACTGGGCAACTGGGTATTCATTTTACAAAGCTAAAACAGGCAAGAAGTCTCCCATGGAGACAGGCATACTTGCCCTTTATTATAAGTCCAATTTAGGTTACTTGCAGGGAATCAACTGATACTGCCTATCTAGTGCCATAATTCCATACATTTCAAAGAACATGTGGACTTCTTTATCGGGGTGACATGGTGGATGCGCTGTGTGAAAATAAATTGTCTTACTGGAAGTCAAGAAGACTTCATTAGCATCTTCCATCTAGTTTCTGTTGATTATTACTGGTTTTGTACTAATAGGTCCATTGCTCATTCCAAAACCTATTAGACCAACAGGAGCCAGAAGAATAATTTGAACTGAAGTTTCCACAAAAGATTATTATTCAGTTTAAACCACATAATGTTAAACTGTTTAACTATGAGGCAGTGTGGGAGAGGCTCATCCATATAAAACAGTCTTTATTTCTCTCCAATACAAAAAATGGAAGGAGAGCAAAACTGTAAAAAGCTTTAAAAATTCATAACCCAATGAGGGAGTAGATAGCTTAAAGGGTTTGTGATATGCCTGGCTATTTGCCTCTAGGTCACCAATTGACTCCAGCTGAGGTTGGCTGTGACTCCAATGGCTTACTCTCTGAAGTCCTAAGTCTCATGGGGTCCTATGTGAAATGAGTTGATGATATCAATCTGGTTCTTAAGGGACAGCTGACTATGGTACAACTACCCTTACATCTGGCTCTAACTGGCACCTCTACCTTTTTGGTAATCTTAGCAGAGAAAATAAGGAACAAAATGGACACAGAAATTCCTTGTCACCTTTGAAATGGTCTATCCAGGTCAAGATTGATGTTTAATGGTGGAAATGCGTGCATTACTGTACCTTTTCTACAGCTAAACAGAACATATGAGTCCCAGTGATGTCAATCTGGCACATTTCACAAGCACTAAATTGATTTAAAGTGGATAATCCTAAAGGATTAGGACAGCCCTCACAGAAAATAAAATTTAGAACAATGTTGAGATATAATTTGGAGAAAAGGCTTTGGCAGCTATTGTAGTTTATCACATTCTTGCCTCACTCTAGGTGATATTTTACCAATTGGTTTGGGAACCAGGGAAAAGACCTATAAACTAGATACCACATAAGGGCAGCTTTTCAAAAGAACTCAGCTCCCGCTTAGGCACCAAAACGGGTGGCTAGATTTTTCAAAAGAGTTAACATTGAGCAATTTTGAAAACTTCATCTCCTTAAAACGAGTCTTGAAAATCTGGCTCCCATTTTGGGTACTGTGCTTTTGAAAATATGATCCTGAGCTATTCAGAAAATCTGGCATATGATTGCTCCCAAAGCAAACTGCATGATGCTGATGTGCAAAACTACGAACACCGAAGAGGCAGATTACTTTGCAAATGTTGTGATGCCTCATTGATTGAGCAAATTCACTTATACTACTGAAATATTCCAGTCCCTGTTAACAAAGCATTACTTGCCTGACTGAAATGGCCTCACGGCGAATGCCTCAGGTGGTGCAGAATTGGAATTCTGAATATCCATGTGAAAAATCTCTTGCATTCCGTAATTGATATCATTTCACCTGTGATAGTGAATGAGGACTAGCGGTATCTGGCAGTGCCATACTATTTAGTTATAATTGCAGATGACTCTAAAATCACATGATTTACTTTTAAAGCTATTTATGGAAGGGGATCATTTCTGGAAGATTATTGCTAAATGATGGCAAACAGTTCTAATTAATTATAGTTAATTTGCTCCTACATAAGTAAAAATGTGCTAAGCACACTTGTTGAATTAAAGATCACTTAATGATTAAACAGCATTTGGAAATAACCCCCATTACAAAGTAAGCAGCAAATGGAAATTTTCTTTAAACTCATACATATTGGGAAAAGGAGATGACAGAAACCCAAGAAAAAATGTCTGAATATAAAAAGAAAGAAAAGAGCAATAGATAGACTAGGAAGAATTTGTTTTAAAAGTTAATTTGGGTAGGATATCAGAAAACATATTATTGCAATACAGTTATTATTGCAAATACATTGGCCCTGATTCTTTACTTCATTTACACCAAAACTGAAGTCAGTGGAGTTATACTGCTGTAAAATTGGTGTAGCAGATTGGAGAATTAGACCCATATTATTCCTGACATTATCTATCTTAAAATTTTATTATTTGTTGCCCTCCCATCATTGTAAAATCTAAGCATTTCCATGTGAATTCAATGACAATAGCAAAGTGGACTTCATGGGATCTCTAGCCCTTCTCCCTTTATGGGGTCATTGGGATAGGCTTTTCTGCTGGGGGGGGAAGGGGGAGGGATGATGTGGAAGGTTGGGAGGGATTTGAGAATAAGGGGTGTTTGTATCGTATCATTCACAGTGTTCAAAGCATACACACATAGAGAAGTTAGATAAAAGATAAAATACTCTTGCTGGAAGGTTGCAACATAACACTATTTTGTTTCTTGGAATTCAGAGCAACAACAAGAATCCCAAAATGAAGAGACAAAGCAGGCTGCTCCATAAAACAGAGTGGCAAAGCTTACCCCACCTTACTCTAGGCTGCCTGTCTGCAAACTGGCTGCTGCTAGACCCAGCTTGCACACTTTCCTGCAAACCACCCTCCAGCCTGCAAGCAGGACTTGGAAAACCCCCTGAAATATGAAGTCACAGCCTAAAATTTTAAACACCTTGTAAATACAATACACTTTAGAAAGTTGTCAGATCCCCTCAACAGTGAGTGCTTTATCTCCAATTGTCACATGCTTTGTCCCGAGCTTTTAGCCCACTGTTTAAAAACATTGCTGGACACAATCTTTATTAAACAGGAATTAAAACTGAAGATTAGACTAGATTAGATAGAGATCAGTAATTGAATGGTTCAAAATTTTGTAAGAGCATTATACCGATGGTTTTCAACATTAGAAATCCAGGAAATCAATAGTTAAGGTTACACTTAAAAGAAATCCACATGCAGAGTGAAGACATCTAAACACCTAGCCCTCATCTTCCTATCTGTGTTCCTTTGCATACTTACGTTGTACAATGTGTTCTTTGTGGATCAAGGACTTTATTCCTGAGGAGTTTGGGCTGTTTTCCATCTTAAATTTGAAAAACCACTACACTAGTGCAATGAGCATAGTTCCACCATCGTCCTAACTTTTCTTCACCATCTTTTTCACGTAAGAGCTTTATGCAGTCCTCAACGCATGGCAGTAGAAAGTCTGAGGCCCACACGGTGGCCAGTTCCTCTGTGGGCGTGAAAGGATAGCTATGGGTCCATAGAGCTTTCCCCTTTGAATCGCCATGCCAGAGCCTACCAGACTGGAGTTTTGCCACTTGTGTCTGAGGAGTGTTCAGGACCATCACCACTAGCTGTGTTAACACTCTCAAACGGGGCAGGCAGGGGCAAGGGTGAAATAGGCTCATGGTCTCGAAGGATGCATACAAAAGTAAAAACATTTTGCAAGCTGCTATGCCAGAACCTAATTGGTGGCATATATAAGATCTTAACGATCGCCTTCAGTATGCTATTTGTCTAATAAGGAGTTTAAAATATATCCTTTTCTGTGGTCTGTCTATGGCCATGAAGAAGGCTGGAGATATGCAATCACCATATGATTAAGAATAAGGCATTCCATTTTTTGCATTCACTGATGAGATGAAACTGTGTGTTACGCATGGGTATGGCCGAATCACAGTTAGCTTTTTCACAGGGAGACAGTATGGGTAGATTTTACTAAAGCACTCAACATTGTCCAGTCTGCTCCCATGGAAGTCAATGGGATTGTGACTTGTAAAGTTGAAGCATGTTGAATGCCAATGCTAAACAAATAGCCAATCAATATTAGATATTTAAATGCACTGGATGCCCAGACAGACAGAGATTTAGAGTTCCTTCTTCATAGTCCATAGCCTCCCAGCTTCAGAGGCAGTTTGTCAGCTGCTCCACTCCCAGGTTCCCATTTTCACACTCAGATTTCATACCTTGATTCCCGTTTCCCCTCCCAGATTTGTGTCCCTGGCAACATTCTGACGTTCACAGGACTGGTTGGGAACCTTAATAGATCAGATAGTGTTTGTGGAAGCCATAGATTCCATGATTCTCCATCTTTTTCCTGAGTGCCTGTCTTTGCCTTTGCTTTCTCGGTTCTGTTAGGATCAAAGAGGCAGTATGCCACAGGTGAAGACACAAGGTACATGTGGCTGTATCTTTGTGTGAAATTTCTGGCCCTTGCCCTGCTGTTCGGTACGTTGTGAAAATCCTGTTGCCATTAGCCATTCTGATGCAGGAAGTTGTGAGGTTGGTGAAGACTCTCCTGTCTCATGGATGTGGGGCACTGAAGATTAATACCACCATGTGGCCCACTGTAGGAGAGAGGTTTATAAAGATGCCACTACTAGAGAAATACAGCAGCATCTGCTGGGACTTATTTTCTGGAGTCTTTTCAATATTCAAAAGTCCCTTCCGGAGACATTCCTCCTCAGAGGGACTTTCTTTGTTTCCCCAGGAAAGGGAGGAAGATTGGAGCTAGCGGAGGATATTAATATTTGGCACCGTTAGTGCCGCCGTTGAAGCTAAGAGCAGATATCTGAGGGGAGTGCACAGGGAATAAAGATTGCATTAATGATTGTCCCCTTTGGTGGGGAGTGAGGGGAAAGAGAAGATGCTAGCAACTCATACCATAATTGAATTAGAAGCGCTTGTTGCCAGTGGGTAGGTGTATCATGCAAAAACACAGCTGGTGGGGGAGTCTGGGAGATGGAGGTAGGTTCTGATACTTTCTGCATGTTTTCAGCAATAATCATGGTTGCATCCTTCTCTAGCAGTCAGTTTACATTTTGAAGGCTACCTCCACAAGGAAAAAGGTGAGAATCAGACTGACTTTCTTTTTAAATAAAAGCATAGGTTCCCATCACTCATCTGATGGATTCATCTTTCACAATTGACCCTTTGCACTGCATCTCACCAAGATTTTTTGAATAAGCCTCATCTGAAATTTCTAGGAGAAGCACTATTTTGAAATAAGACCTGGGGAAAAGTATTTGAAGAATTTAAAAAATTCTTTCCCTCTCCCCCCTCCCTGAGTCCCATATCTCGAAAGTGGTGTGCCAGAATCAGTCATTTTTTGGGCAGAAAGTTATTAACTGACAACAGACCACTTATGCAAAACTCGACATGGAATAGGACCTTTTTTAGAGGATTTTAGAGGGGATAGCACTGGGAGACACGGTGGCTTGTAAAGTGAAAGCATATTTATAATGGGAAGCAAATCTGAGCCTTAATTATGGAGAAGACAGTCCCTGCATAGTAATGTTTTTACTTAATTTATTCATAAAAAAATTACGAACTTATTTCAGATATCCATAAAATCATCATGGTTAAAGCACAAATACTTATGGTTCTGTTAAGACATGTTACATGGAAAAGAGGCAGACGTTGCTGTTCATGAAGACTTAACATACCCAGATAATTTTATGGTGCTT
>ML675609.1:16024152-16047877 GCA_007922155.1 Mesoclemmys tuberculata | reverse complement strand
CAATTTGGATCCTACGAATCATTTAATATTCACACAGGAGAGTGGAGATGTCTCTCACAAAAAAATAAACATGCAAAACTAAAAAAAGATAAAGAAAGTCTATAAGATACACAGTACAGAATTTTTGTACAGAAAGTATCTGAACTTTCTGTAACTATTTAATGAAAGCGATTTTTTTTCTGTCCTAAAATATAAATTCTTAATCCGCCCTCCCCCAACCAAAAAACCACAGAAGGATACAACAGAAATACATTTTTAAAAGTAAACAAGCCAAATGCACATATGGGTGACCATTTCATACAATTAACAGATTTTAAGGCCAGAGTGGCCCACATAATCATCTAGTCTGTCCTGCATAATACAGACCATAGAGTCTCACCAAATGATTCCTGCATCAAGATGATAACATCTCGTTGAGCTAAAGCATATCTTTTAGACAGAGATCAAGTCTTGATTTCATGACTTCAAATGATGGAGAATTTACCACATCCCAAGGTAAATTGTTTTACTGGTTAATTACCTTCGTTGTTAAAAAAATTGTTGTTTCTAGTCTGACTTTGTTTAGCTTCAGCTTCCAACCATTGGCTGCTAAATTACAGAGTCCTCTTCTTTATTGACCAGAATATTTTCATTGAAAAAAAGACAAATTTTTAAACTGTGCGTGTGTTTTGCTTTATTTGTTTGGTTTTAAAAAAATGTATATAACTATGGGGATTGCAGATTCCAAAGAAGGCTGGCTGCTCAAAAATATTGCAACGACCAGACATTCCAGCGAAAAGTCACATGGACAAAGGTGTGAAATGAAATAACCTGATGTCTTAAAAATCACAGGGCAGATCATAAGAGGTGAATGACTTCTTTTGAGTTCATTGGAAGTCACAGCTGTTCCACACATTTCAGGACTTGATCCAGTAGCTCTAACAGAAATAAACATCAAAACAGAAAGCAATGATTCTTCAAGGAAGAGGTGGATCTGAGGCATATTAAATATGTGCTCTTTATATTTTTACTTTATAGGTCAGTCTTAAAGAAGTCCTCATGGCTGAAAGTGTGTCTTTGTTAAATTTTCTATTTTCAGCCTGCTTCACATAAACACTCCATTAGATTAGTAGCTAACAAGCTGATACTAAATGTTTTCTCTAGTTTACTTGAATTTTTCCTCTGCATTAAATAAAATGGAGATTCTTTAATCTTTTTGTAATGGAAAATACAGAGTAATGAATGCAACAATGTTTATACTGACTCTTTTGTCACAGAATGTTAGATATATACCCATATACTAATTGTTTGATGCCAGAATGAAAGAGTCAAATTCAATCTTGGTGTAACTCCATGGATGCTAGAGATTAATTTGGCCCAGAAATCTTTTACTGGTAATTGCATGATGCAAATGTATTGTGACAAGCAAATAAACAGAATGGATCTGACAGTGTGAATCATTACAATATCCTTCATGTGCCTTTTGGCTCTCTGTGAGCGAAGACCTTTCCAGATTGGAATACTGTAATACATGGTGCTTTAAAAGTTGGAAACAAAGAAACCTGCAAGGTCAATGTGGGATTGGAAAATAAAATGGGACACAGCTTTGAAAACGTCTCTGAATCACTGCAGTGCACCTGTTTCCATGAAAGCTTAAGCAATAGAACATTATTTCTCAAGTCAGTTTACCCTTCTGTTTTTGATAACATCAGTTTCACCTCCCTTTTTTCAGAGGGGAATTGGCATGCTTTGAAGCCATGATAGTTCAGTCTGTCTGAAATGCGAGTGCCATACCACATTTAATTTACTAAGTTCTGATTTTTTGTTTTCTCCCACACTAGTGCATGCAAATATGGCACAATGAGCTGTTATTCTAGGGCTCCTATAACTTAGCCACACTGACTTCTCAGCTGTGCCAGTAGGTCACCGATTTGTTATTTTCCAGACAAGTTGACCAACGGGTAGGCAAAATGTCTTCCCCAGTGGTAATAAACCAATTCTCTGTTGCAGGTTTAAATATGCACCATGCTTTCACATGGACTTGCTATACTCCATCTATGTCAGAGGGCCTTTCACAGAGCACAGCACCTGTTAAAATTGCAGATTTTCCTCAGGGGTGGAGGATGTTTTTGTGCTTAAGGCACAAGTACAGAAGGAGAGCTAGGGTCAGGCTCCTGGGTTCCCCTTCCAGCTGCTTTGCTCTGCTCAGGCACACAAAGCAGTCAAAACCCTCTCCTAACAGAACGGCTTCTGTAAGGGAAGCCTTGGATGGCATAGCTGATTCCTTGCACCCAGTCCCAGCCTTTCTAGCATAGGTGGCATGTGGGAGTTGGAGTTGGCATGCCAATAGTATCTTATACTCTATTGATCCTAGCCTGTTGGAATTGTCATCTCAAGGGCTGTTCCTGATGGCATAACTGAGTAGAACTCAGGCTGATCTAAGTTACTCCAAGGGCCTGACTGGTTCACAGCTTGTCTCAGATGTAGGTGGCAGTGTGTGGCCATGTGGTGGAGAGCCACGGTGGCCCCTTCCACCCCCATGTGCACCAAATGTCAGTCCCATTGGATCTATTCCCCAGGTCTTTATAAGGGGATAAATAAGTAATCACTTTATTGAAAGTAATGGTGTTTCAGTTATGATGCCAGTGAGTTAAGAATTAGGACCCTAGTTTCTATTCCTGGCTCTGTCACAGACTTCCTGTGTGATGCTGGGCAACTCTTCTCAGGTGGGATTTTCAAAAGTACCTCACGGACTTAGGAGCCGAACTCCCGTTAACAAAAATCAGTGGGGTTGGACACCTCGCTCTCTGAGATGTTTTTGAAAACCCCAGCCTTACTCTATGCCTGTTTCCCTAGTTCTAAAATGGGAATAATACTACTGCTACTTGTTTAGGTCATTAAGGGAACTAGGTGAATATAAAACAAATCCAGTAAAGTAGTCAGTTGAAATGGTAAAATTCACTATTCAGCCAGTGCTACTGGTTAATGTTTGTTCAGTGCTCTGAAATTCTCTGATGGCAGGTGCTATTTACATGCAAAATATTACTATTTTATAGTACATTCCTGGGGGGAAAGAGGGGAGGGAAATTGCTTAAGAGCATGCTACATTTCACAACGGAAACAGTGTATCTATACTTCAACAGCTGGCACTCTTCGCTCCTGGTAAGCTTTGAGCTAAGACCCCAGCATGGTGTTATCAGACTAGGTGGCTGCTGGAGATGCCCTCTTTCAGAAGAGACATAAGACCAAGGTTCTGCACACTTGTGATCTTTCACAATCCCAGGGTGTTGTTTTTTTAAGTTAAGGTGTTAGCCTTGGTGTCTTGGCCAAATTCTAAGATTGGGTAATTGTATTCTGTCCCTCTAAATACCCTCCCTGCCCGGTAGTTTTAATTTGAGACAGTGTTTGTCTTCTCTTCCTGTCCTAAATTGTTTTGGGTCATATCTGTGTATTAGGTAGCTGCCATATTACACCCTGAGACAGCTGCATTTCATCAGTGAGTGAATCACACCCCGTATGTGAAATCTGATGAATGCTTTTAGATAAAGGTTGGTACAAAAATACAAGATAGGATTAGTAGGATTATTATATGCCAATATTTGTCTGGAGACTCCAGTTCTTCAGCTCTCCTCCAGTATTTTGTTCTCAGTAGACATTATGTTTAACTACCAAAATAAAAAGTACAGTACAAAGGCACATCACCATCCTCTTCTACAAGGTCACAGACTGGAGGTCTGAGGCGTGGAAAACCTGGTCAGTCAGAATGAAAGGCACTGTCTTCATCCTTGGCCCATGAGTACGAGTTACTTCAACAAGTCTTTAGCCTCCTGTTCCCTTGTTGCTAGCCTGTAGCATTTAGCCATAGATCTGAATAAATGAGGAGCAGAGTTGCTCTGGCCCAGCAGGAGCTCAAAGAGATTGTGCTATGTGACCTTTGCACCTTTTTTGGGTCATTTTGCACTCCTAAGGCAAACAGAGGGAGCAGGCTCTTGGATCCCTAAGTGTAGAGACTGTGATTGTCTCTGCTCTCGTCTAGTCTGCACCATCGTGCGTGTGTACTACTTCCCTGACACACCCATGCACTGGCCATGATCAGCCAGGCTCGTGAGGTAGAAATGAGGTTAATGTTAGCTGGTTGCTGGAGTAGGTTGGGTTATTAAATAACTGGCGACCTTCAGGTTTGTTTAATTTTATCTTGTATCTGCATATCCCAGCGAGGCATTGCAGGAAGTTTAATCACATCAGCGTAGACTCCACTATTTCTGACATCTGTCTGCGCTGGCTCTTGGTCACTCCTTGTTTAGGGACAGTGTGTAGGCTCCTTTATCCCTGGGGTTCCATCACAGAGAGACTCTTGAATCTCATCCTCAGCATGGATGGCTGGGGTGGTTGGAAGTGGTTATATGTGCTGAGTGTGACGTGAAACAGCTTCCTGTTCCCTTGGGGACTCTGATAAAAAGAAAATTGATGCAGAAGGCAAGAGCTTTGAAACTGTGCCCAACTGAGCTGCTGAGGAGAAGCAGCAGCAGAGATATTGGCTAAAATTGTAGCAGGAAAAACAACAGTACAACAGGAGAGTTCCTGGTATGTGACGAGTGCTAGCAGCTCTGGGAGGAGCCAAAGAGCAGCAGCACTGAAAGTGAGAGTTGTTGGCTTTTCTGGGAAAGGAAGGAGCCAGAATTCATGTGCCAAAATAACTTGGTGCAGGGAGTTGCAAGACTCATGACTGAAGAAAAGCTCTGAGGGCAACCAGGGAGAGTGTCACCTAATGTGGCCACTGCCATAAAAGAATCACCATGGTAGCTCAACCGCCGTCTCCTGTAGAGGCATATTAGGAGGTCCTGCCTATAGCAGCTAGATGTTACTTGACTGTGAATGATGTGGGTGACTGTGGTGCTGTGAGGGGCACTGATCTACTCACAGGAAGTGAACCTGAGGGTATTAATGACAATTCTGCTGAGTAGATAGAATTTGAGAGGAAGTCTGATGAGTTGCCCATTAAATGGGTTTATATAGGAGTCTTTTGGCACCCATGAGAGCTAGTCTGGTTTAGGCATAAATAGAGATGGATCTATAAGCCCTACTTAAAACACCGTCTGAGATGCATAGCAATGACTGTAACAAAGGAAAAAAACATACACTGGCATGCCTTATCAGTAGTGGCATCTGCTGGTTAATGAATGATAGACCCCCCCAAGCAGAAGTTAAACTTTTCCATGGGGCACTCTTCCCTTGAATATTCTCTTCATTCTGGAAAAGAGATAAAACTGAAAATTAAAACAGTTAGATATACTTGAGACTCTCCTTAATATGAAGCACTGCTCATAGCTCTTCATACTGCAGACACATTTTGGGCCATACTCCTCAGCTGGTTTAAATCTGGGGAAACCAGTTAGGGATCTGGCCCACATTTATATGTTTAAAACCAAACACTGAGACCCAGTCCATACGTCCAAGAAGCAGAGTCAGAGAAGAGAAAGCAAACTAGGATGCGTATAGCCTATGGCTTTGAAGTTCTTAAAGTCTGTAGCAAAACAAAGATACAACTCATTCAAACAAAAGATAATGAGGCCAAATCCTCAGCTGGTGTAAATAAGCGTAGTTCGATTGACTTCAGAGTTACATTTGTCTGCGCGAAGGCTTAAGTCTATACTGAAGTCTTATTTTCCAGTGTTTTTGTGTTGTCTTTTAACATGTCACTGAATTTGGGCGTTGGGGCTTTCCAAAATTTCTGTTTGGTTGCTGCTGTTGCTTTTGTTCTTTTAAAGGCATTTTCTAATTGTACATTTGCTCAACCTTATGTCCACCTTCATGAAAATATTTTACGAGGGAAAACAAGAAGTTTGGACCCTGAACTGCTACCATTTGCTCTTTTATGGATAGATCCAGCTCCCCTTGTCGACATCAATCAGTTGGACCTGGATCATGCCTTTAGTTTTGTGGACATGCCATAAACTCTGCTCTCATCTTGCCATTAAACATTGGATAATTCCTTTATCCATCACAGTTAATGTTTCCTGATAGTCTCAAATCAAGCATTGCTGGCCCCCCATCTTATGGATGATTCCTTTCTACTGTGTCACAGTTGTTGTCTGCCTGGTACAGACTAGACTAAGTGTGTCCTTTCTTGGCATGCTACTGGATTTGGATCAAATGGAGACCGAAGTCTGATTTATCAGCTACCTGTGGGGGTTTTGAACTGCCAACATTGCTGGTTGCAGAGCTATCCTGAGTAGAATCTTCATAAAAATCCCTGTGGTACCCGGTTTTGAGTTGGGAAACAAAAAGAATCAGACAATTTAACAAAAACCCAAATAAGACATGATTGGCAGAAAGTGGAGAGTAAATAATTGAAGAAACCTGCCTTGGGTAGTATTAGTAGCAAGAAAAGACTCAAATGGGTTTTAAACTTGCATGAAGTTGCTCATAAACTGAGTGCCTGAGATATTTTGATCGAAGAAAATCTCCATTCAAAATGGTAAGAGGGAAAGAGGAAAGTGGTGAAGGTGACATCCTACCCAGGATGGGTGACTTTTCCGCATAATTAGGGTGCGGGAGATCTATTTTCCTTTCACAGTGTAGCACAAAGACAGAGTTTCTTAACTCTGAAAGTTCACCTCTGAGACTTTAGATTTTTGTGTTTTTTAAACTTCAAAATGTTTTTATAATCTCACTGCAACAGTCAAAACCATCCCCGTGTATTTTAACAGGCATTTCAGTGGTACAGAAATGTGCTGGTTTTAACCTCACATCTGAACGATATTTTGCTGGTTCACTTTTTTTGTTGTTTATTCTCTTCACTACTATACCCCAGCACAGAAACCCTAGAACACAGGAGACTAAACGAAAGTGAGCAGGAATTCAAGTGACTGTTCACAGCCGAGGTTATGGAACTGTATATGAGTTGTCTGGATACTTTGTCTCCAGCTGACTATTCTGCCGCTAGGACGTTAAAATGGCAGAGAGTTGCTAGTTAGTCCTCACTGGTGCTCAGCTTCTGTTATGCCCACCTGTTGCTAAATGTAAATGTGTCCCTCCTCAGTTCTGGGTCGCACACCCAGAGTATGAAGCCAGTAGACAGTCTGTGTGATGGCCACTGGATACCAGGGAGGAGCTATACAGATTCAGGCAAAGGACAAGCCATGAAAAATGCCAGTGCAGCTCAAATGGGAAAGGGAAATCCCTCCTGTCATTCAGGTTGTACTTGCTTTGGTCAGCTGCAGGACGATGTAGCAAGAAAATAAAGACTTGGCTGAAATCCCAGTCCCATTGAAATCATTGCGAGTTCTTCCTTCAACTTCAGTGGGGTCAGGATTTTAACCTTTGTCTCTAAAATGACTTTTCCAGTAAGGCTACCCAGAAGAAAACTATTTCTTAGCAGGCCCAGTGATACTCAGTGATACTTTCTAGGAAATCATAGGAGGCCAGAGCCACATCATACTGAGTTTAATGAGTGGTAACATCATCTCATAGACTGCTTCAGGGATAATAGGCTGACTTTTGCGAGCCTGATTCAGGAAAACAGAGAAATCTCCTGGACCAGCCTGGCAATTACTTACTTTGGCTAACTGAACAGAATGGGCTTAGTGTGATCCTTACTTTGAAAGATGTGCCCTGAGCTCTCTTCCATGACAGTGTCTCCTGGGATGATTGCAGTAGCTGTTCTGGACACAGGTAGGTCAGACAGCAATCAATGCTCCCGAATCACAGCTGATGGACATGAAACCAAACCCTTCTTTATTCCCTCTCCCCCCAAAGGCGACAACAGATTCTTCCCCACCACTGCTTCCCAACTTGTCCGCTTAACATTTCTGCTCCTGATTCTGCCACAAGTCGATGACGGGAGAACAACCAATGATTGGCTAATGTGGCATGAAGTCAGTAGGAGGCAGGGGTGCTCCACACTTTTGAAAAAAGGCCAGGCCATGAACTTTTTGCCAGCAAAGTGCATATTGGCTTCAGCAACACTTGGTGGGGGAAATGATTCAGAGCACTTTCGGGACAATTCCTATTTCTACTTTTATTTATGTGGCCAATTGCAATAGCTGCCTGTGCAAATTAGAAGCACAGTTGCACATCTACATTTATTTGGAAATCTTGCCCTTCTGGTATCACTCTAAGGCTTCAGAGTTAATACCATTCAAGATTAACGGGGCAGTTTGCATCTTTCAGCCTAAGATAGAGAAAACCTTCTGCAAGTGAGGTAGCACTATGAAAACTAGACTTTTTAAAAAATGAAAGCTTGCTCTCTGGACAATCTGAATCTTTCCTGGGGACTGGATAAAGGCATCTAAGAGATTTGATCCACCTGTTGACTTGGAGCTTGACACCTGTACCATAGAACTTAGGGCCTTGTCAGCAGCTGAGCTGTGAGTGCTCTGGCCTAATGGATGGAGGAAGAGTTAGAGCTGAATTCAGACAGCGCGAGTCCAGGAGCAAAGCCAACATTCAGAGCCGGGAGTCAGAAACCAAAGCTTACGACAAAGGGGTAACCAGGGTTACGGAAGGTGGAGTCAGCCGTTAGGAGCAGGAGCTGGCAATAGTGGAGGCAAGGACAGGACCAAGGACAGCTGCAGGCTAGGACTGCATTGAGCAGCCACTGGACTGCTATTGCTACTGCTACTGAGCTTAAGTATCAGCCTGCTCACTCCTTGAGCCAATCAGGTGGTGCAGTCAATCAGACAGCTTCAGTCAGGGCCAGCTGTGCTCACTGGTTTGCCAGAAGACTGGCTCTGCTGCAGGTCCCTGGGGGACCTTTAGCTCTATGAAACACTATTCAGCCTCTTGAGCTAAAGAAGAATCTGTATCCATGGCCAAGAGGGCTTTAATCCTCTTTTCAAGCCAAAGGGCTTCCCCCCACTGCACCCCAGCCATCTATTAGAAAGTTAATTGATTGTAATGCTGTTCAGGTACTGACAGTAAATCTGATATGACAGAGATTCATAACAATGCCTTTCATCCAAAGATACGAAAGGGTTCTACACATCTTACAAACTGATCCTCATCCTGCAAAGGTTTTCCTGATTAGCTTTATGCATGTGAACACTTCCACTGAAGTCAAGGGACTACTCACATACTGAAAGTTAAGCATGTGTGTAAATCTTTGAAAGATCAGGGCCTCTATAGGTCAGTGTATCGAGATCACTCCACTCACCAATGACATACAACCAAACTTCATTTATAGCAATATCACACAACCACTTAGGCCAAACAAAAAAAAAATCATTGTCAATTGAAATTTTTGGAGGAATTCAGGTAGGGAGTACAAAACTATCTATGTTGGAATTTGCCCAGGACATCAAGACCATCATCCCTCTTCTGGCTAAAAATGCCAGGGAATTTTTAATAACAATGAATAAGCAGGTCATTGCCTTTGTGTCACACCTCACCAATGAGCCAGAGACAGAAAAGCAAAGGGTGGTGCAATATGTGCTTGGGTAGATTGGTTTCTTAATGGACTACGTCACTTGAGAGAAACATCAAAGAAAGCAGGAGTGGGAAGAGACAATGTTCTATTCAGGAAAACTGAAAAGAGGAGTGTTATGGGTGAAGTACTAGATTAGGAGAAAGATCACTCAGGACACCCAAACTTTTGCTAGATCCAGGCCCCATTGAGCCTTATACTCTCCAACATCCTGTAGGCAGAAAACTATTTACTGAGTTACACCTGAAATTGTGTCAGAACAACCAATTTAATCAACATGCTGGATCTCAATGTCTTTACTGATACAGATGAAAGCACAAACAGCATATATATCTTTTGTGGTTTTATTAGAAAAGAAAACAAGTAAATTCTTTGGTAGACAAATTAATAATCAAAGTGTTTTGAATCACATTCTCATAGAGGGTGTCATCTTTTCACCAGAGATGGACTAGATCACGATGTTTTAATTCCCTCCAAATCCACACCTAAATTTCCAAAATTCAGGAGTTTCCTGACTGCACTATTTGTCCCATTACAGAAAGGATTTAGCTCTGGGTCTGAATTTCATCAGAATTCACAGTGGTGGTTGGATCCAGAGTTTCAGCATGGGCCCATCTTGGAGAAAGGCTACTCCCAAATAGTTCGTTTCCGCTGCTCGTAGGTGTTGCTTATGTAAGCTCCTCCCACATATGCAAAGAACAGGCCTTCGTTCCATCTGTGTGTGGGAAAGTGGTGGATGCTTTGCAGAAGTGATTGTTTTGTGTTGGATGTGATATTGTGAAATCCCATTCGCTGTGGGATACCCAAAGAAGAGATGATACTTGAAAATAAGGGAGGGGAAGAGGAACTGGTCTTGGAACTGCCCAAGGTGATTTATAATGCTCAGAAATTAGGACTTGTAGGGCAATTTTGAGCAGGTATCTCAAGAGCAGTGTCCCATCCTACCATTTATTGAGGTCTGCCCTCAACCCACTTCTCTACTCACCACAATCTGTTGTTATATTTGTTGTGTTTTCTCTCTCATTTAGATTGCAACTACGGATGGGTGAATAAACAAACCCCACAACCAAACACCTCAGGACTTTGGGGGAAGCTTCAGTTCTGCATCTTTATTTGAACGTAGTGGTGACCCCTCACTTGGTAACAGGCCGAACCAAAACTTCAGATCCAAGGACCCTGGAGCTTTGGGGAAATCCGGACCCAGATGTAATTCTGAACACTGAAATTTGAACCCTCCTCTGACTACAACCTAGGGACCTTGTTTTATTGATGTACCCTGTTAAGCACCATATTCTGCATATAAATAATAATAAATATGTTATAAAAATAAGGCTGGCAACCTGCATCCTCTTTCTCCTTCCATGCTTGTAGCCTACAACCTTGCTTGCCAGAAACTTGTAGAGCACCAACATGATTTCACACGCAGATTGATGCGTGAAATTCTTTTCAATATAAATCCAAAGGACATTCAGGTATAAAACTTGTTCTTTATGTTCTGTCCATACACGAGGAGGAGTGCTTGGTAAGACCTCATTTAACCTGCATAAGCATCGCCTGTTAAATGATGCACATCCTTTCCCTAAAGGGAGCCATTTATCAATGTTATCTGGTAACTGCTTATTTTTAGCACTTAATGGAAATATTGCTGTCTGTGGAGTGTGCTGGAGCTCCTGACTTCCAGGGGAGTTGAATGCAGATGATCAAAGTCTGGTGGGAGAGGCCTAGCCTGTGGTGCTTTCACATGCCCAATGAAGACTTTAGATTATGCCATTTGGGACTCTAGGTTATGTGAAGTGGAAGGCAAAAATTCAACCTTTAAAAGTAAACCAGAGAAAAGAAGAGCTATGTAACAAGCCCAAACTCTGCTTTAGCTCATGTGTACACTATGAAAAGGAGAGATCAGACAATTCTTGAACTGCAAAGCTAGCATCCTTAAAATGTAAGACTAGACGTATGTACCCATTTTATGAATTACTTAATGGCACATAATTTACTTTGATTTTAAAAGCTGGGGCAGGGTGAAATGAGTGGGTCATTATTTGATCTGCTTCCCAGGTATGTAATTGCTTTTCAGTCAATTACACTGCATTGTTTATTTAGCTGACTTCTTCATGCTTGTGTACACCTAAGAGCTGGCAGTTCAACTCCGGGAGCTATCAGTCAGTATAGCAGGCCAATGCCCCAAACAGCTGCAGAACACAGAGTGAAGGAGAAGCCAGCTTTTTACCATGGAATCTTCCAAAGGATGCTTGCTCAAGAGACATCTCTATTATGGTTCTGCCCTTGGGAGCCTTGTACACTCCTGCCTCTGCTTGTGACAGTAAGACAAGTAATGACACAAGCACGTCAGAACGGAATGTTGTTTTGTAGGCGTTAGGGCTCAAAGATTTTCAAAGGCATCTGAGGCAGTTGGGCATATAGCTCCTATTGAAATGAAATGGGAATTGGACACCAAATAGCACTGTTCGAACATTTTTGGTCTAAATTTGGGTGGAAAATTAAACATTCTGCAAACACCCGAAAATGGAAACAGTGTCAGCAATTTTTTTGCCTGAAAACCAAAATGTTTCTAACCATCTCTAGTACTTCACTCCTTTAAGCCCATTTGTAGACGCCAGCCTAAAGCTTTGGGGTTGACTCTCCACTTGTCTGTATGTTTTGTGGTCCTTTACAGGTTTGCAGAGTGAGTATAAATATTACCATTCTCACTGGGTGGAATTTTCCATCCACTTTGCACAGGTGTACCTCATAAGGTACATGGCCATGGAAAATCAAGTCATTTGTATTTTATTTCCACTCACCATAAAATCCTTAAAATTGCATGGCTTTTAATAATCTGAATCCCTGCCTTGAATTCCTCTTTGAGACTTAATTCCTTCAGTAGGTAAATGTCTGTCAGAGCGCAAGATGAGCCTTGAGAACTTTTAACTAAATTGATATGAAATATGCCCAGCATTATCAGTGAGCTGGAAAACCTGCTTTATCTTCCTCCTGGAGAACGTGTGTATTTCGATTTTCCTTTTAGCTTTCAGAATTATTTCTTGTCTTCTAGTCTTGACGTTTTACTTTGTCAGCCTGGCTGATGTCACCTGGAGGAGAGAAATAGACTTGAGGCTGGATGACATCTAACAGGGAGCATGGGAGAGAACTGGAGAAAATTATGGTAATTTTTCATCTCATTGTAAAGACGTGCCATGGGTATTTGCATATTCTGTCTGGGAAGTAAATGGAGTTACAATCACATGACATGGCAAGAAAGGCTTGAATTGACATTTAAGGCTTAAGATTTTAAGTGTTCATAAAATAACAAATGCCTCCCACAAGGGATGGCTCAAAGGAAAGCATCATAATAAACAACTTGTTTGATAATTTAAACCTATTCTCACATGATGAGGTCAGAAGGCTGCACGAGACATTTATATTTGTACACATTTACACTGTCGTGAATTTCCCTATTATGTATTACTTTAGTACATTGTCCCTTCCTGGTGAGATGGTGGAGTACTGAGAAAGCTCGTCTTAGAGGACAGTCTGTTCATCTTTGGGCATCAGAATGGAAGGGAAACTGTGAGATGTGAAGAGAACAGAAACATTACAATCTGTATCCCAACAACCATAAAACTAAACTCCTTTTACCCCAAACAGACAGCTTGACCCCTATAGTCAGCTTGACTTTATGTGACTCCAGCTGAAGAAGACTGGAGACTCTAGGTTCTTTAAATTTTAGAATACAAGTGAATCTTTCCCTTCAGCTTGATTTAATGGCTGGACAAACTCCTGGGTATTACCTAGTGGCATCACTTTAATATAAAATTCTATTTATGGAGATTCATGGACATGTGCATAACTGCTTTAAAAAGCTTAAGGTTTTGGCAGAAACCAACAGGAAATGCAAATGCAAAAGGTGAAACGTTAGGTATTCAATGCTTATCTAGAGAATCTGAGACCCAAAGGCCCCAGCTCAGAAAAGCCCTTATGCATATGCTTTACTGGTGGTGGTTTTAGGAACGGAGCAGAGGAAATCTATAGATATCTCCATTACAATTAGAGGTGGACCACAACAAAATCCATGAATCTGAACAGTTGCAAAGTTGGAGGGGTTTAGATCTTGTTCTAAACTTTGCGGCTCAGGCTTACCTCTTATTACAAGAATCTTCCATTGATTCAGATCCTGATGAAAAGCTATGGAAAACATTGAAAAAAACAAAGTTCTTCCCCTGAGATTAACAGCTAATCTTATTTCAGTAGAAGTTTGAGAAATTTTAATATAATAACCTTACCCAATATAATGCCTTTCATCCTACAAGATCTCAAAGTACTTTCCCATTTTAATGAAGTGATATACTTGGCTCACTTCATTCACTGCTGAACTGCAGCCATCTCTGTTGTGGACTACAAGAACTATTTAATAGTGCCATGCAACCCTACATAAATGTTTAGGAAAGGAATTGAAGTATACCTATTTCAGTTGAAATGGCAGGGGGAATGTAGGTAGACAGAATGTAATTATTTGAGTTGCAATGTGACATGGGGATTTTATCACCGTTGCTTTTAATATAATAAAACATATATTTTGACTGAATGAGTGCATCGATCATATAGCTAATACATAAATGGCTTGGGCTGTTCATTTCTACATCCCTGTGACCTTGATTTTCCCCTCTGCGTGAATGGATACCAGCTTAAAATACCAGCTTAAAATACCACCTGGCCTGAACAGAATTTCTTGCCCTGGAGAGTGATTTCTACTGAATAAAATGGAATTCCCATAAAAAAGACATTTTCCTGAAGGACAGGTGAAATGTTAAAGCTCCAGGACTGTATGTGAAATGGGTCAGTGGCCTAGGTTCACTTTTCAGTGTTCATATCACAAAATCACTCATATAACTGGCCCCTTTGTTGGTAGTCTCAGAGAAGACAACAACTAAATGGGCATGAAGACTAAACTGCATTCATACCTGCAGAGGTCTCTCTTGGTCACAGTTAAGTTACACTGGAGCAAAACTACCCTTTCTTGCACAATGTGTTCAAAGCTGTCACTCTGGCACCCGTCACAAACACTAATCTCTGTTTTAAAAAATCTCTGAGAAATGCTACTGGAAACAGCCCCAGCCAGTGATCTGAACACAGCTGGAATGCTGGTAATTAATCTGCTAAGTCATTTTGTCTCTTTTGATATTTTTGGTTAATATCCCTTTCAGGGGCCTGGGGAAGAGTAGGCTTCCTTGGGGCTGGAATTGGGTAGGGGGACAAGTGAGAGAAAGGTTGGGTTGGGCTGGGATCGCAAGACAGGAGGGGAGCTGCTGTGCATGGCAGAGACATTGAGTCACTTGCGAACGATGTTTTGTATAGTTAAATGAAAGCCTATTTGATGAGGAGTAGACCTGGGGAAGCCCTGCTTAGGGAGGCTGCCCTCACTCAAATGACTGGACTGGACAGGTATAATTCCCCCTAATGTAGCAGCAGTGTCCTCAGGAGGCGGGCAGCATGGAATCAGCTCCTCACAAACACACTATCACTTCACTGCTGCTCCCTGCGCAGACAGGTTGCTGCAGCACATGCGATTCCTCCAAACACCGCTGCAACAACATGCAACTCCGCTACAGAACATGTGTTTGTAAGAGTGTCCTGATTCAGCGGAGAGCAGGGTTTTATGCCGAAGCTAATTCAGTCTCTTTCAGATGAGTATGATGCTGTGTAACCAGCCGGTATCCTTTGACAAAGAGGGGGAAACCAAGGTCTCAGGGATGGTGAAATGAACAGCCCAGGCCATTTAAGGAAGAAACATAGCTCCCAGCAAATGCCAGAGGTGAGTAACCTACTGAAAGAAAAGCTGGCCTCTGTCTCCTTGCTTCCAGGCCATTTCCAATGACGTATAAGTAATTCTAACAGCTTCTGCAGAGATTGGTAGGGTTTGGAGGTGCATTGGGTACATGTCGTGTGACATACAGCTGCTGCTACCATAATTTAGATGTGTTACCATCATATAAGACAAGGGAAATCTCTGCTGCTGTTAAGAAAACCCTCAGCTCAGTCACTGTGATGTGCTGTCTATGCACTCAGGCTTGCTTATTAGCTAGGAAGGGTCAGGTACTCCAGGGCTTTCTAAAATTTCTATTTAGGCAAACAATATGCAAACGGGTTTTAATTATTGTTTAACAAGAAGGAGTTCTTTTTCAGGCCATGGAAATACATAGGTGTGATGCTGATCAATCAAGTACCAACTCATGCCAAAGCCCCAGGCCTCACTGAACGCTTACACGTGTCTAGCTGGAAACCAGGCCAGTTCACTTGTGTATTAGTACAGATCGTAGTGCCTGTTAAACGTATGAGTGTATTTGCTGTTTAAACGTCATGAAAACTAGTGGGATCTTACTTGCATTGTTTTCACTTATCTGTGTCCCGTTACAGTGCGGTAGCAAACATTTACCTTGCGTATACCCCTGGAACTAAATAACCCATCAAACAGGAACGAACCTTTGTGGAATGCAGATGAAGGACTTTGACAGAAAAGTGCTAATTTCAAAGCAAGTGGTCAGTGTGTGTGATGACTGGAGGTCAAAGCCTCTAAATGCATTCCTCTCTCACCATCGTGAGAGGAAGGGCCCACAAGTGTAGTGACTGTCAGCTTGTTTCTGAGAGAAGAAGCTGTAAGTATATATTCAGGGAAAGATCTTTCATCTCTGGACTATTTGGACTCTTATAGGGAGGGTACAAGATGCAAAGCAGAGATCTCCAGAGACAATCTGGGTACCCTGAAAAGACTTTTGGGAAAGTGGCAGTTTATTACATCACTGCCACGATTTGGAATTACCAACTGTGACTCACCTGTGATTATATTTTACCTGCTTTAACTTCTCAGTAACTCTTATTTCCTTTTCTTAGCTAATAAACCTTTAGTTGGTTTGCTATAGAATTGGCTACCAGTGTTGTCCCTTAGTGTAAGATCTAGGGTATACCAATTGATCTGGAGTAAGTGACTTGGGACCGGGAGCAGCTGAATGTGGTGTGATTTTTGGCGTAAATGACCTTTTATCACAAAGTCCAGTTTGTCTGGGTGGCAAGATAGATTGAAGAGTCTAAGGGACTGTCTGTGACTCCATAATAAAACTGGTATAGTGATCCAGGAGTTCACATTTGTTACTGGCTTGGTGAGATCTAATTGTAGAACATGCCACCAATGTGGGGTGTCTTCCTTTTTTTCTGACACTCTGCTCTGAGGTAGGCGCTCATGGTCATGAGCCACTCCAGACAGCGTGACAATAGGCCTTTATGCATGATTGTGTTATGCTAGGTCACAGCCATTTTGACATGTGAGATTGTATGACATGCATTGAAGAAGTCTGACATACATAAAGGTAGCAGTAAAGAATGTGACCTAGAGAGTGAAACTAGCCTTTGCTGCATGTTTGTCAATTACTCACATAAAGACCTATGTGCTTTCTTCCATGTGGCCTTTATACATAGTATGACCTCCCTGAACTGATTCACAAGACAGCTATCCTGGCCCCACTGAAGTCCCTCTGCCGTGCTGCCAATAATGATTTGTACATAAATTATCTACTGCTGTTCCACTTCCCCTAACCTCTATCTGCCCTTAGTCATTGAGCTCCTCTGAAGGGGCTGTCTGTTCGTGTTTGGAATGCACCTAGCACAATGTGAATGCTACTAAGTAAATAACCACATTCCTGATGAAAGGGAATGATGGAACGGGGGCAAGAAGATAGGATCTGCAGATGAGGGAAACTTCACCAGAAGAGGAAGATACTGGGGACAAACAAGAACTCATTATACGTTCCACGGATAAAGTCACACATGAAAATATGAATGAATCTAACTCTTGTTACATTTTGGCTTTGTTCTTCAAAGACATCTCAGCTTATTAAAATGAGAACAGGGGTGTGTATATGAGACAGCACTGCAAGTCAAAGAAACACCAGTTTATGATAAAGTAAATCCAATTTATGGAGATGTTTTAGGTGCATTGAGATAAATCACATTATTGTAGTTTATCAACAGAAGGATATACAGTGTAACAGGCTTACAACTGGCAGCAAAATTGAAAAAGTTCCTATTATCTATAGAGAATCCATTATTTTGTGTCAGCTTTGGAAAGGGCAGACAGATATGTGCACTGAATGCCAAAATGAAGTAAAAGGAACAGAGCTAAATATTTAAATGGGGAATAGTTGATGGAGTGCAATCAAGCAATTGCTGTTATAGTTGGTTGCCATGATTTCTAAGGTTTGTATTTGCAATGGAAATGGAGATAGTGGGTGTGTTAGCCTCTTGCCTTTGAATGCCTTGAGTTACATTTGTTTTACATTTACATTTGATTTACATTTTGTTAAGGTCACACACTCAATGAACGAAATGTAGGGGCGTTGGACTGGTTCCTCAGCTAGTGTAAGCCACAGTAACTCCATTTACTTCACTGATGCTACACCCAGACACAACAGTTGAGGAACTGCCCCTCTTCTATCTATTATCCATTTATAGTTATTAAACCTCACAAGACAGAGTTTTGTGTTGTGAACTAAAAAGTCTGTTTATAATGGATCAAAACATCACTTCCTATAAGCACCTGGGGTTTCCTGTCTGATTTTCCATCCAAATACATTCTGTGCCAAAGAGGAGTGGCAAATAGCTCACTGGCTCTTTGGTGAATGGTTTACTTACAAGTCAAGATTTTGGTTATGTGACTCCACCCAGGAGTAACTAAGAAATCAGCATAGTTAAATACCATCCCTAAGTACACTTTGAATTGATTTTCAGCTCTAGGAAATCTTGCTTCTTCGTACCAGATTCGTTAAAAAAACAAACCGCATTTCATACTAGTATCTGTAAAAGTTATACACAGAATTAGACAAGAACAAATGTCAACATAATTTTTGTTTGGGACACAAACAGCTATTTTAAAATCTGTTTATACATCTGTGTTTAAGGTTTTATTGTTCTGCATCTGGGAAAAGGTTAAAGTTACATGTGACAGTGTGATTTCAAAGGCAGGAGTGTGATATGGTAATAACATATCTTAGAGAACTTTTCATATGTAATAATGCTAATGAGCAGATCCACACAGATTTTATGCCCATGCTAGTCAGAATGCTAAACATAATAATTTGATATTGCTTTAAAGCAAGACAAGTTGATCGGAACAGAATATGTATTGATAAAGCGGGAAAGGGCTAATTAAAAGCATTCAGTAATTTGAAGGTCTGTAAAAATTCATCTTGCACCTGAAGAGGAACTGGATGTCCTAGAGAAAGGGCAGTGGGATCTGAAATCTTTTGTTTCACATTATTTTTTCATATCTGACACAAGTGAATGGGGACTTGATGGCTGTTCAACAGTCTGTGTGAAATGAAATGCTAATCTCAGTGCAGTTCCTACTGGACAGGCTTCTGCATCAAAACCTCCACTCTTAATGGTACTCTGCCAACATCAGCAGCGAGGCTAAACACTGAAATGGGCATGCAATATGAATAACCCACAAACCCCTAAAGGTGGGCCCTCCAGAAAAGAATTGAGGCTCATTGATGGTGCAGTATGGGGAAAACTTGTTTCTGGTCTCTGGATACAGGGCTCGAGTTTCCAGGGCTGTCAATCTGGATCCTTTTCCTAGCACTGTTCACTTGTTAAAACTATCTGTAAGCCAACAAAGCTTTCCAGCACCATGTACAGCATCTTCTCCCAGGCAGTGTGAAAAGAAAAAAATGTAATGTAGATAGATACTGGTTTCAGCTAGTTAGGAACTTGCCAAAATATGCTTTCAGTCTTCAGAGCGTGCAGAGCATATATTATTGGGAAGCTTGTTTCCGTATGCTGTCCCAAGTTAGCAGCAATGCAAATTTAAAATTTAGAAGGACTTGCTAGGCACCTGACAAGAAGAAGAGGAGAAAAGGGAAAGTGTATGTTGCCCCCTTTTTTGAAGATACAGTGTTGAGCTATTTTTCTTTATTGATCATCCTCATTTCTGTCTTCCTTGGCCAGCATAGAAGGGCAAGTGACATTTGTGAATCGTCCTTGCACATTAAATATATATATGCCAGCTAGCACTAACTGCTATAAATGAGTATTAACTCCCTCCATATTATACGATGATGCAATAATTTATCTCCCTTCCTTTAGGTGGCCATTGTGCCTCCAGCTTCTTCCTCACAAGCCAAGAGCCACAGGAGCTGAGAGCTCAACAGCCACCGGGTGTTTTTGTTCTAAGACCTAGTGCTAAATGTAGCATTCAGAAGACAGCTTGAACAACCCATGCAATAATCTTCTTAGACAGATGAAAGGATCCCGGAGTTCCACATGCTATTTTAAACATTTGTATGGGATCCAGGATTGCATTTTAAACATTTGGGCTGTTTGTAAGGAGAAATGGGAAATGATAGGAGATATCTTATTTGGTTATTTCTTGGCTGAAAGCACGTTGCCTCAAATTCATCTCTGGGGTTTGTCCACTGATGCCAAAGGAATGATGCCAGGGATGTATCTGGCCCTCTGCCACCATTCCTAGCATATGGTGTTGGACTGCAAACCTTCAGTTCAGCTCCAGAAAGGGTTGGTGTGTGGCTGCATTGCCAGATTATGGTACAGGTCTACACTTAAAACGCTGCTGTAGCACGTCAGTGAAGACGCTCTAAGCCGATGGGAGAGAGCAGAGGTGGATTAACTATGGCTGCAGGAGAAGCCCTCCTGCCGACATAGCGCTAGCCACATGGGGGGTGAGGTCGGTGTAGCTGTGTGTGGACTGTTCACGCTCCTGAGCGACGTAATTAAACTGAAGTAATTCTGTACTGTAGACCAAGGCTCAGAGTCATGCTCCCTTGCTGCAGTGGAGAAGTAAGCTGTGCCTTTTTGCTAAAGCTGATTATTTCCCCCTCTGTGGTGGCTCTGCTGGAAAGGCTGGTGGAGTCCAGGCTCTGCTCACTCTCTGCCCACCTGCATGAGGGAAGAGCAGCAGCCAATAGCAGTGGCTTCTGTCCCCCATGTGCAGGGTCTGGAAAAGTTGGTGGCCTGTGCAAGGGCATGAGGGGACTTTTTGCATCCCCTTTCTCCGCTGGATGGGCACTCGAGAACTCAGCACTGAGCCCATGGTGGCTCTGGTGGTCACTGTGCATATGTATTTTGCCGCTCGTGAGATCCTCGTGTCCTCATCGTGAGCAAGAAAAACCATCTCCAGCCTATGGAACGGAGGTAATATGAAATATGCAGCTGAGCGAGGCAGCAAACGTATCAGGAAGCTTAACAGATTCATAATCAACATCAGGGTTTTTTTCCTAATTCTTTCTGGATTCCACAATCTCTTTCAAGTCTCAACTGCTTTACTTTAACATCCAGAAGTTGAGGCTATTTAAAGGACCAAGCACCGTAGTGTTAGAATGTACTCCAAGCAAATTTTTCCATACTGTAAGAAAACAGAGAGATGTAACTTCAAAAAAATATTCTACATGAATAACTCTTAACATAGCAATGTCGTGGATGGCGCTAGTATCGTCGCTCAAACACTTAGGTCAACATAAAAAGAATCTCCAGAAGAAATTTCACTTTTTTGGGGGGTTATTACTCTTAAAAAAAAAAAGGAAAAGAGAAATAATAAAGTCATGCAGCAGTTGAAGTAGACTTATCCGTGCCAGCTGGAAACATCTAGTAGCTTTAACTAGAGACATTATAAATCATCACCAGTATTATAAGTCATTACCTCTTGGACACCCAAGCTGCATAGTTCTCAGGCACTCTCTTTTTTTGACTAAAAACACAGCTCTCAGTATTACTTGTGTCACATTAACACCTACAGCCCTCAACCAAGATCAAGGTCCTATGGTGCTATATATTGTCCCTATGCACAGTAGGGTATAGCTTCTGCCCCCAAAGAGTTTGCAATCTTTTTTCCTTTTACAGATGGGCATGCACAGATTAAGTGACTTGCCCAAGCAGTCTATAATATAGCCAAGAATTGCACCCATGTGTCCTGAGTCCTGAGTGCAGGGCCTTACCACAAGCCCATCCAGTCACGAACTATAGGTATACCAATTGTCTGGTAAGGCTAATTTTTATCCTACCAAATATCTACCAAAACAGAGGTGCTGCCTCTTTCAAAATGTATTGTGCAAAATCACATTCAGAGAATTCCAACTTTACTAAATAAAAATGAACATGTACAGCAGATGACACTGCACTCCTTGCGCATTTGAAATGTTTGTGGACTTCAATAGATTGGGATGTGCAAGTAATCAGGACTAGACGCATGCTCGGCCATAATTCTCAGGGTGCAACAGCAAAACGTAGCTGTCTTCTGCTGGTCTGTCACCTGTATATTTCCCTGAAATGTGGGCCATATCTCTTGGTTTGCACATGCAGGTTTTTTTTTGGCTTCTGAAGCAGCTATGACAGAGCAATTTGCAAGTCAGAAAGTGTGTGGGCAGAGCCATTGGAATGATTAAACCCCAGAGTAGGATTTGGTCCTGTAACCCATTCCCCTGAGGTTGCTAGTCTAATCTGGTTTTGAATCATCTCTTAATGGAACAGAACCTTTTACAACCAAAAGGAATCTTTGACTTTTTCCTGTAGATATTGCCAGAAACCAACCAATGGTTCAATCACTATATGCAACTCACAGAAGGAAAACTGTCTCAGTGAGGGCCTTTGTGTGTGTATTTTTTTGCCTCAGGCATTCCCAATACCTGAGTTTAGCTATCTGGAGTGAACAGTATAAGGCTTTTTGTTTTGATAGATCTTTAACCAACTTAATGTTCAATTATTAGTTAATATCAGTCTGAAGACTCCAGAAATACAAGTATAAATTTTATTAGAAAATGGGTTATTTAAGTTAAACTGTCAATCTGTTTTTTTAAAATGTTGTTAATTGCCTATCTAGTAAGGCTATAAACCCGGGCATAAATCTGTAATAAAAGCAGTACAATGCACACCACATTTTTCAACATTGTTAGGATTATACAATTCTCACACTTCAAATGGAGGAAGAATAAAAAAGACCCACAAAAGCCTGATTAATAAAATCTGGATGAATTCCAGACATCTACTAATATCCCATGACCTGATGTTTAAGCACCTAATTACATGTTTAATTTTTGACACATGAAGAGCAAAACTCAAGAAACGAGCAAGAGAGCATTCAGAAAAGAAATCATAGTGATGCTATGGTAATTCACCTACTGACTGCTCAAGTTCTGCTTGTCTGGGTGCAGACCTGGGAGAGCAGCATTTAAACACTCTGTCTCCCCTGTACATCTGAGAAGACAGAGAGGCAAAATAGTAAACAGCTAGAGAATCCAAAAGCGAAGCAGCTGTTCAGTCAGATTTTTTTTTTAAAGCTCCACTTGTAGCACAAAACTGATGAGAATGTCTGATGATTATAGGCTGGGGGTGGAGGGGTGGAGGAGCAGGGCGGAGAGGAAGGGGGCAAGGAGAGAAAAAAGAAAGAAACCTGTCCAACAACAGCACATCTAAGGCCCAATTTATTTGTGTAGCAAAAATGCAGGCAAATCTGTTGTTAATATGCTAGAGATGCATGGAAATTCCTGGCTGATCTACCAGCAAGGGACAAGCTGCTATTCTGGCCCCATGAGTGCTTTTCAAATTAAAATGGAGCTTCATCTCAAATTGCCAGATTGGCACCTGCCTTTTGCTTTTTGTAAAGTGAACATTCATCACCATCCTTATCGCTCACAAACATCTGATAGTGTAGAGGCGCAGTCTTTTTTTTTTTAAAAGGTGCAGCGCTGCTTTACAAGACCATCACCTTCTGCCCCGCATTAGTGAGTGGAATGTAAAGTTTAATGTATCATGGAAGTAGGGAGAAAGAAAACAAAATGACACACAGAGCAGCATTTCCTTGCCAGTCTGGCTAAGTGATCATATGGAGGACCTGTACAGCTGGCTGAGATCAGGGCTTCCTGTTGTGTTTAGCTTGATCATTCAAGAGGAAATCTTTCTGAAGCTTCTCAGCCAGAGAAAAACAAGACTTCCCATAGCCTTCGGGAATCCCACGACCTACTTGTTTGTTGTCCTAGTTTACCCTATTTGAGTATATGATACTAAGTAAGACTCGGACACACATTCATAACTACACTTAGCTTCCACTGAGCAAGAGAGGGGCCACAAGGGAGCGAGTTTCTGGTCTCTGCTTCTGGGGTGATTCTGTGGCTGCCCTAAGCCACCAAGGTTGGTTATGGCTCCCAAGGGGCTGTCTACCAGTTGGGGCTTGCCAAAGCACAGTGTATTCCAGACAGGTTCCTCCCACACCCAACATGCTTCCTTCACAGGGGGTTAGAAGTGGTGTAAGAACTGTAGGAATCCCCC
>ML675609.1:15900199-16019152 GCA_007922155.1 Mesoclemmys tuberculata | reverse complement strand
CCCCCCATACCAGGGTAATCCCCAGCTGGGGAAATCTGTCTGCTTTCTGGCCTCTTCGTGTTACTTAACTGATGCAAGGGGGGGTGGATCACACCAGAGAACCCAGCCCTCTTTCTTTTGGCTGATCTGTAAAGGAATAGGCATGAAAGCAACTCATCCTGGTTCATGATCCAGTCACTGGAGGCCAGGACTTCCATATGCTATAAACCATAACAGAACCAAAGACAGCTTCAGCCTTTATGGAAATGGGGCAAAGCACATTTTAGGGAGCCTGCCTATCAGCCCCTCTGCTGTTGATATTGTGGCTGGATGCTCGGTCATGTGCAGAAGGGGCAGCCAGCTTAAAGAGAGCTTTCTAGGTTAGTGCTCATCTGCTGGCGCACTATGGGGGCTCTCTCCAGGATCTGTAACAGCTGTCACCCCGGTCATGGAACTGTCACCTGCAGACCATTGCAGGTTCATGGGCTGGCATGGGAAAAGGGGGTCCCAGCACAGATGGGGAGATGGTAGATCACCACAGTCACAGACATGCTGCAACAAAACAGCTTTGCTTTAGAACTGACGGCATTGAACATGTGGTTTCAGTGTGTAGTTATTTAACGTCTAAACCCAAAGTGTTTCCAGTCCTTTGGTATGCACTGTTCCAGTAAAACATTTACTTCTGCTGCTCCTGCTGAACTGCATTCTTAATCCTGACAGGCTGGTCCACTTTTCTAAACATGGAATCATGGGAGTGCTTGAAAAGACTGGATGGCCACCACCTTAAATCAAAGCTAGCTCTGCACTTCTATGGAGAAGTGAATGGCTCTTTCCTCCTCCCTTACCACCCCCCCGGGGTTTGACGCTAAACACAATTACATGCAGCATTTGACAACAGAGCTGATAATTTATGTGCTACTTGAATAGAAAATGCGAAGGATAATAGGGATGAATATCAATGCATTCGCAGATGACACGGACTCATTTAATCAGTTTCAAGGCTTTTTGGTTGTGCTCAGGAATGAGTTGCACGAGCTAATTCCTTAGTGCATTGTCTTAAAACATCCTGGGGCTGGTTGTTGGGCGGGGGGGGGGGACCAGCCTTTGCATAAGAGCTTTGATTGCTGGGGGTTTCATTTCAAGGATATGAACATCTCTTGATCGGAAAGTGGTTGGAAACCGTTGAGTTTTGCTGAAACTGAGGTTGAGGCCTAGCTTTCAGATAATAATGCGTTCCCAGCTGACAGATTTATGGGCTGCTCAAAGCATTTTCTTATGACTTATCTGTAATAATTACAGGTGAATGTGCCTACAACACAAAACGAGAATAGTCAGTGTCATTTTTCTATTAAACAAGGAAGCTCGGTGATCTAAAAATTGCGATAGACTGCTATTCTAGTAGACACTGTCAGTTCTGAAGGAGCTACAGTTTAGGCAATTCATATCCCTTCATTAAAAACTCAGATGTAGCTTTATTGTCATCCTCTTGTATTAAGCCTGTAATTTTCCCTGAGATAACTACAACTGACGGAACAGACTGAAATCTGAATAAACTATGTATTAGTTCATAATGGAAAGCCTCAATGAGCAGACATATTGACATGGCGGTACCTCTCTGACCGCAGATCTCTGAATTCACACCCCTGCTGACAGAGAGGGTCTCCTGAAAGTGTCAAGCTCAGTTCAGAAGTGTGTCCCTCTTGCCTCTGTTTCTGAATGGAGAGCTCTCCCTGATGCTCTTCTGGCTTTCACAGCCTGCTCCACGACTCCACAGGGCCTCAGAGGTTGTACCAAGTCTCTTTGAAATTAGAAGGCCAGAGTAGTGTCAAAGAGAAGCATTTCATAACTAGCATTAGCGGTTTCTTTCCAATGTCCTATAAAGTACCGGGTCCTAGGGACTGCTTCTGGCAGAATGCCAGAGTTGATGGGTCAATAGTCTCATCCTTTATGCTAACTCCTATGGGACTGATCTGCCAGTATATGCAGTCCTTTGCACTGCCTGGCTAGGTAACCTGAGCCTACGGATGTCAATCAGCTCAGAGAGGATCGCCTCAGCACGGGTGATCCTCTGATGACACCAGGAAATCTTATGCCACTTGGCCTCCCAGCTGTCAGCATAGCAGGGAAATGGGATGCATGGCCAGGGGAGATGGGGATGTCCCTGCACTACATCAATCCTGGTTTGCGTTTGCGTCGTCACCATGCTCGCTGCAGCCACATGTCAGTTGAAGCAGCCTTCAGGCTGTCTAGTACAGTTAAGGGAGGACCAGCACAGAGCAGGAATATGATCAAAGAAGTGGGAAGGTGACCTTTAGGCTATCTTTACATCCTTCCACTCATTTGTGCCCTGAACACTTTGTCTGCAGTACATGGTTTGGCCTTATGTTTCTAACTCTCCTTTAATTCCTTTATATGTTACATGCCCCTTCGCGGCTCCTTACCCCTCTACCAGGCCTTTGGAGCCTCAGTCATACTTCAGGGCCCACCAATAACCCTGCTTCTTTCTTTCAAGTTCCATTCTGAACTCTGATACATTTCAATGCTCCCCTGGGCTTCCTTTTACCACGTGGGATTGGCAGCATTAGTGCGGAATTACTGACAGAGGCATTCCTGAGGTATTTATACTCGACCAGATGCAAGAAATCACATGAAACAGTCTCTTTACACAGGACCACAAGCCCAATTGTGCAGTCTCAAGTAGTTCAGCTAAGATTCCATAGATTTAGGTGCACATCTAGACTGAACCTTGGAGTCTTTTTACCTATTACTGGTTTGATTACTAGGGCTGAGGTCTCACATAGGGTCAGATTCTGATTCCTTCATTTCTATTTAGTAAGACCTTATTGTATGAGAGTCCATGGGGCTAATCATAACTCTATGGGAGTTCTTCAGTGTGAGTAAGGTATCAGAAATTTGCCCATAGTTACTTGTCTTGGGCATAATAGTTAGTTGGGCATAAAAGTTTCACAAGTTGTTTATATTTGAATTTGATTCATATGTTTTGCACTGATGCTTTACATAATTGGGTCCAACATTCATATTGTCAAAATTCCAAATATCCTATTTGGACTCCTATACACAGCTGAGATCCATTAATAATACTTACATTCTGGAGGTGTACCAATCATATAGGAAAGATGGGGTAACAATTCTGCACTCAGCAATCGCTCAACCAACAGTGAATATTAAAAATTGCTTTATTAAGAAAGGCAACTAAGACAGAAGAGTCAACCCCCTGCTCTTTTTCATTTTCACTAAGACGACCACTGGATGCAGGAAAAAGGAATCTTTCTTTAACGTCTCATCCGAAGGGGAGCACAACTACCCCATCTTCTATACTATATTGCAGGCAGCAGTTAAAGTCTGTTTGGGACTTGAACCTCCTGCTCCACTCCAATTAGGCACTCAACTCCTATTGAAAGGCAAAGAAGTTGGATAACTAACTCCCATCTGTACCCCTGAAAGTCCCCCTGTAACTTTTCTAAAGGTTTTTTAAACTATCCTATAACGTTTAATAGACAATTATATCCCAGTTATAGAATAAGATATTTTAAAATAAAAACCTATAGAAAGTGTCTCCTACATAGGTATTTTAGAATAATTACTGTTGAACTTTATTGGTTTAATTCCTATCAAAATGTTGAACTATTTCAGAATGAAAAGGTTAGAATGCTATTAGCTGATCCAGAGTAGCCCATAAAACAATAGTAAGTGATAAGATCATGTTTAGTTTTAGTTTTCACTGTTTTATTAGTGGACCATTTGTACTGAAAGTGCACATACACTGTTACAGGAATCCTGTAGTTGTCATAAGACTTTGGAGAAGTGCTTGTAAATAGTATAGATAAGACAAGAACCCAAAACTTTTCCCCTGCCCTTGAGGCACACCTGAACCAAACATTTCTCAGGTTAGAAAAATTTAATTCCCTGTAACACCCCCTCCATTATTTTTAATGTACATGCTCCTTTGTGCCCCTGTTAGTTCTGGATGGGACTCTAAAAAACCACAACCAGCCAAAATGGGCCAAGTTCTCTGTTAGTATGAAAGGTTGTACCTCCATTGACTATGATAACGTTTTGCCCATTTATACCAGTAGAGAATTTGACTCCGTATTTTCAACCAATGCAGAAGTAGGAATCCGAGCAATCTCAGATTGATAGAAGGCCTATCATCATGAGATCTCTAGCTCAATTTTGCAGATGAAAGAGGTTTGAAGAAATATCCAAGGTGAAATCTGGCCCTATTGAAATCAATGGGAGTTTTGTCATTGACTTCCATGGGGACAGGATTTCACCCCCAGATTTTAGGATGCTGATCTGAATCAAACCAAACCCTGAATCCATTTGAGATTCATCATTCACTAGGAAACACAAGTTTGTGTTCCTTCTCATCCATGCCTCTCACAAAATCATAGTTACAATAGGAACAGTTTTAAAATCCTATTCTGTAAATACTTTGAGCAAGATATGTTAGAATTAAAATAAAATGGCTGAGAAGCCATGCAAAACACCAGTTTCTTCTCTCATTTTCCTCATCTGCTAACTGTTTTATAAGCCAGCAGGCAAATAGAACAAACCACTAAGGGTTAAACAGAAATGAAACACATGTATCTCAAGCACCCCAACAAGCCACCCTCTTCCAGGCCCTACATGCAGCCAATTATCAGATTCCCCTTGCTGTTCAGGAGCAAGCTGCTTTGATCCAGTTTTTAACAGCTTTATTGTTACAGTCAGTAGCATGCTTGTAAAGCAAGTGACCCCAGAACCAGCTACGGACAAGATATACGGAAGTAAAGAATGCTTGTGGCTTTTACGAGTTAAGTAATATAGTCAGGCACAGGAGCTGTGATAGTACTTCAGTGAGGAAGATCAGAAAGCAATTATGCATGGGATGAAATTTTTTCAGCAATGATCCATCATGCTGTCTCCAGCTGCTTTATATGCAGAAAGATCATCTGCTTTAATCTCCCTCGTTCCAAAATCCAAGCAGCACCTCATATATTATGCAAAGAGATACTCTGGGTGGCAGTATTGAGTTCACCAGTGCGGTCTTATTATGTTTTTTAAAGTCTATGATAGGCTATGTAGGAAAAATCTTTCAGTCTCCGTATCTCAAAGGGAGAGGTTATTGCTCATGGCTGCCCTATGCCCGTATTCCCCCCACCCCCTAGAGATGCATGCATCTCTACATCGCATACACCGTCCTGGATATCACATTGTGAAATGCTTCAGGCTCAGCAGGACCCTTCTTTGCAGAAAGTCAGCTGGTCTGACACAGATTTTCCCTCCTTGCAGTCCTGGAGGGATTATCATATTTTCTAACAGCCTCCACTGCATGGATTGGATTTCCCCCCCGCTTCCAGCAGAACTCAGAAAAAGCCCTGGGTAACTCACAGTTGACTGGGATGCATTTTCTGTAAGTAATCATGTACTCCTAGAGACACCGTGCTGCAAAAAAAAAAAAAAAAGGCAGAGTCTTTGTTAGGAATTGCTCATTAAGGACTCAGCTTTCATCAAATGTTCTGTAGCTGCTGCTTTTGGAAGGTCATGGAACAGACAGCTGTTCCCAGAAAACACAGGGCCAGATCCTTAGTTGATCCATAGCCCTGGGGACTTCAGTGGAGCTATGCCAATTTATACCCACTGAAGATCTCTCCCAGAGCCTTGTTATCTCATAAAATTCCTAAAAGGAAGAGAGTGGCAGAGGAGGGGAGCAGTGCAGAAACTGCGGAGTGGTCCTTAGATTTGCTTCAATGGAGTCATTTCAGATTTTCACTGATGCATCAGGAACTACAGCCAAGATCTTCACTGCCTTGGCTTTGTTTAGTGTAAAGAGAGTGTAAAATGCCACCACCTGTCTAGTTCTAACTTGATGGCATTTTGTATACACTTCGAACAAGGGGAAGTGACTTAACAATGGGCAAGGAAGTGGAGAATCAACCTCAGGATCTCTAAGGTCTGGTCTACACTAGGAACTTACATTGGTATAGCTACATCTCTCAGAGGTGTCAACAATCCACACCGGTGGAGACAATGCTAGGTCAATGTGAGAATCATCCCGTCGATCTGGCTACTGCCTCCCTCTGCTGACGGGAGAAGTCCTCTCATCAACATAGGTAGCGTCTTCACTCAAATGCTACAGTGGTGCAGCTACACTACAAAATAACCTAAGAAAGATGCAGTCCTCTTGCAAGCTTTCTCCCAGACTCCTTGAACAAGGACAGCCTGACTCAATAGTTGAATGTTTGAAACTCACAGCAAGTTAAGGGCTCCTGAGAGACTGTTTATAGAAAGTGCTTTGGAATATCTGCTTCAATATAGATACATTTCATTTAAAACTGGAGATGGACTTTCTATCAAAAAATGTGACAGGCTATCTTAAGTGTAAACTGTCATCTGCTTAGCTATAAAAGGAAGGGAAAAAATCTGTCTTTCTGTTGTTTCAGAGGTTTTTTTTTCCTCATAACTTTACCAGCATTTTGGGGATGAAATAATGTCATATCTATCTAACTCCGGCATTTCTTAGGCATGTATCACCTTGGTATCAAAGTGCTGGGGTGATATGTGATAACACTCAAAAAATACTTCAATTTCCTCTTCCCTGGTTTCTTGCTCATCCTTCTTTGCCTTCATCTAAAAGAAATTCAGATTGGTTCAGAGATTTGCATTTATCTAAATCTGAGGTAAAGATGAAAATTCAGCTCCTATAATTCAGCAGTTGATAACAATCATGCCAGTATAGTTAAACCTGGAATTCATGATCAACACTGATTCAAGAGGCAAGGAATATAAAGCCATTGTTTTGTTAGGATAAAGCCTATTCAGACTGTCATTTCAGTGACATACTCTACTCATTTATTTATTTGCATATGCATTTGTATTCTCTATCCATCACTGTAGCAGCATCTGGAAATTTTACAGCACTTTGAACTACACATAATAACAATTCCATCTGCTTAAGGTGATCAAACTGCTCTATAGCTTGCTGTGAAAAGGTGACACTACTCACGCGAGGAGTCATCCCACTGCTATATGAAAGGAACAGTTAATTGCTTCAGTTAAAAGACTCAGTTCAAAACCTGCTGGAACAAATGTGCCTTACACTGTTCTCTGAAGCCCCCAAAATTCTGGCTATGATGAAATACCAAAGGGAGCAAGATCCCAAGGTTTAGCGAGGATCTTAACTACATGACACAGCATAGCAGGAGGAAAGGCAGTTTATATTTTAGATGGAGACAAACCAGATTTCAGATACTATGGCAATGAGTGCCATACAAGATAAAACAGATGCAATGTTTCAATCCAGATTTGAAACCCTCCTCCCCACCCAAATTTGGAGTGTTCACGTCCATAGCTTTAGATTGGGCTCTGGAGAGACAGAAAGCAGCTGGGAAGTTTGGAGTTAGAGTTTAACTATAACAAAGCCCAGAGGTGTTGGGATTGGGATTTGATTTGGGATTCCTGTCACAGTTCAGGGCAACCGCACCTGTATGCTCCCCGCCATGGTCCAGCCAGGACACTAATTGTTAGGCTTCCAGCTCCCCAGCTGTCTTCTCTCTTGGGCAGAGACCTGCACTTGTCTCCTTCCTGACTGAGATATTTCCAGGCTGCACAGTTCCCCGCCTATACTGTGTCTTCCTCAGCAAGTCAGAGTGCCTACACAGACTTGCTCTGCCTTCTGCTCAGTGGCTATAAACAGCACATTTGTCCACGGTCAAGTTTCTACACAGCTTTTCCCAAACAAGCACATTTATTCTTAAAGTAAAAGCATTGCAGAGTAAAATACTTACAGGAATCGAAGAACCTACACACATACCAATATGCTTAACAGAGATGTCCCCAGCCCCAACAAGGGCTCTGGCAGATGGACAGTCCTTCAAACCCCATCAAAGGCTTTTTTTCCCCTGTTGTTACAAGTTCGTAACATCTTTTGCTCAGAACAGGAACCCCAGGAAAAAGTCAAGTCCTTCCAACACTTCCCAGGAAAGATTGGGGCCTCCTTTGGACAGAAAGTCCTGTCTGTTTATTGGATTAATTTAAACTTAAGTCATTTATTCAAAAGTCCTTTGTTTGTCAGCTAGACAATCCAATCTGAACTAGTATACGGAAGCCTTTCTAGGTGGTGGTCCTTCTTGGGAGATGTTACAACCTGAGTGAATTTGCCTAATCACCCCTTCTTCCCCCACTGTTTTTAGTTTCTGGAGGAGCTATGGTCACCCTCTGCCATGGAGCTACATGCAATCCCTGGCCCACAATGATACATAAACTTAATTCAGTAAGGTTTATTCAGGATACTGCAGGACGTTGCCATATCTGTCACAGTTCTCTCTAATTGTAAGGCTTCCTCTTATTACACTTTATGAAGGTAGTGTGCTATGCTCCAGCACTAAGCTATGCAAAAATCTTTTTCTTTTTTTTTTCATTTCACACACTCCAGGTGTTTGGTTAACATCCATGAACTCACCACTTCTTTAATTTTGCTTGATTCACATATTTGGCAAAATGGCTGTTTTCATAGGGAAGGCATGTTAAAAAAAATCACACACAGTTTTGTCACGTTTGGTGCCACAGCCATCTTCATTTGAATGATGGGCCCATTTTCAATTATTTTTTTTGAAAAGAGATAGTTTTATTGTAAAAATTCACACCACTTTCTTCTGCAAAGATAGGTCCATTTTTGTCTTTAATTAAATGTGAAAATCCTACAATTTTCAGAAGGCATCATTCACCCACTGCCATCTCCATGTCATTTCAGTTCTTTAGCACTGGTGAGTGACAGTCCAGAATTTCAAATGGATTCCTGTATCATAGGGAAGTGGTTGGAGTTAAAGCGCTATAATCTACAACAGCGCTGCATAATCACACACAGTCATTCGGTATGGTTCTGTCTGTCACTCAACATGATGACAACTTTGCTACAGTTTATTTTAGTTTTGTTATAAATATGCCATGATCCTGGAGTACATTTCTATGTGGTATAGAAACAGGAATATAGGAAGGCTAAAATGTTGCATTTAGATGGACTATGTAAGGTCCTTATTTTATATAGTTCAAACATGTAGGCAGATACTTTGGAATGGAGTCACAAGACATGAAAATCTGTAACAAGATACATCTCAAAACTCCAAGTGCTTCCCCCCCCAAGGAGCAAATCAAACATTAAACCGCTCAGAAAGAGTGCAATAAAAGCATATTCTAATGAGGGGGAAGTCACCATATCATTAAAGAAGTGAAATCCCATTTACTACATCAGGCAAATTGAAAAATTAATACAGAATGTGCCTGAAGACTGCTGGTGCAGTTGGCTAAGGCCTGAGCTTGTTGACAGATTCACACTTTCAGCCCATGACTACTACAACTGAGTTGGAAATTCTCATACCTAATTTCCGTGTGTATACATTGCAAAACTGTAACACTAACTGGCCAGCTTTGGAACGCCTGCTTCAGAGGAGCCCATGGTGTCTGCAGTACAGAGGGGCAACAGGTCAGGGATGAGAATCACTGGCCAAGCTGTGTGGGTGGATTTTGCAGACATAGTACAAGCATATATTTTGCTTCAATCCAACCTCTTTACATTGGTTAAAAGGAGGGGAAAACGAAAAAACCCCAAACTTGACTATCTTACAGAGGGAGGAATTATGTCTAATGATGAAGCAGATTATTACACTCTAGTCAACTGTGTTCCTTCAGTGTCTGAACTAATGTGTTGCCATCAGTATGGGTCAATTCCTATTGACAAGCTGTAATAAATGTCTACTCTCTTAAACAATTCATCAGTGATTAATAGGAATGAATGACCCATGGTGAGTTAATAGCCCATTTAATATAAAAGGATATAGTGTTGTCTTCCATGTTATAGAAAAAAAAATCATTGGTTAATATACAGATTGTGATGAATGTCCAGTATCACTGGAAGAAGAAAATATAATTATGTATTACATACATGGGGCCTGATTTTGATCGTAGGTACCCCAATCTTACACCATCAGACTCCTGACTTAGTGGAGTTACTCCTAATGTAGAGACCGGGGCAAGAGAGATCAGAACCTAGCTGGGAGATACTTGAACCTAGAGTCTAACAGAGTATTATTAAACCTTGTGTTTGTTTGGAGAGCCGAGTGAAGGTCCCATTTGCAGTGCAATAAAAGCAATGAGCACTGTTAGGTTTAACTGAATGGCTGTTTGTAAATATTATTTTTGCAACATTGACTCTGTTGCAATTAATGAAATATAGAGAAGCACATACCCTCTTGTATCTGTCACCCTGGTTGGAAGTTGCTCACCTTAGGGTCAATCAGCAGGATTGTTTCTCCATCTTACAGTTTTTGTATAATGGGCAGCTGTTACCTCATGTTGTGGCACTGAGCTCACACAGCACATTCCTTAGGGATACCAGGTGTGACCCATATGACCAACTGAATGTGTTGGTGGAAAGCTAAGTTACACTTAAGAACACGTTGTTGTTTCTTTTTACTACCCAGCGTTACTTCAAACACAGAGTTCTACAGTAGTCATTTATGTTGAGATGCAATACTTTATTTGCTAGGAGGCTGGCACTCTCTTTCGGTACCTATAAGAGTCATAGTTCTGAGAATCCACCTTTGTCCTGAAGAGAGAACACCTGCTACCAGTAAAGCACCACATATCCCCACATAGGGCTTGATACAAAGCCCACTGAACCCATTGGAGAGTCTCCCATTGATTGCAGCAGGCTTTGGAGCAGGTCCATAGTGCAGCTGAGCACTGTATTTTGAGATATAATATCAAAAAATAAGTGCAGTAATCTAAATTGTAAAATAAAAAGCACTACTAGAAACATAAGCGTGATTGATGACGTCCAATATTTAAAAATAATCATCTTACTAGGACAACGAAATCCCACAACTGGATCCTCAGATTGCTAGTTAGGTGCATTAATCCCCGTTGTGTGTATGTCAGTGCTGATTTAATTCTCCATATGTGGTCTCTGGATGCCCTATTAAGGTGCCCAGCACTGAATATATAGATCATTTTCTGCTTTAATTAAAGAATGGCTTATGTACAAGGACCCCTTTTCAAAAGGGTGGGCTCCATTTGCACACACAAATATGTACTTTTCAAGCATGTTCTCTTGTGCATCCAGATGAAGGGATTTTCACATGCAAATTCTATTTAGGCATTCATTAATAAATACAAGTATCAGAATATATCATCTGCAACCACAAGTAACTGTGCTTTAAAGGTACACCTACAAAGTAATACATGTGTAACTGACCACATTTGGGCCTGCAGAAGGTACCGAACTAAACTTTTCTCTCTACCTCTTAGGTGAAGGCCCAGATTGTCAAATGTATATAGGTGTCCAATTCCCATTGATTTCAGAGGGAGTTAGTAACCTAAATACCTTTGAAAACCTGGGCCAACGCCCTCAAGCTCGCAGCTTTAGTAGACTCTTTAAAATCCTCTTATATGGCATGGTCACTAGAGGGCAACAAAGACCTGGAATCCTAGCAAGGGCTACACATGTACAGATAGAAGTTGGGGCAGCATATAAAGGTCAATATTCAAGTTAATAAAATAACAAATAATAATAATATATTGTAAAATAGTGTTATGGATTGTGTAAAACCTTGTTATGGATAGGGTGTGACTGCCACCTTACATTCTGGATAAGTGTAAAGAAAACATTATACTCACGTGGCTGAAACATTCCCCCTGCCTCCCACTTCCCATGTCTCTGGCCAAAACAAAGGCCATTCAGGGATTGGGAACTACATGGGCGAGGGCTTGACAGGGCATTGTTTGGGAAAGGGGTGTGTGTTATATTTAATAATATATAAAAATAAAAATTAGGAGAGAGAAAAGCAGCCAACAAGCCAAGCAGACAGGAAGGGGAATGCTGGTAATGTGGCTCTGAGAGAAAGCTTTTTCGGGCACTGAAGGCTGGCTGGAACAGTGAAGAAAGAAACTATCTCCTACAGTTTGATTCCTCTTGTGTTCCGGGAAACAGGCCTCTAGGTATCATCTTTGGCAATAAGCAAGATTGCATCAGAGAAAATACCTAGTTCTATCATCAATTTCTCCATCTAACTGAAACAACAACAGCAGCCTGAATTTGGCTAATTGCTTAGGTGAAAAGGAGGTAACAAGAGCCTGCATTGAAACTTGTGCTATTTGCAGGGTTTTCTGTGTGAAATCCCACCACTCTTGCCTGTGTGCAGATGCAGCCAGAAGTTTACCAACTGCTTCTATGAGCAATAAGAGTCTCATTAGTCTGCCATTGCCACTAGATGTTAGAGCAAAGCCCTGGAAAACCCCCTTTTTCCACTTTCCTGTCAGGAGCAGGTTTCTATCTGTACCAAACAATACAGTACAATAGAACATTTGTAACTAAATCTGACAGCATCAGAGATAAATTTATACTCTCTCGAGGCCGACATCCGTGCACAGTTGCATGCTCAAACGAATGGTACACCTATTATTAGTCAGAAAAATCTGAACCCACTGACATAATAGATAGCAGCAATCTGAGAAGAGTAAAGGCTACCCACCCAATTTCTGGACGTTTATCACGATTTGTAGTATCCATTACTGACCCTAGATGGCTTGGGTGCCTCACTGTCTTCAACAGAGCATGCTCTGAACCAATATCCAAACTCATCCTCTTCTTGCGATGTAGCTTCAGTTCTTTCTCTCTCTCATAGACACAAAACTCAGCCCAAATGTCCCCTCTGAGCCTGGCTGCCTCCAGGAGGAAGTCCTCTGCCACAGCTCTTTGAGGCAACTCCCATTTCCCTTATCCAGGGTGGAGTTAGAAAGCCACACTTGCCACAGTGAGTGAGCAGGAAACAGTCAGAACATCCCGGTAGGGTTCCAACACCTGCAAACAGGATATGTGAACAGCAGAGTCCTGTCATCCTGTTGCTTTCCCTCTGCAGATCGTGGAGTGTAAGGCTTTTATTTTTACAGAAGCTGGCAATGAAGCCTGGCTTCCTCCAGGTGCTTTGCTATTGCATCTTTCTGGCCTTATAAGCAACTTTGTTTATCAGGGCAGGACAACTAAAGTGCTTCAGAGCTGAAGGAGGAGAGAGCAAGACTAAAGCTGAGATAAAGTAAGGCCGATGTTATAATGGCTCTCTGGCAGCAATGTTTGGAGGTTAATTATCTTTCCTAAAGAGTAACTATTAATCTTCCCCCCCGCCATAGTATCCCATAATACTAATTCTCATTTTTAAGACAGGAAAATTAATAGCCGAGAAAAGGTCTAATATACCTAACTCAAAGAAGGAGTAAATTTTCCACAGAGGAGCAGTAGACTCCATCAATAAAGCCCCCACACCAAAAGACCACAATCTCAGAGTATCCCCAGAACAGAAATATTTCTTAGGAAGTACTGTCTTTGGCAGACACCATCAAGCGTTTGTTTCATTTAAACACAAATTAGACATCTTGATTGTTTCACTGGAATAGGCTTTATTATATGAAGTTCTGTCTTGTATTTATTGAAGGGACAAAGTGTCTGGGGAAGTCTACCTTGCAATTAAACAGCCGCTTTGCCTGAGCCCCGTGAGTGTAAATCAGGGGCCTCAGGCCACCTATGGGTGTCTAATTGCAGGGTAGACACACTGTAAAGAGCCATCAGATGATAACTTACAGTAACTAACAACTTGGGCTGGACTTCTACCAGCAACCTGGAAGTGCAAGGTTCCATCTCGCATAGTCACCCCTCTTTAAGAGCCAAAGTAACCTCTGCTCCCATACATCTGGTAATATTCCAATTTTTTCTTTGGAAAAAATTAGCAGCAGAAACGTTATCCATCCGAGGGAATGAGGTTTGGTTAGGTCAAATAAATGACTGCAACCTTTCATCTTTCCTCCTTTAGTATATGTTCATTAGACTGGGTCTATTTTTGGTCTGTGCCCCACACTGGAATTTGTTGAAGGTTGAGAGTTATGTTCAGACCTACATTGTCTGTGTGCCGTGCAGCATGATGGGTGAAATGTGTGAGCATGTGTGTTTTTAAAGATATGGCTGAGGGAGAAAGTTATCTTTAAAGCACCTTTGACATACTATTCTGAGCTCACTGAAACCAGACTGGAATTGGTATTTGAGGACTACAAGTCGAGTGCTTTACCTTTTCAGATGCTGGAATAGCAGGAATAAAATGCCTCACAATTCACGTTGAAAATGATAGAAAAATCAATGCTAACTCAGGGCAGAGAAGACGGTCCCATTACAAGAAAGTCATTTGCAGACTCCGTGCTGGGGTTGCACCTGGAAGGCTAGCCACAGTGTTTGAGTGACACTCTGCCTACTGGGAGATGTTATGCCAAACATCCCTCAGGATGCAGATTCTGTGGCACAAATTTATTTTAAGTGATGCATGTGGGAGGGGTGATACTTAATAATCTTCATATGCAAGCACCTTTATGGAGATCTCAATATGGCTTTTCTTAACATGCAAATTAAACGTCACTCCTGCCTGTGAGGTGACTATGATACCCTTTTGCAGATGTGAAAATGGAGGTACAGAGAAGCCGAGGGCAAATGTTTCTGAAGTGGCCACTGATTTTGTGCACCTCTGGTTTACGGGGTGCAATTTGAGGCATCTCAGCCTGAGGTGAATGGGAGCTGTGTGTGCACAGCACCTCTGGAAAAAAATCAGGCTCTCAACCTCTCTGAAGTGAGGCACACAATATTTGTGGCCGTGTTTGAAAAGCTGGGCTAAAATGTTACTGGCCCAAGCCGCACAGGGAGTTAGTGGCAGAGTTATAAGTAGAACCCACGTGTGCAGACTATCAATATCCTTTACTAGCCACTGGGTCACATTTCCTCCCACAGCTGCTGCCTCAATTCTTTCTCTGAACCTCTCCCTCCAGAACTCATTTCCTTTGCACAACACAGCAGAACTTGCTAACCTCAGCACAATGACTGGCTCTGTCTCAGATTCTGCTTCCACAGAACTGCAGAGTGACCTCACCCCTTCTGTGGGCTAAGTTAAGCTAATGTCCTGTCTTTTCAGTGGCTAGGGGGCTGACAAGCCCAGTTGCCCTTAAGTCATCCAGCTTGAACTCTTCTAGACTTCATACTCACTCTCCACGGTTGATGAATAAGGCCTTTCAGCCCACTGCAAATGGACCTTGCATGTAGCAGCTACTGAATATTTTAAAGCAACGGGATTAAACTCAGGTTGAACTCATCCCTGAAGCACAAGTCAATAAAGATTCCTTCCCCACCCCCATTTCTTATTTAATTCTTCCCTTCATTCCGTATTTGCCCCCTCCGTGACTGTTTCAGGGATATCGACTGCAGTTGGCAGTATAGCCTCATTTATGGATGTGCTCCTGAATGGATGCTTTTTCCGCCTAGCCTCCTTCCCTCCTTTCTCTGGAGCAGCATAATGAGATATTCTACAGCTCTGGTTAAACAGCTGGGGAAAAACGAGGCTGGCGTGGTAAACAGTGTATTGCTGAGTTACTGCAGAACAAGGCAGTGAGAAAATAGACCTGCTTTGAAGGGAAAAACAGTCTAGAGCACTTGCCTGTTAACCAGACTGGCCTAGTGACAAAGTATTGGACGCTGTGTACAGTAATTTGTAGGCCATGTGGAGGGCAGCAGTTTGTGCCTGGAAGCTGTCACATACCTCCCTCACTGGACTGCAGCGAGAGTCTACCTAAGAACCACGCACATGCTGAAGAATTCACAGGCTTCATTTCTCTGTTTGCCTTTATTTCCTGTTAAAGGCAATGCAGGAATGCAGCAATGGGACTGATCCTGCAGTTCCTTCTTGCTGTAGGGGAAAGCTCTCTCCCGCGGGCAGCAGCACGCTGTTAGGGAAGCTTGGGACAGTTCTGTGGCCTCTCTCTCCCTAATAAAAGCAGGCTTCTTACCGAGAGTTACATGCCCTTCTCCGTGATGGATGATGCCATCTTAGGGGAATCTCTGTGATCCATCTTGACAGAAGCAGGGGCAATGGTGCGTCTTCTGTTACTCACCTTACTCGCCTGGCAGTGAAGCCTGAGGTGTCTGCAACCACGAACACCTGGGGCTTTCCATGTTCACTCTGCCTGCCGGGTCATCACTGTGAGAGGTGTCTGTGTGACAGGCTGCTCTACGCCCACTACCACATCATAGGCCTCCCCATGCTGTCTTCCCCCATTTCCCCACCAGCTACTGCATCCTGTGCTCCAGCATCAGTCGGTAGTGAGCCCTCCCACCCCGCATCATGTAATTAAGGTGATCTGTGGCCTCTGCTGATTCCTTCATTAGCCAAGGGGTAGGAAGTGGGGAAAGGCAGTCGGACGATTTCACCTCTTCTTTGGGCCTCTGGCACCATCAGACAGTACCATGGCTGGGAATCAGATGTAGTGCTCTAGCTGGATATGGGGAACAAAGGGACAGAGAAGCTGGGTGATTTGCCCCAAGTCACACAGGAAGAGTGTGGAAAATCAGGAAACTGAACCCAGGTCTTCAAATACTAGGGTAGAACCTTAACCACTGGACCATCCTTTCTCTGTGTTTATGGTAGAAGTTGCACAGGACTAAACTGCCACTGTTCCAGACAGCAGGAGCACTGGACTAAGATTGCAGCAACAAAAGGCAGGATAAAGGGAAGAGTAAAGTGAATCTGTCCCAAACCTAAAAATAAATTTGGGTCAGTTCTCAGTTTGACAAAACTTTTGTCCATCCCTACCTAATCGATGTGTCGGATCATGCTTTTTGGTTAACATTCATCTTATGCTATCTGTCAGGAAGGGTCATCACTTAGTCTAGTGAATTTAGAGATTATAAATCGATACCTCTCTCCACCAGGACCACACACACAATTACTACTTTTCCAACGCAGGTAACAAAGAAGAAAATAGTGCCAGCTGTCCAGTTTGATGGGTTCAGGGTCATCCCGCTATTCCAGTTTTTTTGGATTGCAGAGGTGGCTCTAGAAATGCTAATATGCACAAACAAAAGCAGAGTTTCATGGTTTTGCTTCAATGAGAATGAGTTTGGGGGATTAAAGCACTTAAACAGTTTTCTGAAGTATGGGAAATACAAACATAAATAGATTTGCAATGGTGCATGAAAACCAAAAAAGTGAAATTGACTAGAGAGAGTGACATTCACTGTCAGTGAAGGGGAAACTAAAAGCACAGAGCAATGGGGATCTGATCTAATGTGCATTGAAGTTAATGGAAAGCTTCCCATTTGTTATCTTCATGGCACATACATACAGAAATTAGACAAAACCATAAAATGCTTTTGCTAGAAGGTTACAGTGTAACACTAATTTCACTCTTGGAATCCAGAGCCCACCAGCACACAGTAACCAAAACCAGGCTAGTTCCCCAGGTAGAGAGACACGGCTCAGTCCTCCTTGTGATAGTCAGGCTCTTATCAGACTGACCATCTAATCAGTGATCACACATTTCCCTACACAGCCCTCGAGCCTGCAAGCAGGCCTAGTAGACCCCTCCACTCTTAAAGTGGTATCTTGCAATCCCAACACAGTCCTTGATATATCAGACCATTAACATTAATGGGCTTTTGGATGAGGCCCTGAATGAAAAATATTTTAAAAATCGTTTCCTTTTCAGTAAATTGGTGTTACTAGTAATGTAGATACAGGTTGGAGACCATAAGTGACAAGCTTGGCAGTACTGTTAAAGGAACACTAAGCATTCAAAAATCATGACTCAGCCCCCATATAAATCATGAGACTGGCTTAAAAATAAAGAGGGATTTCTTTTTTTAAATATTGAGTTCTTTCCATTGACTAGCTGGTTTCTGAGCCTGTAGAGTGCACTCATGTAATGTTTTCAGGCTCTGCTGTGCAACCATGAGGACTAGAAACGTACTGATTAACAATTGTAAACTCAGATTTTCACATAATCATCCAAGAACAGGAGCTTTAAGAAAACCAATAAGTATACTGTAATGAGATGGCAATATTTCTTTAAAACAAGAGTTCTTGGCGATGAAACTGAAAATAAGGTGAATTAGATACATTTCAACTTCATTTTTAAAAATCCACATTCTGTACTCCTCTTCCAACTCTCCCTCCTTCCAAAAAATCTCAGTTGTAAGTTTCTAGTTTATGGATGAATGCAGTAGGAAAAGGTTCATGTTCTCTAGTGATGGCCCATTTAAAGCCTGTGATATTAATAATATGTAAACCCAACATGATCTCTGCTGGCTGATGCCTCAATTTCCTTCTGGCAAGAGGAAAAGGACTCTAGGATCAGCTGGCAAAGAAACATAAAAGACACAGAAGCAATGGGAAACACTTCAGAACTACACTGGCCAAAGACAGCAAAATGAAATTTTCTGCATTTGAATTGCCATTCAGTTAGATAAAATTTTCAAGTATAAAAGAACAAACAAAAGGCCAACAGCCACACTCTGCCCCAGATCAGATAATGGGCCTGGAGGCTGAAGATGTTAGCAGTAGCAAGGAGCTAAAGAAAAGCACATTAGTCCTTTGCCTTGTTAATTGGGGTGGACTGAGATTTCTATGTTGATAGCGTCTTTTGGTCAGTAATCAATGGCTTCCATATATAATACCTTGGACGAGTACCATATATAATACTTTGGACAGCATGGTGTTGCTCCTTGTTCTTGTGCTAGGTCTAAGTGTATGATTTATTCTGAGACCTGTGGGAACCCTGGGGAACTCCACTGATCAAAGCTCCTTCTACTTGCACCATAATTAGGATTTCTGGATTGGCCCATGAGGGTCACTACATATCAATAAGCATGAGGATTTCTGCTGCACTATATCTTTGTAGAATTGGATCTAGTGTTGATCCACAGCCCCTTGAATCCAATGCAAAAGTTCATACTGATTTCAGATCAGGACTTTAATAAATGCTGAACTTTGAATCTGGCCCATAGTAAGAGCTGGACTCTGGACCCAAAGTTGATTGTGCCCACAATTTTCCAGTCCCAATTAATTGCCAGTGAAAATTAAAGGCAGTTTTTAAAAACCAGACCCCTGACCTGTAATGTCAGATAGATTCTAGGAATTCAATTGGCAAGGGAGAAGGGATTAGCGATTGTGTGTATTTTAATTGTTAGCCAACCTCATGATTCTGAGGTTGCCATTCAATTCCCAGGAAATAAGCCAACCATTATTTTGCTACACTGCAGTGTTAATAGGGCAGTTTGTACTTGTTACAATCCATCACAATGCCTGGGATAAGGGTTAATGGGGTATATTTCTTGAGAGGATAAGAGACAAGTTAATGTTCTGTATTTTTTCTCTCTGCAGTGTAAATAAATCAGTTTCCAGGAGAATTGCTAACTGTATTTAAAAGCCTTGCAGGAATCAAAGGAACCCCAAGGCTAATTTTAAAATAAATTTTAAAGTTTCATTTTCAGCAGTAGCTGGGTGTTTGAGAGAGGTCACTGCTGGAGATATTTGCTAGAAAGATCATTGCCAGACTCTTCCTAACATCACTGCATTCCTCTTTTTCTTCACCTTGGACTCTTGGGAAGAACAAATACAGTATATGGAGGAAAATAATGCTTTGCAGTTCTATACAGCTCCTTCCATCTGAGGCTCTCAAAGCATGTGACAGACTGGTTAATTCTCACCTGGGTGCTACACGTGTCGAGTGTTACTATCTACATTTTATAGAAGGACATAATGAGGCATGGAAAGGTTAAGTGGGTACTCTAAGGTCGTGCAGGAAGTTAGAAGCAGAAATAGAACCTGACTCCCATTCTCATGCTGCAATCACTAGACACCACTCCTTCTCACTGTATTATTGTTAGATTCTGAGCTCAATCATTGGTTTTTTAATTTCTCCTTCCTCACTTTGATTACACTAAATACTCTTTTCTGTTTTCTTTTTGTATGCAGTAATTGGTTCCTGGCCGGGTTTCACTCCATGGCTTAATAGCATGCCAATTAGGGAACCGAATGGTGCACTAGCCTTCATTTTCTATCACTGTGTACCTTAATTAAACTAGGTTCAATGGGAGTTTAGATAAGTGCTACATATTCTTTGGTAATTAGCAATTTATAACTGCACTAGCGGTGGCCTAAAAGATTCAGGAAGAGTGCAGGTACTAGCCCACAGTAGGTATAAGCATAAGCTATTGAAGCATTGCTTCCAGAGACTAGATCTAGCCTGGCAGACCTCTTTAAAGGCTCAGATCCAATCTGGATGAACACAAGACCAGAGAGCAGGCACACGTGATTTTATGCCCTGGGCCTCAGGGCTCTAACTTGCACTGGGGTCCCTGTAGCCTAAGGTGGCCAGATCGCAAGTGTGAAAAATTGGGACAGGTGTGGGGGTAATAGGTGCCTATATAAAATTGGGACACCTGGTCACCCTACTGTAGCCTCAAAGAGCTGTTTCAGGAGCAAAATATATCACTAGAGCACAGCAGTGCTTCATTCACAACTCTTTTCCCCTAGTCAGCCATCCTATGCCAAGGCCAGTCAAGGTGTGGCATGGAGCTGCTACGCTATCTCTATACCACCTAGGTTTTCCCTTGTAGAGGGGGTTCTGTCTGTCTATCTCAGAGGATAGCTGAACAGGCAGACATGTATGGGGTTGTTTTTAAGCAGAATGTGTAAAGCTGTATGCATATCTGTTGTGACCCTCAGACTCTTGGCAAGATGCTAACCTGGGACTCAATGTACCACTGCATTACTCTAGTATTGCACAGTGGAATTCTACTGATTAAAATTACAGGGATAGAACCTAAATAAAAGATTCTTTCTTTTAAAAGAGGCTTGATGCATGATGTACGTGTTCTTCAACGACAAGGCAATTATTTGATAGAGGACCAATCCCCCAAATCTCAAAAACATACACACACAGTCATTTTCAGGTAGGTAAAGTGAGGCCTGGAGTAGCCGAGTAACTTGGGCAAGGTCACACAGTGAGTGAGCCAGCAGAAGAGCACAGAATAGATGCCAAGTGCCTGAATCTAATCTTGCTTATATTTACCAAATGTAAAGCAGGAATAATTCCACTGAAGCCAATTGAGTTACATGAATATGAATTGAGAGGAGAGACTGGCACCTGGAGTCCAGCCTTTAATTTTCTTCTGTGAATTACCAACATGGCCTTTCAACCCAAATTGTTGGCTACCGATGCTTAACAGAATGCCTTTGAGTAATTTAAAACTGGCCCTGGTGAAACACTCAAGGTACAAATCTGCAGGGAACAAATCTGCTTTGTGAGAGGAACAGACAACATGTAACCTAATAGGTCATTTCCATCTAATTTCTATGATGACATGGGAAACAAAGCAGAAGATCCCCAGCTTTTGTCAGTTATTTATCTGGTACGAAGGAAAAACAAAAGACAAGGTATCCAGGAATGTGAATAGAATGCTTCAGTAGGGACAACAAACAAGTGGCTGTTGTATTCTCCTAAGCACGACTTCACTGCAGACCACCTCACTGCATATAAAGCTTGTATTCTCTGTGGGTAATCAATCAAGCAGCGCCACTCCCACCTCGGTGAGGATCTGCTGCTCTCACTTCAATATCTGTCACCTCCAAAAATGAATGAGAAGAGACCTCAGGAAGAATCACTCAGGGGCACGAATGCTAGGGATTTAATGGACCTGACAGCAAGCAGCTGCCCAAGTTGGATGCATATATTGTAATAGTAAGTAAGGCACAGAGTGTACGGTCTGGGAGGCATTCTACCAGCCAGCCATCTAACTGAGCATGGGGGATGGGGAAAGGAAAGAGAAACAAACAGAATGGAATTTTTTGAAGTTTTAAAATAACTCTAAAAATACTAGAGACACAAGGTGGGTGAGGTAATATCTTTTACTGGAGCAGCTTCTGTTGGTGAGAGAGACAAGCTTTCAAGCTTACACAGAGCTCTTCTTCAGGTCTAAGAATACTGTCCAACATCACTCTTTCTCCTGTTATTTAGCCTATGTTCTTTTGTTCCCCATATTGGTTTTAGAGCCAGACACTGTGGCATGTTCAGGATGAGGTGCAAAGGAACAAGAAGTGCTCTTTTTTTTGCTTCTGTAAGATCTAGGAAGGTGGCTTGAATTTCTCTTTCTGCCCCTCTTAATACGTAGGAATTGGCAGTTATTAAACAGTTTGTGGGTGAAGGAGTTCTCACTGCCTTCCATGTTTCAAAAGCCACCAGATCCCAGCAACTGCAAATATATATGTTTAGCTAGGCATTGCATGTTACTAAACACTGATAGTTGGACTCTTCTGTACCATGTGGTTCCTTTCTGCTGGACTTGCTTTTTACCTGGCTCAGATTACATTTTCTTCTGAGTTACCTGTGCCATAGGACAACAGTTGCAAGAAAAATATTGCATCAGAAGCAAAACTGTTGATGTTTCGCTTTTTGCTGATTTCATCCCCTTGCATCTTGAATACACCTATCCAGATTCTCTTCACACAGTCCTTAACAAATTAATCATTGCCCTCTCCTTTTGGCAAAAGTGACTGTCAACATAGCAGATAGTGTCTAGCCCTTACAAGGCTTTGTCTCTTCCATCTACCTCCCTCTCTGTGACTCTTTGTCCTTCAGCACCGTGAAACAGGGTGCATGCTGGTGATTTTTTAAAACCTGCCTCATTTTTTTCACTCCAGGATAACAGGCTGTTGTCACAGTCTCAGGACATCACTCACATTGACACCAGGATGACAACACAACTTAGAAACATCTAAGTGAACAGAAGTTCATCAGTATTTTCCCCAACCCTCTTGCAAAGACCTCAGGAATCTCAACCTAGAAACCAAAAATGAATCTATAGACTGATAGAGCGGAATCTATCACTGTTAGTTTGGATAAAGGCAATTTTTTTGGGGGGGAGGGAGGATTTAAATCCATAAACTCTTTACCTGTGAATAATCTGAGACCTTTTCCCCCCCTACAGTAAGTCTTTCAGTGTGTTTGACTCTGTACAACTCAGTACATTTCACTTCTGTATGTGGCTTCATTTAATAGTTTGTGCAAATGTAACCACACAGGTGAGCAGATGTGCTGCCTTAACTATTATGACTAATTGACACTCCTGAGATATTTACTGCTTTATTTTAGAGACATCATTATTAGCAAAACAGGAACCAGTAACACCCCAATTCTGGTTCCATAGTGCATTCATTTCAGTCTAATTTTTAATTAAGTGCATTTGGGACTAGCCCCAAAATTGCAAAGGCCCTGTAATAATATGGAAGCAGCCTGGCAGATTCCCTGTGGTCAGTTGAGGTCCTGCCTCAGTTTCTTCTCACACAGTGTATAAGTGAGTCCAAGCAGGCCTTTCTAGTATTAAAGGACACCCTCTTCAGAGGGTCTCACTTAACAGAAAAGGACAAAACAAAGATGTAAATGAGCCCCTCACTTAATGACTTCACCAGAAATTCTGCACCCCAGGTTAATCAGTCCTAAGTCTAACCTTCCTAGCCCAGAGCACTTTTAGACTGAATTCCCTTCCTGGAGCTTGGGCCTCTGCCAGATGCCAGTCTTTCTCTGACAGGGTGTTGCTCTTTGCTGGGCCAGTCCCTAGTAGCTGTCCAGGAGGTCCCACGAACCATTCCTTCTCCTGGTGTGCTCCGGTCCTTTGCCTAAGAGCACTTTCTCTCCAGCCTGTTCCCACTCTCCAGGGAAACACCATGAGAAGTAGCTCCCTATCCAGCTTCCCTGAGAAATCTCTCACCTCAAGTACTTCATCTGTTCTAGGACTTACCTGACTGAACCAGTCCTCATAAACCCTTATTAGGTCCAGTTGCTCCTTACCAAATCAACTGTCACCCAGTTACTTGGGTAATTAACTATCCACAGGTGGATCTAGATAGGCTCAGCTAACGAGACAATCACAGGTCAGCTGGGTGCCTGACCTTCTCAAGAGCCAGTGCCTGTGTTGGGCCTCCCTGCATCAGCTGAATGTAGGAGCTCTGGCAGCAGCAGTGAGATGTTTTAGTGTTCTGCTTCCATTTGACTCTTTACTGGGGTGGGGGGGTGTTCCTGCAGTTACAGGGTGTCTACACTCAGCCTGAGCGTTCACCTAGTGGTGTCGTACAAGGGATGTGCTTGTCTTTAGGTCTTCAAATGCCTCAGGCTAGGCCTGTTTGAATTTCAGCGTAAATATAAATCACATCTCATTCTGTTTTTATTTGCTGCCTTAAGCAAGTCAGTGATGCTTTCAAACCATCTGGGTGGCACCATTTTCTTCTACTCCAGCTGCTTTTCTCTGGTAATCAGGGGCCTAAAAGAACATATGGGAGCCTGATTCTGCTGTTGCTTATACTAATGAAAGACAGGAGCAACTCCATTCAAGACAATAGAAGTCCACTGGTGTAAAAGGAAAAAAAATTAGATCCATGGGTCTGCTGGGTTGTGCCAAAGTAAAACCTGAAATCAACTGAGTTACTGTTGATTTACACCAGAGTAACAGAGAGGCCTTCCTCATATGAATATCGGAGGTGGATGAGCAAAGCAGTGAAAAGAGCCAACCATCTCTTACTACTGAGCACAACAGCAGCTCACCGTGAGAGCAATGAATCCACTTCCCAAGTGGTCATCTAGCACCGACAAAGCTGAATTTGGTTTGGTGTAATTTCAAGAGGCCCCTTTTTTTTTATTTTCAAGTTTAAAAAAAGCTAAACGTTTCTGGCACATCAAACCCAGAGGAAAGCTTCACTGTGCTCCACTAGCACACGGATGGATGGGGGAACGATAATAGTTTGTTATGCGGGGCCAGAAGCAAATTTCCACTCACCAGGAACAAACGGGGAGTGGGAGGAAATTGTGGTTCTCCTACAGGATGGTCAGGAAGCAACAGCAGTGCTGCAATATGCCACCCCTTAATATTGCTGTGACATTGGAACTGAGTCTATTCGTAATGTTTGAAATCTCAATTCTTCAGTTTAAAAGCAAAAGTCAGTTCCACTTTAGATAAGGGCACATTTCAATAAGTTTGTAGGTATATACTCACAGGCCAATGGAGATGTGCGTCATAAACGGTCGATGGGATGCAAAGAGGAGAGAGTGAGATTTCATGAATATTGGAAACTTGGCAGAGGAATATTGTTCAAGCCTCACAACCAGGGTGCTCTGGCTAAAGCTGGTTGGAAAGTGACTGGGGTTCTGTGGAAAATATTGGCTTCTTGGTCAAACACACACAAAAATAACGATCATCTAAAAACCCAATTGCTTGCATGCAAAATGTTTTTAGACTTTTGCTTTTTTCACCAAGTCAAAATTTTCCATGGGGCTTTCAGAAAAATAGAGTTTAGTTGAAAACTCAATTTTCTACCAAATGGTTTTGATGGGATTTTTTTGACCAGCCCCATCGCTGGCACCAGCCTGCCAGCAGCCTCTGGCGCACTGATTCGTGGAGCAGTGATGAAGGTACCTCATGGCCTGGAAAGAACCCATTCATTTTCCAAACCAGGACTTTGGAACAGCCAAAGCAGAGCCAGCTTCATTTTGTGTGTCTGATTAGATTTTTTCACATTGATGCCTGGCCATGCTGCATGGATCCAATTAGCTGACTTGCTTTTTATATTCACCTTAGAATACTCAGGGGGTGAACACTGGTCTCAGCTCTTCACCCCGCCTTCTCTTACCCAGTCAGAACCAGTGCCTACAGCATCTTTCAACTTGAAAACACTCTGGCATATTTGAAAGCTATGGGCCTGATCCTGCAAACATATTATTATATATTATTTTTATTACCATACCACTCAGAGCCCTACTCATGAACCCCATTGTGCTAGGTGTTGTATAAGCAGAACAATTTCAACAAAAAAACAGGCCCTGACCCAAAGAATTAAAAATCCATATTACGAGTCCTATCAAAAGCCAATGGGGCTACCCAGCCGAGTGAAATGACTCACCTTTGTGTTTGCAGGATTAGGCATTACATATCTCCATCCATTGCCTGTGAAGTGGTAAGTGACAGAAACTAATACTTCATTACAGTGGGGCAGGTGCTATATTTTAGCCTAGGGCATTTAGGCACAGATCACCGCTTATAAAAGGTACCATAGGGTCTGTCTTTACTATCCATGCAGAGGAGAGAGGACATCCATTTGTGTGGCCTTAGGCAGACAACCTCCATTTTTTAATGTTTAAGTGTTGTATACTTTTATTGTAATTTTGAACTGGGCAGCAAACAGAAAGGGTCAGAGTAATTTTATAAGAAATCTCTTGTTGGGCCAGATCCTCAGCTGGTGACCAGCGTATTTCCATGAATTCAATGCCAATTTTCCTCAGCTGAAGTGCTGACCGGATCTCTGACAGGGCTTCCTGGACACCATTTTCCCTGGTGGGAAACTGGATTAATTTACAAATGTTATTTAAGGCATTTTTGATGGAGATTTTGTAACCTGTAAATGCATGCTGATTTTACGAATCCCCTTTCTGACCTTACTGAAATCTATTGTGGAAAATCAATTTTCCATTCTTAAACCAGAACGTTTAATCATCATCAATATTGATTTAAAAGTATCTCAAATAGCATTGAAAGGGGTGATGCAGAAATGAAACCTCTTGCAATAAATCCTCTCATATAACACAGACATTTCCGACAAGGCAGATTTTCCTGCTCATGGGTTTTTCCCCGCAATGAGCCAAAACATTGTGTGTCAGTGAGTGATCACTGGATAGCATACGTTATCGGAATGGACAGATAGGTTTAAACCTAAGCCTTTGCCATCTGTTCTGGCTTGTAATTCCAGACACAGCAGGAATACAAGTTCATAATGAATCATTCAAAAAAGTTAGAGTGATTCAAATGCACTTGTGGATTAAAACCCAACCCTGGCCGTCTCAGTGATGAGCTCTGAGGTGCTGCCTCATGCATTGTCTGCAGAAGACGTGGCTGTCCAGGACAGGATTCTACAGTGTTGGAAGCACTGCTAAGCTCTCTGCCAGGAACCAAGTGTATCCATAGCTGCTGCTGCTTTTCACGACTGCAGCACTGCTAAGGAGGCTATACAGGCACTAAAGAGGGCCTGGTGCCAAGTCTAGCGCTCGGTTACACAGATGTGACTCCTCTGACATGTCACGAGTGTATTAGCTGGACTTTTCTCTAGTAGGTGATCCTTATCCTGTGATTGAAGTGGGAGCTTCCCTCTGCCACTTTGCCCTGTTGGTGCACCTAGTTGGCACAGGTCAGGTTTTAACTCCGTGTAAGTTCCTTGTTCAGTGAGGTATTTACTGATTATGTTTTTCTAATGACACAGAAGGCAAAAAAATAAATCACCCCTCATATTGAATGCCCCAATACCTATACCTTTCCCTACATTTAACAGGGATTCGCTTTATTAAAAAATAAATAACAAGCATATAGCTTCCCACTGTGTGCTTGCATGCACTTTCCTTCTCTGTCCCTACCTTCATTTGATGATTTTCATGGCTAGATATTACTTTCCCAGTTCTATGTGTCAACATCGAATGGAAAAAAGCCAAAGGAAGGCTATAGCAATGAATATGTAAAATGAGCTCGGGCCAAGTCAATCCGTCTCGTTCCCACATCTGCATGTTTATGGGCTTGTCAACTCGAAATCTCACAAAAAACCCTAAACCAAAGTGCTTGCTGATGAATGCCTTGGAGATATTTTTGAGCTAAAACGAGATCTGTGATTCTTTAACTGTTCTGAGCTGGCTGGGTGACGAGACCAGAATTAAAAATGAACCTTCCTCCATATTTGATAAACAGACATAGACAGTATTCTCTATACTTCCACATCAGTATGTGTAATCTAGCTGTTTGCCTGGCTGAACAGAAAGGGAGAGGGTGGTAATCCACAGTACATAGGAGAGGGAAGTGGCAGTGCAAGTTATCAAATAGAGATCACTGTTAAAATGTTAAAGCTCCCCGTGAGCGTTGCTGGAATGTATTTCAGGTAAAAATAAATCTCTGCTCAGGGTAATTTATATGGATATATCCACATTGATGGAAAATGCCATAGGATAAAAACTCTAAAGCTTCAGGATATAATCCAACCACTGTCAGAGGTTAGGAAGAAATTTTAAGATGACAATTGTCCATAATAGTATTTCTTGCAATTTCCACTGAAGTGACGGGTAGTGGACTCAGTAGAAGACAGGATTCCCAGCTTGATGCAAGACTGATCTGCTCCATTGTGGCAAATGCTCCTTTAGATGTACTTGCAACTCTGAAGAAAATATTAAATAATCAAGCCCTTAAGAACTACAACAGCCATACGAAGGAATCCATTTGCAGTGCAAAACACATTTTACTTGTCCTACAAAACCCAGCAACAGTGCTCCATATTCTTGAGTGCCACCTTATCTGTTACCTATTTACTTAAACAGATAGCACACCCCTGTGACAGCCTTCACAAGTGTCATAGTGCTTCCTCCAGCAGTTCATTTCCTTGAAATAAATCATTAACACTTTTGCACATACTGTACTTGTTTGTAAAGCACCATGTAAAATTACAGCACCATACAAGCTATTGAAACAAAAAACTAACAATAGTAATAAGATAGCAGGTTTTGTAGTGTGGGGGAGACTAACACTGTGAGATAAACCCACTCACATTGCCCTCCTGTACTGTTGTGTTTTCGACGGGATCAGAATTTGACCTAAATGCAACGAGAGAGGTGCTCTTACAGTGTTTGTAGCCCAAGCAGAAATTATAATACCAGAAATCTCACAAGAAAGTCTATTCTCACAAGACAGCCAACCCAATTATTTAGACTCAAGAATTTTGGAAGGTTGAGAGAAGAGTCAGGTTAATGGCGAGTTCTCAGATCTCAGACTTTTTTGAGGTGTTCTCATTACTGGTTTGTGCACGTATGCATTTTATTTTGTTTTTTTCTCCAAAGAAAACCATAAGCAGGACAAATGAAGGATGAAGGAAAACCATTTCTTGGGAGCTAAGAGCTGTGAAAGATAGTTAGCCAATTATAAATATGAACGTTCTTTGCCTGACAGAGCATATGTGAACAATTTGAGACTTTATTCTATGCAATATACACACACTGAGTGAGTGCCCACATGCCTCTTCCTGGGGTCCTTGTAGGAATAAAACAACTCAGCATAAAGCTCAACTTGCACTTTCTCCTCCAAGTTAGGCTAGTCCTCAAGTTTCTATGCAGGACATTCATCTCAGACACTAATGCCTTCAACAAAGAGAGTCTCCTTTATTATCTATGGGGAGATGAACAGGCCACCCCTCACAGAGTGAGTCAGCACAGGGTGGGGGAAGAGAAAGAACCTGCCTCTCCCACCCAGTACATCATTTTTGAGAGCCACTATGGTTTATTGGGAAAATATATATTTTGCTGCTTTTTGAAATGATGGATATGTTTGGCCGACAGACTGCAATACCTCCCTCAGGGCCTTGTAAGTTTATCATGCCATCATGCACTGAGCTCTGTTCTTCTACTCATGGAAATAAATGCATTCCTCACAATGAACATACAAAATAAGGCAGCTGGGTGTGATTCTGATCTCCCTTATAGCAGTTTTACAATGGTGTAACTCCAGTGACATCAGCAGAGCTATTGCTGATTTCCATCAGTGTACGGAGCCAGGCTCTTTCTGGTCACTGTAAGCAGTTTAAGCATAGTCATGTCAAGGTCTCAGTAGTTAATATTATAGTTTAAAGGATTCTACATTTTTGAACTTTCAATCACACAGTGCTACTTCTGCTAGCAGAAGGCAGAAAATGAAAGCACCAAGTGCCTGTGTGGCGTAACCAAGCACGTGGCACAGCAGGGGAAGTCAGCTGTCCAGTGCTAATCACACCCCGGGGTGCTACAGTTTATGAAATACTGGCCATTTTTAACAGTTATCAGATTTCTTTTCATTTTAGGCACAAAAAATGATTTCGATAAATCACTTTGATCCCTGAAAATTGCCAGCTAAAGTTAAATCTGACTGGCTCTCAGAGATTAGCATGCTCAAAGCTGAACTTCCAATCAAATTGGTCCATCAATCCAAATTACACTGTGCTGTCCACAGTATAAACTCCTCTCCTCTGCAACTAGACCATGACCCACCACAAGGCTCCTTCACACCAGACTAGTGGTGCAAAAGGGGCTCCTAAGTGGGTAGCCAAGGATCCCTTGGCGTAGGGTGAACCTTGAGTGATGCAAAACCACGTTTATGCTGTTAGGGTTATTAGTAGCTCTGGGGGCTGAAGTGTCCTCCAGCTTATGCTGGAGTCCATTAACTTCTCTGGAGCAGATCCAATTCTCCATAGCAGTGTGCATTCTGGGACCAAACACAAAGCCAACCCTGGTGACCCTGCACTAGGGGAATTCCCTGCTGGCCCCTTGCCAGAATGGCACGGAGAGGCCAGAGACAGAGCATGTCCTAGAGGTGTCTTAGATAGATGTATCGAGGGATGAAAAGAAGTGTTTTTCTGTGCCTGTCTCAGGTCCTGCTCAGAAGGAGGCAATGACTACTGGCAGACCAGAGGGGCATTCAGTTCAGAAACACTGCCAGCTTTGTGTTATTCCCAAGGCAATGAATTGACACTCCTGCAGCATGTAGAAGAAATACATTTGGGTCTATTCAGTGGCTTTCTGCCACAACAGCCAGACAAATGACTCACAAGAACAAGGATATGCAATTTACCATGCTTCTCTTAGAATATATCTGTCCCAACCAAGGGCGATATTGTGCCACATTTATTTGTACTGAGACCGATACCTTACCCCCCAAGGGAAGAGGAAGGATGGTCCTGTGGTGCGTGTGCTGGCCTGGGCTTAAGACACCAGGGTTCAATCCCCTGCTCTAGTAGACTCCTGTATGGCTGTGGGCAAATTCACTTAGTCTCTGTGCCTTGTTTCCTCCCCCCCCCGCCCCAAATGGGGATAATAGCATTTTCCTAAATTGCAGGGGTGTAATGAGGCTACCTACATTGAAGGTTGTGAAGCTACTGTGGTGATGGGGGCTAAATAGGTACCTGAGATCATCTTGCTGATTTCAACAGGAGGGCTTGCAAAGAGAGTTACTACCGAACATGAGTAAGGGTGATAGGAGCCAGCCCTGAATGACTGCTGTGATAAAATGTGTACGGAGGCTGGAGCAATGCAGAGCGGCTAGTCTGGCGCTTTCTAGGGAGAACAGATGGTTCACACTGCGATTCTGATTGATTCAAGCCAGTTTTTACTGGATGGACACAGTCACAAACGGCCCACCGCAGCAGAGAGAGGCCAAGGAATAGATACGCCATGGAGACTGACCTCTCCTTTTCCCCCTAAATGAACACCCCCAGACCTGCTGAGTCACTCTGGTGAGCCCATGTGGGGAAGGCACGCATAGAACTTTGGCTTCGTGCAGGAGATTGTATTTCCTGGTAGTGGCTGGCCCCAGTGACTATCACAGCTCGCTACCTAGCTTGAGCTGAAAGGTTTCTCCTCGGACTCAGTTAGTAGGGCCATGAGATGCTGCAGGCCCCCAGCGCTGCTCCCCGCTGATGAGCATGTGTCTGTGCAGATGCATTACCCATGCAATGCTGGGAAGAGAATTGTGAGATGCACCTGGTCTTCTTGGGCTTTTTTGTGGTCTTTTAAACAGGTTTTTTCCCCCAAACATCAAATAACAGTGATCCATTTGCATTGTGTGGCAGCACCAAAAGGCCCTGTGTGGTTTGGGGCACCACTGGGCAGGGCACTACATACACCACCAGGATGTCATCGTACCTGCCTCGAAGAGCTTTCACTCTGATCCAATAAAGCAAGTGAGAGTAACAACGGAAGACAAGCCCAGGGTGGTGGAGGGGAGACAGTAAAATGATCACCCACACATAGGCAAACTGCACAACTTGATGGCTCCCTGCTTTTATTTTATGACTAAACAATAACATCAGCCATTTCTGGCTGCTCTCCAGTCTTGCCATCACGAGTGGGCTGATGACTTGCAGAAATGGGGGTCTGGCATAACCGCCCCACACTAAATCAAACTCTAGCCTGTTGTGTGCATAAAAGGAGCTGGGTATCGAACTCTGTACTGGCTCCTTTTGTAAGCAGTAAATTCACTGAAAGAAAAAGAGTTTACAGGTAGATACAGCAACTCATATGGGCAGAACAGAGGGAAATGATATACAGAAGCAAAGAAAAGTGTACAAATGCAAGAGCAATAAAGAGACTGACTGGCAGTTTGAGATTACTTTCTACAAAAGGGAAAAGTGAGATGTCAGCTGTGAGGGGACGGGAATAGGAAAGCAGAATTTAGTGTCAGTTGAAGGTGATAGCCAATAGAGGGGTTCCTGAGAGGATGCTAGAGGAGAAGTGACTCAGTGACATAGAGGAGGTTCTATCCAGATAACTGGAAAGTCAGATATGTTTGCAAGCACATGAGGATTGTAAATTCAGCAAGAGTGAAGTGATTAAGAGACCGATAAACATATTATTAGATTTTCACATCATTCATTTCTACCTATGCTGTTTCAAGATCTGCTTCAACCACAAAGAGAGAAATGCACAACAAAACCCAAATAATAATAGCTGGAGATCTTGTTAAAGCAGACACACTGGAGGAGCCAGTTTAAGAGCCTACTTGTTGTGAGCTCTCTGACTTCTTACATGTCACTGAGGTATTCTGGAAATAAAAGGATCTTCATTTATGTCTTAGAAGGGAAACCAGATTGTGCCAAATTTACTGGAAGGCAGATAAATTTGATGAAAAACTGAGCAGATTGCATGGAGGTTGGGAGACAGACTGTTTGAGCTGCACTAGTCAACAATTCAAAAGAACTCTTAGCCAAGGACCTGCCATATCCAAGGAAGTCTTCAGCCATATCCAAGTTTGTGCATTGGGAACATTTCCAGAATGTCATTATTTGTGAGCAATGGACTCTGGAAATAGAGGCTTGTAAGAGAGGGTTCAGGGATGGGGAATAAAGCAGAGTGAAGTAGTCTAGTTGTCTAAATACTAGACTGAAAGTCAAAACTTCTTAAATTCTAATTAAAGTTTTGGAAATGTTTCCCCTGTGGTATTAATTAAATCACTTAATCTCCCTGTATCTCATTTTTCTAATCTGTAAACAGAACTATCTGTCAGCTAGAGCCCAGAGGACAGCTCTTAACTAGCCAATACTCATGGTGAACATTCTTGTCCACTTTGGATGATCTTTGGAAGTGGCAAAATCCCCCCTAATCGTAGGGGGGAAAGGACCAGCCTGTGTGTATGCAAAAAAACGCCCAAGCTGTAGCCCCACCAGGATAATTCTCAAAATACAAGATTGGGTGACAGTGTGTACCCCTATATTCACCCCTTTTACAGGACTATGATACACTTTGTATAAAGTATGCCTTGGTGAGGTATTGTTTGAAAACTCATAATTTGCTGATCATTATTGTCCTGGTAAAATATATGTGACAATACTGAATGTAAAGTTATTGGATTCCTCTGCATAGTATTACTAGACATGGTCCAACCCTGGAGGGAGCAGCCACAAACCAGTTCCACAGACACAAAAGGCTAGCCAACACCTCAGCCAGGTGACAGCAAGATCAAATGAATCATCATCTGGTTATGTGGCCACTCTTTGGCAGGAAAGAGGATGCAGGTGAAAATCTACATCTCAACAAAGAAATAGCTGGGGTTTGGTTCCCATCTACACATACTTTCTGTCTCGTGAACCTCAGCTGAAGATGATTCTCGAAGAGAAAGAACTATAAATGGTTCTTCCCCAAATGATTCCTCCCTTTCTCTCTACCCACAGCATCCACCACCATGAAGAACAAAGGAAACAGCTTTGGATGGGGGAGGAATCCTTATTGAAAAGAATCCAGCCAGTAAACTGCTGATGTATGTCGTGAGAGACCTTTTGCTTTAAATTTGTTTAGCTTGTTAAATTAGGCATTAGTTGCATTTTACCTTTATTTTCTTGTAACTAGTACTGACTTTTATGCCTCCTTACTTGTAGTCACTTAAAATATTTTTGTAGTTAATAAATAGGTTTTATTTAAACCAGTGTGTTTAGATTGAAGTGTTTGGAAAACTCCATTTGGGATAACAGGATTTGTGCATACCATTTTCTATTAATAAAATGATGGACTTTAGATGAGCTTGTGTTGTCCAAGAGGGAGGTGGGCAGTACAAGACATATATCTCTGGGGCGAAATCTGGGTCTGAGAATTTGCTGGTGTTGCTCTACAGTGTAATTCAAGAGTGGCTGGCTATAGCACTCATATGCTATAACTGGGAGGGGCGTGCAAGCTGGAGGCTGTGTATGACCAGGAGTGGTAACATTCACAGTGAGGCAGTGTCTGAGGCACTCCAGGTTGGGTCCAGACTGTACCCTGAGTAATGTCAGAGTCTCCAAACATGTGCAGAAAATGTCATCTTATACCCTATCCAGGCAGACATTGAGCTAAAGATTATCAATACTCTAATAGGGGCAATGCCTTTCATGGGAACTAGGAGAAAGGAACTACATGAGAGTGTTTATTTATTCTCAGTACAGTTATAAAGCACTGGGAGAGGATTAGTAGGTTGTACCTCTTTATGGCCACCAGATCATAACCTGAGAATTCCAGGAAATCATTATAGCACACGAAGTGTTAAGACTGTGGAGTTCTGCTAAAAGAGTATTCATGCTGTACTTGTGTTTATGTTTGAATTTACCTCCACAGGATACTACAGAAAGGGTTAATTTTATTTGTAGTATTGAGACACACAAGCCCCAGCTTGTTTCTGAGTGAAGAGCTCCTCCTCCATTATTGATCACAGTGGTGTTACGAGACACTTGAACTGTTTTAAATGAATAAGCCAGTGCAACATGCTTTATAGTCAAACTTCTTTTAGACCTGGCTGAAACAGGGACCCACTGATAAATCACAAGCAGAGCCCTGGAAATGCCTGGGAAAGATCTTTGATTTCTCAGAAGTTGCTCCAGACCCACTTTATGGGTGCACACAAATTAGAGTGTAGATCATTAATATCCAACTTGAGACATTCATTGGAATGTAACTGCAATGCAGGCATGTAGATGAAAATATAAATCTATCAGCAATATATTAATTTTATAGGGTTTAAAATGGAGTGAAGAGCCAAAGTTTATACATGCAAAACATTCTGGCCTAAAAGGGCAGGTTCTCCTTTATCTAGGCACATTAAGAAGCCAAGCACTATCTGGCACTTTTCAGATCAAAATAGTTTGCTTATTTGGGAGACTGAAAAAGCTTTCCTGATATAGGTCAGTGAAAATACAGCCTGAGGAATGTGAGGTAGAGAATCCAATTGCTTGATCATGTCACTTTGCATCCCACTGAATCTCTTAAACAAATCACTTTGTTTTCTGTGTAAGGCTCAATGCACACTTGTGCCAAGCATGTAATGGAAAAGAGTATGGAAAGTGGTAGAGCAAGAACTCCTTCTCATGCCAGGGAATCAGGGTCCCTGAAAAGTATCGTTTCCTTGCCAAGTCTGTCTGGGAGGCTGCACAACTCTAGTGTGGTATGGATTGCTTTGGATTGTGAGAAAAGTGAGTCAACATTTCTGCTCTTACAGTATTTGATCCAGAAAGCCAGTATTGAACAAGTATCCCAGCACAGCAGTAGCACAGCTGGAAATACCAAGTCAAACTATGCTTATTTATAGCCCAAAGGGTTTCTACAAGGTGCTCACCAGGGCCGAAGTTGGCCTGCTGTTATTTGAATGAGGAAAAGGTGAGATCCTTCAAGGTATTGAGATGGGAGATGTTTGTTGTTTTATCATTTCATTTCTTAGGGTTTGGCTTTAATAGTTTAATATTCGAGTTCTTATTAAACCCTGTTTGACAAATACAGAGGTGGAGCTTTATGAGAAAAGAAAAAGTAGAAGTCCAAGATACATGTACTTTGGAAATGTATATTTATCTGATTCACAGAAGATGTATGGCTAAGACTTCCATAAAAGACTATATTATGAGAGAGACCAAAGGTGGTCATCAAAAAACCAATGAAACTTCCCATGGGGGTAGATGGTTTAGCCCCAATGTGTTGATCAAATTGTAATTTAGAGATGCACATTTTGTTTACAAAGTTCTCTCTGCAATTTCAGCAGGAGATGGTATCTTTTTTCTACCCCCTGTAGAACTACTGTTTTCTTTTAAATCCATACTGTCTTCCACTTTAGAGATGGCAGCAGGTCCGTGGTGGTAAAGTGTCTTGTGCACGTACAAAAGTAGTTTCTAATTTTGGGTACCTCGGTTGTGGCCACCAAAAGCCCTATTTCCAGAAGTATTGAATACTCACTCCTCCAGTAGAATTCAGTGACAGCCAGCGGTGCCCAGCCCCTTTGGCAATTAGGCTCTTCTAAGTTACCTAAAGTTGGGCACCCAAAATCTGTAGCCCACAAAACTGAAAATTTGGGCTTTAACTTTTGTGCCCCATTTCCCCCTTCTGTAAATGTAGGACGATTTTTTGGTCTGCTTTGTTGTATTGCTGGGAGGTCTGTTTAAATAATACTTATTAAGTACAATAGTCAGTGACAGAGGTGCAATATAATTCTGATCCCAGATGGCTAAATAGACCACTTACAATTAAATTCAGTGGCTATTATTTGTCTAAGTTTTAGAATTTTGCTGTATGCAAGTTTATTTCTGTGCAAGACAATACCATAAAATACTACCATCTGTTCTTATTTGAGCTAGATCTCTTGGATTAGGTTATCACCACTAGTAATATAACATGTTCTCTACAACAGCAATTGAACCAATTTGGATTTATTACCCCCTATACCTCCTTTTAATCACTTTGTATCACACACGGTATGTGCTTTCCTCCACTTATATTTTATTTTATGTTGGGAGCTAAGAATTAGCAACAAACCAAAATCCTGCTTCTTTATTTATACTAGACAAAGCTGCCAGCATCTGCCAGCACCCATAAGATCCTGCACTAGGGGTAGATATAGACTAGGTATATAGGCTGTGTTTTACAATGTGCTAGCTAACATGTTTTTAGCAATAACATGATTTAAAATGACACTTTGCACCTAGTGTAGACAGGCCAAATTCTGTTCAAAACATGTTATCTGGTCATTAAGCCCCCGAAAATTGACCACAACCAATTATTCTGTTTTAAAACACGCTGTCCTAGTCAAGACATTGCTTAACAGTGCCCTGATGGTCTTCTGAAAAGGGAGAGTCCATGTTCTAATAACTTGGCACAAATTTAAGTTCTGTGCTGATTTCAAGAACTAACACATTCATTTTTGTCTCCTCAGTTTAGTCCTTTGCTCTTTAACCAAGCATTTGAATGAGACCTGTCTAACAGTCAGAGTTCCAGGTCCTGAACAGGCATAAGTCAGCATTGTTCCTTTGCTTTTGAGAAGCAGCACGCTCTAGTGCATAGGGCACTGGACTGAACTGGGAGACAGGAGACCATTTCTGGCTCTGCCATCGACCTGCTTTGTAACCTTGGGCAAGTCACTTCACCTGTGTGTCTCTGTTTACGCTTTCACCTTTTGTCTGTCTTACCTACTTAGATTGAAAGCTCTCTGGGGAAGGGATTGTCTCTCACTGTGTGTCTATATGGCACTTAGCACAATGCAACCCTGATCTTGGTTGAGTCTTCTAGGAGCTACTGTAGGTCAAATCATACATACTAATAACAGGCTGCTATGGAACTATGCATATTTACTCCAATGGCTGAGAAAAAATACTTACTGATCTTTCACACTTCTTCCTTTTCACACGCTTGTTGGAAACAAATGGAAATCCTGTGTATTCCTGCTTTGTACGTACACAAACCTCTATGTACACAGTCCATCTATGACCTACAACCAATCTGTGTAGCAATTCTCTCTCTAGGTATTTATGTCACATATCTCTATGGGAGTGTAACAAGTTGTGCTACATGGTGTCATTAATATCGTATTAGGAAACGGACACACGCACCATAAACAGACACACTGCGGAGGTAAGAACCGACCATCTGTTTCACCAACAAATAAACTCAGCATTTAAAAAAAAATCAAAACAACAAAACATTTGCTATTTCAAACAATGATTTCTCACCAGATGTGAGCATTTCTTCTCCCTTTCAGATCTCATTTAACATGGACTCTTATGGAACAAGGCAGCTTCCCAGCCATCCAAAGACTATTTTTCATTCAGTGATTCAGTGGTGCCATTAACTATGGCAAAGTAAGCATATCCCCAGTCAGAGTTATTTAACAGTCATATTAATGCCAGCACGAATAAATATCGATGCCTTGATGCAGAGCTGGAAGGCCAGGCGGCAACAGCCAAGCCTCCTCTAATAGGTTAATCCTTCCTCCCAAAGGAACATGTCTGTTCTTGCCTCTTGTCTCGATTGACTATGTTCGCTATAGCATCCTCAAAAATCATCAGTTCACTGCTATATTTCACATTCACAAGGCAAGAAAACTGCAGACCAGTGATCATTTTCCATGTGAGCAAAATGAAATCTAAATAACAGAACCATCCAAGGGAAATGACCTTGTTTGTCTTGTTCATTTCTCCCATTTTGTCTCACTTAAGGAGGATGAAAATCAAATTCTTTTTGCCTGGTTATAAATAACCAGGACCTGAAACCCCATGATGTGGACTACTGTCAGGGGGAATCTATAACAGGCCTTATGAATTTCCCTGGTGGAGCAGAATATCAGGGGCTCATCTGAATTGCCATCTGAGATCCTTAAAATGCAAACCAATGCCAAAAATAGACATACATCCCACACATAAAAATCAGTGCACTTAAGCTTGTGTAACTATATTCCTCATAGGCCTTTTACTATTATTGGGCTTAATGCCTCCCTGGTATAATTCTGTTAAGACAATAGAGATCTATTAGTTACATCACTGTGGTACCTACACATTCTGGATTGTATGAAGAAAAGATGTGAATATGGGTTTTTACCACTCCTAGCAGTGCTTATTGGTTTTGTGTGCTGGTTGGAAAACAGGGTTACTTTCTGTGGAAAACTTCAACTTTTTGTCAAAAAATAAATTTTGGAGAGGGGGCTAGAGATTCAGTTTTCAGTGACAAGCTTTCTGATGAAAACTGGAAGTTTTTAGGACAGCAGGCGTTTTCTGTGAATGCTTTCATTTAAATAAAAATCAAGTTTCCATTGAAAAGAGCTGATGGGAAATTTTCAACCAGGCCTTGGTCTTAGAGGCCAATAATCATAACACGTAGACCTCTACATTTTCCATTCCACCTAATAAAACCTCCTACCATTCTGTGAAGGAAGTCAGTTATTATCCCATTTTTTTAAATGGAGAAACAGACATACAGAGATTTACCTTCAAAGTATACACCAAAGTGACAGAGGGCAAACGTAGCAGAGGGCTATAAGCAAAACTTACAAGAGGGCATAAAGTGCACCAGGCCCACTTCTTTGTCTCACACTGTCCTCTTAGTTGCTTTTCCTGTTCTACTCTTTAAGATAGGGTAGTCTGTCCCTTAAGGGTAGTGGGACCTAGTGGTTAGCCCACTCCCCGGCATGTGGCATGGCCCTATAAGATTTTTTAAAAATCGATATATACACACAAGGATCTAGGAGGTATTGATAGAGAGGAAGCAGTTCTGGAAATAAGTGGTGTTTGGGAGGAAATCCCATCACTGGGACCAAGAGCCTTGAAAAGTGGGTGGGCAAGACTCCCCTTTCATACAACCAACTGGAGATAATCTGGGAAAAGGGAACCAGCATAAATACTGCCTCTTTCCTCATAGCAGGGCAGAGACCAGCAGGAAAAGGTTGGCCTGCTGAATCTGAGGTCTAATTAGGAGGAAAAGAGTCAGTTGAGGAAGAAGCTGGCTAAGGCCCTAGAACTGGCCTAAATTACAACCCAGCTGCAAGGCGGAGAGCTGAGGTTTCTGTCTAAAGAAAGACAGAAAGGCAACTCAGGGAGGTGGGAGTACAGGGCCCAGAGGGCAGGTGTCAGAGAAGCCCTGAAGGCCAGAAGAACCTTTTGTTTCTTTGAGACTTGTTGCGCCAAAAGGACATTGAATTCAGAGGGATGCAGACAGAATACTGAGCCATGTGAACCCTGTGAGGGAGAAAACCACGGGGAAGAGGAAACTCTGGCAGGGGGTGGCTTCCGTATCAGACTCAGCAAGCAGGAGGTGCTACAGGACAGTTACATTCCAGGACACCACTTCTCCCCTTTCTGTTGTACAAGCTAAGGTTGTCTGCACACCCTTGACAAGGAAGTGCAAAGTACACCACTGCCGAATTTGTCCAGGGAACGTTCATGTGAGAGACCAAACATCACCCCCAGCTATACACATCTGTCAGAGGGCTGGTCCCCCAGGGCACCCCTGAGGGGCATGAGTGGATTCTGAACTCACCCAGCCTTTGGGCCTCAATCTCCAGGTAGCCACAGCACAGGTCTGGTTGTGCAAGACTCTGCCCTTTGAGTTCATAGGAGTCCACCCCTTTCAGGAATCTTAAAGGTCAAGAAGAACCCCAAAGACAAATGGCCTAATGCAAGGTCATAGCAGGACGCTTTTCCTTCAGAGCCTCTGGTTGGGTATAGCTCAGTTCAATCCACAGGCCAGTAATATTGTAGTAATACTCCCAGAGTAATGGTTCAGCCTTGGACCCTCCTTTCTTTCTCTCAACAGGCAACACTTGCCCAGGCAGCTTCTGCCTTCAGTGCAGCCATCTGCAGGAGCTCCAGAAGGTCTGTTCTCCTACCAAGTTTTTCCTTTTTTCCACCACACCTAATAAAACTAGCCGGTGTGGCAGAGCAGGGCCGCTTGAGCCCAGAGCAGTTCATGAACCCTGGACTGGCTAGTGTGGAGTTTATACAACCCTCACACCATGTAAAGCATCAAATGAGTTTATAAGGGCACAATTGAGAGCAGAATCTGGTCCCAGAGAACTACATGGGGTTCAAATATTTGACCCAGAAGGATTAAGCTATTTGGGTCATACAGCAAGTCAGTGGCAGATCTAGCACTCTGGGGTCCCAGAGTCCATTTCCAGGCTATTCTGTTCTTATACTGTGCTCACCACCCTAGCATCTGAGTGCCTCCACTAGTTCCAGGATTAAGTGCTGTGACTAATATCTGTCACATGGTGTTTCTTCTCTCAACCTCTCCCCACGGGGAAAAGTGTGTACAGTGGAGAGGCTTGTTTTGGTAGGGTTTGTTTTGTTCTTATGTATACAAGTTGCTATGTATTTATGCTAGAGAAGACCAGGTCAAAGAAACGCCCCTTGCACTGAAGGTGATGAGATTTGTGATGGTCCTTAACGCCTGGGAAATTTTGTTCGACTGTCTCATAGCAGCCCCTGAGGAAGCCCGGTTTTCTGCACAGACGGGCTCTACCTTTACTGTAGAGACTGCCTTTGTGCCACAGTTTATGACCATGGTCTTCATCCTAGAACTTTAGGTGATCTTTTAGAGCTTGGGCCCAGGCTCTGATGTTCCTTAGGATCGAAACCTTGAACTTGATTAGAAATTCTATAGAAAGCCGGTGTAGAAAATGGAGGACAGAGTTGAGTGCTTGCCATAGCCGGTGTTACTGAGGAGATGCACTGCAGCATTCTGTGGTAGCTGGAGCTTCCTAAGTGCTGAAGGCCTCATACCCAGGTATAATGCATGGCTGTAGCTCAGATGAAGGGTGACAAAGAATAACTGAACAAGCTTAGCTCACTAACCCATACTACCTGCTCCATTGAAAGACTTGGGCCCTGATTCTGGGCTGAAAAGGTAGCTGTGGGAAATCTAGAGGCAACCAGGGACTGAGTGGTCCCTAGCATAAGCCCCTACGGCTGCTCTATCTTATACTATGTTGATATGGCTCACTCTGGAGCTGTTCAGCAGTACACAACAACCAGAGCTCATCAGCCTTGTCCCCTGCTACCTCTACTAAGGTCTATGGGAGGTCAGGCCATCACGGAGCTGTTCCATCAGCTCTCTGGAAAGTGGGGGACACTTGCAATGGGGAATTCTGTGGGTGCCATTTCCATCCCCTTTCTAATCCTAGGAGTTGCCACATAGGACCAAATCGTGCTCTGGATGAACAGAGATACAACCAGAAACAATTTCAAGGAAGAAATTAGATTCCATTTTGTAGGAGTGATGGAGACTCATAGACTCATAGGTCAGAAGGGACCAATATGATCATCTAGTCTGACCTCCCGCACAAGGCAGGCCACAAAACCCTACCCATACACATTTATAACAACCCCGAACCCATGACTGAGTTATTGAAATCCTCAAAAGTGAGATTTGAAGACTTCAAGCTGCAGGGAATCCACCAGCAAGCGACCCATGCCCCATGCTGCAGAGGAAGGCGAAAAACCTCCGTGGCCCCTGCCAATCCGCCCCGGAGGAAAATTCCTTCCCGACCCCAAATATGGCGATCAGCTAAACCCTGAGCACGTGGGCAAGACTCACCAGCCAGCACCCAAAAAAGATTTCTCTGCAGTAACTCAGTTCCCATCCCATCCAGCATTCCCACAGACCATTGAGCAGACTTATCTGCCGATAATCCAAAATCAATTGCTCAAATTAAACTATCCCATCATAACATCCCCTCCATATACTTATCAAGCTTAGTCTTAAAGCCAGATAAGTCATTTGCCCCCACTACTTCCCTCGGAAGGCTATTCCAGAACTTCACTCCCCTAATGGTTAGAAACCTTCGTCTAATTTCTAGTCTAAATTTCCTAATATCCAATTTGTACCCATTCGTCCTCGTGCCTATATTAGTACTAAACTTAAATAATTCCTCTCCCTCCCTAACGTTAATCCCCCTGATATATTTATATAGAGCAAGCATATCCCCCCGGAGCCTTCTTTTGGCCAGGCTAAACAAGCCAAGCTCTTTGAGTCTCCTTTCATAAGGCAGATTTTCCATTCCTCGGATCATCCTAGTAGCCCGTCTCTGAACCTGTTCCAGTTTGAATTCATCCTTCTTAAACATGGGACACCAGAACTGCACACAATATTCCAGGTGGGGTCTCACCAGCGCCGTATATAACGGCACTAACACCTCCTTCTCCTTGCTGGAAATACCTCGCCTGATGCATCCTAAAACCGCATTTGCTTTTTTAACAGCCATATCACATTGGCGGCTCATAGTCATCCTGTTATCAACCAATACCCCAAGGTCCTTCTCCTCCTCCGTCGTTTCCAACTGATGCATCCCCAACGTATATGTAAAATTCTTATTCTGACAGACTCAGAGTCCTTTGTTCTAATCTTATAATCAGTCTGAGAAAATCCTCTGTAGGCTTCTTCTCTGGCAAATGCTTTTTACTAGACCTACTTAAAGGAAAATCTCAGGGTGAAGTTTGAATTGAACCATGTGCTCCTCTTTGTTCTTCCCCATCAAAACGGAACCTAGCAATGTCCTTTTCATGGATAGATGACCAGCATCTTTCTGCAGTAAACTAAAAGTTAGACTTGTCCCAAATCTTTGCACATCAGCATCGGGGTGCAAGACGCCTTCCCCTTATATCCCTACTGCATACCCCACCCAAGACAGGCAGAGTTCCTGCTACTTGAAGACCACAGGAACTGCCCTTCATTTGCCCCAAAGGGAGTGGTGAGGAGACAGAGGTGTGATTCAACTACATAACCCTATCCCCATCCATAAAGAAAGAAGCAAGCTTCCTCTCTGTACTTGGGAGACTCTGGGAGGGACTATGACTCGTAGCTTTGTGCCTTCAGAGATACAGCCAAGCTCATCACTGTAACAGAAAGAAACATCTCAGCCTGGACCGGAAACAAAACCTTTAAAAAAAGTTACAATTCATTTTTTATTTTAAAAAATGACCCAAATATGCTGTAATTTCAGACTGCTCAAAACACTAGCCCAAAGATTTTTTTTATTTCATGGGCATATGCCTAGAATATTCAAGACAATCATTTAATGCTTAGCCTATCTACTTACATTTTAGGACTGAGGATTATATTTGCCACCTCCCTAGCTGTATGTGGATTTTAGCGTGCCACTATTGTCCTGGTGCATTGGAAATTTGGGGTTTAGAATTTCAATAGTGCTCACCTACCATCTAGATGACAAAATAATTGTCTGGTGTCTCAAAAGACATTAAAGAGTGCTTTTGAAAATCTGGCAAACAAGTCATATTTCAACTTCTTGCTTTTGTTTTCTCCCATAATTAACTTAATATCCCTTTGATAGGCTGTAGGGTTGGTTGTTGAATAGATGTTTGCCAATGCTGTATTTTAGAATTCACCCTTCTGAACAGACTGCCACATTACTCTGCAGTAATCTCTGCAAAACACTGCAGCCTCACTAATATATTGGGTTGTTTCTGGGAAAGTGAAGGGATTAACATGATTTTAATGAAACATTCATTTGCAAAGGAGGAGGCAGCAATACATTCAGATGCCATTGGTCAGTACTTGCCTCTCACCCTGATCCAGAGACCTCTGAAATCAAAGAAAAGACTCCAATTCACGTCAGTGGTCATTAGACTGGACCCCTGGATTCCTACAAAGCTCTATGCCGCAGCCTAGCAGAAAATAATGTAATATGCAGGTACAGTACACATACTCAACATCTAATTATGGTGCCGATGTTTCTCATTTTTACTTTCTCTAGGTTATTTTCCCTAGGACACTACTTCTGAGTTTCCTTTTTTTACTATCCTTTATTGCTGACTAGAGCTGACAAAAACTCCTGCTGTGTATGGAATACTAATAATTGCGTGAGTTATCAATCAAAACAGATGCAGACAAAAATAATCAACGTCATTGGAACATCTTTATGATGCAGCAAGGAGGTGTTTTGAGCGCTGCCTAAATGAACAGGGCAAGCTAGGAGCTGGCTACAGTGTCTTAGGAATTACCCTAATGTGATGTGACATTTGCTTAAAGTCAAGGCTTTCCTGTTAATGAGTTTCAGAGTTCTCGCAGCAAAGTCACAGTTACTGTTCAGAAAAGTCAGAAAAACTGGGGATGGCAGGTCAAAACGACAAATTCAATGTTAGGAAAAAGGGAAGAAAAGAGAAATTTAAAATGTTACTTTGCAGAGGTTATGCACCCAACCGATTTTGCAGAGCTGTAGCTCTACATTCACGGATAAGGTGTGATCCTGCAAGGTGCTTAGCTCTTGCCGCAATCCAGCACAGCACAGAATTTTACACCTAAGTGCTCAGATTTCCACTGGGTGTTTTGCTTGATCGAGGAGTGCTCAACACCTTGCAGTCTCAAGTCCCTACAGAATAAGAGTCCGCCCTGATGAATAGTCCAAAATTAAAATGTGGTTAAATAATTACTCTGCCTTTCCAAAATGTCCTATGTTCTGATCTTTTCCTGGTCCCAAAAGCTAGATAGTGCTGCAATTTGCCCCAGCAGTGGCTGCATTTCAGTGGTGGGTAGAGAGAGACCTCTGCTTCTGTGTTTAGGGCAGTTGGCTCAGTTTGCACATCTTTCTGAGCTCCCTTTCAGGCTGAAAAACTCCATATAAATGTAAATGACTTAAAACAATGGGATTCTTATACAATTGCATATTACACCTTTATAAAATGTTTAAGGATTTAAATGGATACTGTCAAGATATCTTGTATAATCTTTAAACTCATTTTCCCTCCACATTGTTGTTCATGTAACTGAAATCTCCTTTCCTACTGAGGGCTAGATTCTGCCACCTTTATTCAGGTTAACAGTATCTTAACATTGATTTCATTGGGTCTGCTCCTAGGGTAAACTACTCTTCAGCATTTATGATTTCTTCTCCTCCATCTCATACATATTTATTATGCTAGGGTTGCAGGCACTTATATTATTGTATCAGGGAAAAGAGCATTGAAATGTTTGTTTGGAGCAAGGAAATATTGCCAAAAAATTACCTGGAGTTTGAAAACCGATCCAGAAAGAAATAGAAAAGTCACATATTGGACCTGCTAACCCTAACTGTCTCTTCTTAACAATGACTTGTATGACAGCAATTGTCCAAGGAATTGCTTTGCTCTTATTGTGAAATGTTGCCTAGTTTTCTGATAATGGTACTACAATTGGCAGGCGAGTCAAAGGCTAACAGACTAATCAAAGAGGGGAAAATACGCAAAAGCAGATACAAGGTGCCAGGCCCCAAATTACATGTGAAATTTGAAGCAAAGCATTTACAAAATGTTCATCTTTGCTCTGAATAGCTCCATGTGAATTTTTACATTTGCAAAAAAACCACTTTCGCATTGATTGTTGGATAAAGACAAAATACAGCTGTCCAGCTTACAATGAGTTGTGTTATGCCCATAGATTTACTGGAGCTCCTGCTAAATTGTGAGATCATGAAGCACAACTCAAGCCAAAGGCAAAGGAAACTGTATGGCACACACTAACCTAAATAAGCTCTTTGAATGCACAGTTACCAATGCACTGCTTTGCCTATTTGGAAATGGGCCAGCAATAGTGTTTTAGATTTGGCTGCCTTACAGAAATAGGACAGTGAATTATACTTTGGGGGCCTGTCAGGAAATGTTTAGGAAATATCCTCATAGCTCCTAATGCACCTTAAACATTAGGCCTACCTTCAAGCAAGCACTCCAAACTGGGTATCTTCTAATCACTGGCCTCTCATTTTAGCCCTCTTCTCCTCCTCCCTGATAATGAAACAGGAACTTGGAAGTGCCCTATCTCTTAAAAAGTACGTTTGCTCTGCATGCCAATCAAAATGATTCATTCATTTCATGAATTAGTTATTCACACAGTACTTTGAAGACATAAAGATACAGAAGTGTAAAGGAGGATCATAATTATGAGCTGCAGTATGAAGGTAGCACCACTTTTCACAAGTGTGGGGCTCGCCAAACCCTCCTGTCCTGTGCGAGGGCACATTCATTGCTCAGTGTTTACCCAGTCAAGTACACGTTTGCACCCTTGAACACTGCAGTCTGTTTATGTGAGAAGAAGAAGGTACTGAGAACGCAACATAACCTGCCCCTCAATCCCTGGTGCGTTCTCAAATAATTTCATTTTAGAGATGGCCTAAACTGCTGCTGCTCAGACCATCTTTAGGTTTAGGGTTTTCCTTTGACATTTCATATAGACACTGTAGGAGATAGCCACATGCAAGGTGCTAAGTGTTCTCACTCTGATCCTGCAAAGACCCCATTAGGCCTGCTCATGTGTTTAAAGTTAAGCACATGCTTAAGTGCTTTTCAGGACCAGGATCACGTTGCTCTGCCTTTTGCAGAATCAAGCCCTAAATTCTGATCTGGAGGCAATTATTCCAAAATTCAGGAGTGTTTAAATCTGGAGTTGACTCGGGCCTGTAGGATAAATAGTGCTAAAATCAAGTTAATTCCATTCAAATGTGTTTTACAGACATTTGCCTTAAACTTGTATACTCACACACACACTCACTCACTCCGATTTGGTAGCATTTTATACTTACATTGTGAGTTTGCAAAGGTGAAGATGCAAGACAGGAGAAATCAAGCCCCCAAATGCAATCAGATTTTTTTAAGATAAGCCAAACAATGCCAACAATTTTATCACAATTTATTTGCATATGGCACATTCCAGGAAAGTTTGGAACCAACAAGAGTAATGAATCCATACATTCCTTTGAGTGACCAAAGTGAACAGGAGTTGAGTTAGTTGGTCAGATCCTCAGCCCTTGATTTACCACATTGGGGATTTTCCTGTGGCACAAAGAAGCCATAAAACTGTCCTAACAGAGGAACTGAAGATTGTCCCTGTAAGGAATGGCTTTCCTTCAGTATCCTATTTTCTAATTAGAAATGAGTAAAGTGGGATTTTTCTGTGGAATATGAATGAATCTTGGAATTGATACACCCAGTGCAGGGTTAAAGTTGACTCACAAAGCTTTCTGAATTTCTCTAACTGTTGCCATTTATTAGGGTAACCCACTGGGAATACAGGTTTATTACAGATCTCAATTTGACAACATGGCTTTGTGGCTCAAACTCTAGAGAGTCATGCTTTCAGTTCTACACATCTCTGTTGGTGTCCAAGATGGCAGACATCACATACACATTGGTTTTTGTTTTGTTCTCCAAATTCATTTCTTCAGAAAAATAAACACAACATTCTTCCCTCCATCTTTTATACCTCTTGGAAATTTGCCATTTGTAGATAGAGCCATTTTCTCTCAACAGTTTGTGTAACTTGGTTTTCTGTGAAAGAGTGATAACACACACTCCATGGTGTTGGTAACTTCTAATTGTAACTGGAGCTGTAAAGAGAGCGTGTTAGAGACCCAACAGCATGTGTCTGGCATGCAAATAGAAACAATGTGAGCTTAGGTAGATTTAAGTCCCTCCTGTTTGGGTTTGTTCTGAGGGAGAGGGTCAGTATTCTTAATTTAAAAAAAATCAGGAAAAACAGGGGTTTTAAGAAAAACAAAAAAGTAGTAGATCTTCACAAACGACATCTCTTATTATCTGAAAGAAATGAACAAAATCAAAAAAAGCTTTACAGCTGAACTTTAAAATTAAAGCAGTCTAGTTTTGCAGCGACTAATGAGGGGAAACTACAGTGGATAAAGCAGTCTGAGTTTTGGATTTGCTTAGAACCCTGCTCTAGGTGCAGAGTGAAAGTGTGTTTTGATACCTTAACTGTAAATTTCAATATTTTCAAATGCTTGGGCTCATAACTCTTGATTTATTAGGCATATGTGTCTAATCAATAAATCTCAGCTATAAAATATCCCTACTGAACAGATCATAATCTACAAACCAAGAGTTATCCCCAGATATCATTCAGTGGATAATTTTCAATAAATTCAAAATGTAATTTAGAATAAATTCATGAAAACTCATGATCATCTTGGGCAATTTGTGACCAGAAAAAAAGGTGAAATTTGTCAGCTAAATCATTCACTGGAAATAATTCTAGCTCTAGTTGAGACATATTGGTCAGATAGTGAATGTAGGGAGTGGGACATTTGCATGCTGCCCATATTGTACTATTCTGTGGGTGTAGGACTTCAATTTGCAATGCTGATAATCTGACAGCTTTCATGAGCACTAAATTCACTTAAAAATTAAACAGAGAAAAGAAATGGTCACAGTAGATGGCTTCTGACGATTTTTCTTAAGTGAAATCAGAAAAATAGCTCTCCAGTGTATATAAAAGAATATCCATATTACTTTAATCTGAATATGTCACTTAGGGTTGGGGGTGAAAACATCTTTCCAGCAAATTTTAAGAGGCAGCAGGGAAAAACTAATGATATTTTTAATTCAGGCTGAAATCCCAGTTCACTCTAGTGGTCATGGCAAGAAAATGAAATAAGAATGGATAAAACTGCATATACTGAAGTGGATCTGACCATAAAAAGATTTTATTTATTGTCTGCATCAGGTAAATGTAACTAATGCTAAGCTGGTTTTGAGTATAAAATAAATGAAAGGGGGGGAAAGGGTCCTGACAACCTGAGTTAACTAAATTACATCGTATGTGCTACTCACAGCTAGAGTTTCCTTAAATGAAATCACAGTATTTCCTCTCAATTGGTATTGTCCCTTCCTCTAGCACAGGTCCGGCCCCCGTAACAGTCCAAATCAGACCATAATACTTTATAGAACTTGTCTCTGTAATTGAGTAATTCACTTCTCCTGGATCCAAGCCCACTTAGACTGCAAGTTCCCTTACTATGTGCATTGATATATACAGCACAGTGGGGCATCAGTCTTGATTGAGGCTGTTAGATGTTACTGTAACACAAATAACAGATAATAGTAGCAATAGTTCCTCTGGTGTCTTAGTTCCTACAAAAAGTGCAGCCAGTAGCTTCTTTGTTCAACATCAACAGTGCATTATAGAAATGTAACCCCACAGATATGACATCAAAGAAGTTACTCCAGACTTACATTGGTGTTACTGAGCATGGAAATTGAGGGTCCCTCCTGCTCTCAGAAAGGAAGAGCAAGAGTAACAGATCTAGAGAGAGAATCCTATCCATTTGGTTCATGTGTAAAAGTAGCTCTTCACAATGTACAATGTGCCACTTGACCACTAGCATGCACTGGGGGAAGAAATCCCTTCTACTTCCACATTAATGAATAAAATCTACTTGGGGCCTACGCCTCTCAGGTGGTGAGCACCCTGAACTCAGTTTTTCTTTAAATCCCCCTACTTCTCTTATCCTGAACATCAGAAACACATATGTTCACTTTCCTTTCCCTTGCACCCTCCCTTCACACACACAGTGACCCTGCCTAGTCTAAATATAGGATGTGTTTATGTTTAAAAATGGGTTCATTAGCATGTTTTAACAAAGACAGTTTAAAACACTATCCATATACTTAGTTTAGACATGTCCCCAGGTGGCCTGATTCCAAGAAATGTGTGTTTACCTTTTTGGAGTCACCCACAAATCCAGTGTGAAATCATCAGTCAGTGGCATGTAAAACAGTTCAGAATAACTGAACCTTCATAACAATTAATATTCACATTTCAGGCTTCCACAAAGCTGGAAGAATGATAATTCTTAAAACAGTGGAAGAACTGCCAAACATCATTAAACCATAACAAGCACTAAACTCTCTCATTTTCCGCTTCTTGTTTCAAGATGTTAATTCCCTTTAAAGTTAAAACATGCAGTAGTTCTTTGAAGTCCTAATAGACATTGTTCTTAAGAATACTGCCTACTCTCTTTTCTAAATTACATTTTTTTCATTAAAAGTCAATTAGATATTGCAGTTCCCATTACTCCGTTTCCCGCTCATCTGTCCACTGAGTTCCAGATAGTGGAAGCTCTTGGGATATCATGATGCTCTTTATTTTTAAGGGCTTTCCTGTTATCTACTTGTCAAGAAAAAATATCTGTTAAACAATCGTGGGTGTCATATCATGTTTCCATATCATTTCACACCAGTTCATCCAATATCACTAAATCCCCAGTACCTTTAAGATGTTGGTTCAGCATTATGGACCAAATGAGATGCAGAAATAAATTATAAAATATAAAATTAAACATTTGCAACAGCAGTCTATTATTTATCACTTTGTAATAAACATAATATTATTAATACCTAGATCTTATATAATGCTGCTCACCCATAGATCTCCAAGTGCTTTACAAACGAGGTCAGTATCATGGGGAAACTGAGACACAGGGAGGGAAATGATTTGCCTAGTCACCCAACAGACCAGGGGCAGAGTTGGGAACTGCTTCCTCTTCCTCTTGCTTACATTGTTTTTACATTGATATGTTTGATGAAACTGGGAAATATTCTCTCATTTTCTACTTAGTCAAAAAGCCATTTTTGTTATATATAAATGACAAATATATAGTGTATAATCACTGAAAGCTTCTGACTAGTTCTAGGCATAAGTGAGAGGAGACTCAGATCCAGTGATTCCAATAGTTCATATTTTTTTTCTTATTAAAAATAATCTTTGGGTGAACTATCATGGAAAAAGACCAGAGCTCCATACTGACTTACACTGGATGGGGGGAGATTGTTTTATCTATAAAAATGGGTGCAGGCATCCGGAGAAAACAATGTGCAATCTCTTTCATCTGATGACAAAAAGGATATTGGTCCCAAATTGCCAATCTCATTTTGATTCCAAGTAGTTGGAATTGTTTCATGCCTCTTAAATAATGGGGAATTAGTATGGTGAGTAAGTTAAGAATTGTTAAATTGCAAATACCTGCCCATTACAACTGAGGAAATCCCTCTCTGGCTATTGATGTATTGTGCTAAAGAAACTGATGCAAGTCAATGCAGGGTATTATAGATAGCCCCAAACAGCTAAGATTATGGTACATTAAACAATAATTATTAATGGCATGAGCCAGGCTGGGCCAAAACATTAAGAGAGCAAGTTAGCATTTCAATTAATAAATGACTTTACTTTGGAATTTATGAGACTGAAAGTCAGTTTCCACAGCAAGGCAAGGGTGAGATTTTCTGAGCTCTTGTACCTGTACTGAACTTGGAGCTATGCTAGCCTGGCTTCAGTCAGTCACTTCAGAGTTAGTTGTCCTTCGTCAAGATCCTCAATGAAAAAAGCTATTAAAAACACTGCAAATCACAAACCTGGAATAATGAGTGATAGGGATAGTGTCCCTTTCATCACTGCAGACAGAAGAAATAGAAACCTGCAGGCAGATCTGGACAGAAGGGAACAGAAGAACGCTACCTCATTACCCTTTTCATCCAGTTCCATAGAAGCCCCTTGATAGGTTCACTCTCTGCAGCTGGGCGAGAGAGGGCAGAGTGGATGGTAACACTTCAAAGCATCAGTTCTCCTTCAACCCCATATTAATGCGATATCTTAGTGGATCTTGGGAATCTTCTGATTTTAGAGGCCAAATACTTGTTGCTTCCACAAAAGAAGTGTATGTGTGGGGAGGAGGAATCCTGCCCCTAATGGACAATTAGGAGGGAAGACTGCAAATGCAAATACATGGAACCTCCAGACCCTAGAAAGGCATAGCAAGCATAAAGGACAACACGGTTCTCTATCATGAACAACAAATATGTTATGTGAATGCAGGCAAGTGCATTTATGGCCAAGTGCAATTAGCTCTTCCTTGTAAGTAACCATATTCCTATGACATGTTTTCTCTAATGCACTGTACTCCATAATATTTCTCGTTTTTGGAATTAAAAAACAATCAGTCTTGTCCATCAAATTAATTAATTGTCTTCTGAATTTAAGCTGGCTTTGGATTTCTCTTCCATTTATACAGCATTTATACCTTTACAGGCTTTTTAGCTAAGTCTATCTGAAAACCACCTTTTAATTCCCTAAACATCTTCAAATAATACTTAAGAAACAATCATCATCTTTTTCATCATTTTTGGAATCAGGCAGTCTTTGAACAGTTCCCTTATGACCTTTCCAGGAGTGAATCTGGTAATATCTCTAGAAAATTGAATCAGGTCACTTTAATTCCTGACATATATCTCCTGATTGGACTTCGCTTTATAGGAATAAAGTCTTGGGAACTCTTAGGGTATCCAGCTGGTTGCTATGTGCTATCTTCATGAGTCATCCTGACAGCACCTCCCTGGGACAGCATAAGAAAGCTGGATTGTCAGTTATTTGATCTGGTTTATGGTGAATGATTTCCCAGGTTGTCCCTCCCTTAAGTGTGAACTTTTTGGTAGTGGCATCAGTAAAGTTAGTTCATAAGAAAACATGGTCTCATTCTCTTTCCTCTGTTTATTATAATTTAAGTGCTGACAATCTGCTCAGTGTTGTACAAGACACAAAATGAAGAGAGTCCCTCCCTAGAGGAGTTTACAGTCTGTGCTCAGTATGGAACGTGACATGGATTCTAAGGTTGATTATAATCATGGAGTTTTAATGACATAGAGGGGATCGAACGTTGCCTGGGGTCACTCGTGGGATAAGGAGGAGACCATTTGTGTAGCGAAAGAGCAAGATCCCCTGCCTAGCGCTCAAGAATGCACTAGATTGAAGAATTTGTTCATGTCAAGCCAGCACATTACTGGCCTCAGGGCGCTTGGTGTCCCAGCCAGGCACCTGTCCTGGCAGCACAGTAATTGCAGCACACGCTAGCTGCAGGCTCGTCTTGCTCCTTCTTAGAGATGCAGTAAGAGGTACCCAATGTCAATTCCCAGTAACAACTCTGACTTCCCTGATACATCCCGTGCCGAGGCTCTGGGCCTCACTCTCTGCAGGACTGGTCCATGTGCGTAACTGAAAAAAGTAACACTTAGAATATACCCAGACTTAGTCAACGTCAGTGATCTCTTCTTCACTGGGAAGCTAACCCGCAGGGCCCCGGCCCTGTGCTGCCCCTCTGCACAGATGCAGTGCTCGTGTCAGAATGGGACACTGATTCAAATTCAGGGAAAGGCTCAGCTTGATTATTCTACTGGTTTCTCTACTTCTGACACCAAACTGATTTTGAGGTTGAAATATGTTTCACTAATGACTTCTCCCGTTATTTTTAATTTCCATATTCCCTCACAGTTCTTAGATTCACTGGAACTCATAAGAGAAAGCTGATTCGAATATCCAGCTATTCCCAGGAGGTTCCCAGGCACTCCAGAAAGGTCTTTATAAAAAATGAACCTTTTCAGATTTACCCATTATATTACAATTTTAGGCCCTAATCCTGCATGGTCTAACCCCTACCCTTAAGCAGAACTCATTGCGGGACTGGGTCCTTAATCCCTCTATTCATGTTGTCGAAACCCCAGTGACCACCATCTTTTCCCTCATTCCCATCCACAAAGGCCCTATGTTTTGGTGACTCTTTTGAACAGTTTATATTAAAAGACACACGCTTACTGTCAGTTTAAAAGAGACAATACCTAAGGTTAATTCCAGATCATCAGTATTTTGGTCTAAGTATTTTTCCCACCATGTTCTATTTTGAGGTGTTTGGTAGCATCTCCCATCCTGCACTCTTATTCAACCTCTCATCATACTGCTCAGGACTATGCACTGCAGTACAACAGCATGTGCCCAGCTGAGACTCTAGGAGATTGTATCCAATATTTAGAGCGAGACACTCAGCAAGAGTACAAAGAAATGGCTTTAAATTCATGGGGGAATTGTAAATCGCTGTGACAAACTATATTTGCAAGTTAATCTAGGTGCCTGGGTCGCACACTTATTACATTTTTTACCCTGCAGACAACATAGAGAATAAAATAGGGGGATGTCCTTCAGTTTATAGGGCATTTAGAACTTGTGTGTTCTGGAGACATCAGCTGTTACCCAAAACTTTCTAATTTTACTCTGCATAATGACCTTATAGCAGAGGAATAGGATCTGCTCAGAATTCCTTGTAGTACCTTTACAGATTTCATTTGCTTGTAAATTTAGACAAGCAGGGCATGTATTAGATGCCAAAATGATCCATGCCACTGCCTGTTTGCTACAGCACAGGCTCTGACGCAGAAGTATCCATTTTTGCCTGCTTGGCTTAAAAAACCCAAATATACATATTTTGGTCATTTAAAAAAAAAACCCCAATCAATAAACCAAGTGACTTTGAACTGTATAATGGATATAAACCAAGGATAGGGCAGGCCACAAAATTCCTGCTCCTTCTGAGAATCTATTTCACGGTTGCTCATTGGACTCATCGCTCTTATTAACATGGTTGGATAAAGAAGACAGCTGTTTTAGTTACGATCTTTAGTTCCCTGTAAAATCAGACTGGCTGGCTCCATCTGCACCTTGTTTAAGTTTAAGATGGTCTTCCTCTCCCCCTGCCTCACGCCACGGTACTTTTGATGTCTGATTTTTTTCTAGGTATGAGATTTGCACAGAGGGCAGGCTAGATTAGTGAGATGCCTGAGCAGGGGCACACCAGAAGTCTCCTTTCTCCCCTTGTATAGCTGTATAAAGGCATCCCACAATAGCAGCTCCTGCACTCACTATTTCTGGGGTGCAAATAGATTGCTTACTGCTGCTCCCTTGCCAAAAAGAGAGCGGGAGGAAGCAGAGCTTTGGTGCTGCTCCTCTCAACCACAGAGGCTGGTGCACGGCAGAAGGCAATCTGCAAACAGCGGGCACTGATTGCTAATGCTGCAAAAAGCACCCCAGAACATGGGTCATGCCTGCTTGCCTCTCGGTCTCTTTCTCGTGAGTGGTGTGGCTCCACGCTTCCCCTACGGAGAACTATGGAATACATGCTGTGATCTAGCACATACTGGGTTGAGTTCTTAGACGAAAATAGCCCAAACACTCAGACAGAGGGTAATTCTAATTTGGATTTATGGACCCCATGCTTCCCAAGAGGCACCTTAAATTAATGTGCAAACCCACTTGTTGAAAGATTGCTTTCATGCTCTTTTGCCTTTCAGGCATTGTAGGATCAAATACATTATAGATTTGTTGGCTCCAGAGCTCCCACAGTAACAGCGGTGAAGCAAGCTTGGTCAAACTCAGCAAGAAAGTTCTGCTTCCATCCTAGGCGGCCCTATGGAGAAAGTCTAGTCTTAAACTCAGTGACAAGACCTTGATGTGGACAAGACCTGTGGAGGGATGGATGGAGAGAGGAATTATGATTGTGTCACAGCTAATTAGCAATGATAGATTTAAACCAGGTGTAGATCTTCAGCAACAATTTGGTTTACCTGCCCAAGAGCAAGGCTATATCTCCAATTCAATCATTTCCTTACTAATGCATTTGGAATGGATGCATTGGGAGATCCAGAAACCATAGAATTTTTATTATTTCGAAGGAAAGTTCTTGGATTAACTCAGCCAGCAAGATTATGATTTTCTGGCACAAAGACTGATAATTTGAGAGTTGCTTGGAATAGAGATCTGGATACACAACTATCTCTGACCTAATGGAATACAATTGCAACTAATGTTAAAAAAAGCTATAGAACTGAGATGAGCGCTTATTTACTAATAGACACTTTTTCAAATATACTGGTGCCCACAGAGTCCAATGGTAGGGGGCCTCATAAATGCTGACCACTGTTGGAAATGTAACTCCCTTGGTGCTTATACATTTTGGGAGTGCTTCTGCATCAAGACTTTCTTGCATGAGATCAGTGAAACAAACAATGTGATTTCATTCTTGGATATGTTATTCCTGATACCTGAGAGGACCTGGTAACAAGGCGGCATCGTTTCAGCTTGCAGCTTTAGTCACTAAAAATTAATTCTGAAAAAAATGGAAAAAGTCAATCCCTACCAAACATTGATGCCTGGTTCAGTGATATGGCCAACCTTGCAGCTAATAAATGACTGGCATTCTGCAGAAGAGGAATGCCTGAAAAATCCAAAGCTATTTGGGCTGATGTTTTAGAGGCCTATAATTAATGCTGTCCTGCAACAGCCTCTGCTATACATTGATCCAGGCTCATAAACAGATTGGCCCTATTTATGCCCTATACATTCTAGCCTTAGGTCTCCATGATCTGAGATTGCTAATTCTATTAATCTCTGTGCCGGTTCTTGTGATTTGGACAAAATGCAATTGGAATAAAACTGTCCAACTCATTTTACTTGTGGCCTAATCTTACTGTAGATATTATCTTAAATCTCTAAAGTGACTGTATTACTGATCACGCTCTCATTTTCCTTCTCTGGTCAGAAAATAGTGATGGTCCCAAGGGGAATTGCAAATCCAACACCCAAAAAACTTTCACTAAATTTGGATCCAGACTGCCTGTAAATTATGAAAGGGAAAGAAAACAGTTCTGGAGAGCAGAATTTGGCTGTTTAGCTTTGAGGACTCATATTTTCTCTATTTCTAGCATTTTAAAACAAGAAGGGGTCCTGCACAAATCATTCAAGAATATATTGTTCCCCAGTTGTTATTCAGTGGTATGACTTGATGATGTCAAACGTTAAGCCCCCTGAAAAAAATAAAGAGATGCATACTGGATAGTCCCTCTGACAACAGTGCATGAAGAGAAGTCTTTCCGTGACACAAAAAGGTGATCCAGCCTGCTGATTTCTTCCCCCCCAATAACTTCAGAGGTCAAGGAAATCAGAGAAGCTGCAGGCTCTCTTGCTAAGCTGATATCCTTCAGTCAGAGATGATAAATAAGAATGAATACTATTCCATTGATTTATGCTCTCTCTGTGGAAATTATTTCACCTATAATTTTTGTAGTAAATATAAATAAATATGTTTCCAACATACATCTAGTGGTGCTTCTCTATTTTGCCTAAGCAAACTTCCTCATCATCTGCACTTTACATAGGCCAAATCCTAAGGAAATAGGAATTTTGCCTCAGTAAAGACTGAATAAGAGTTCCAAGCTTTGGCCCAATATTTAGAGCAATATCATAGAGATGAAGGGTATCAGAAGTATTGTTATCCTCATTTCACGGATGGGGAGCAGAGATGCAGAAAAATTAAGATCACAGGCAATTTGTGGCATGGTATTAGTATTAGTATTGATGGACACTGCCTTGTGCCAAATCCCCATCTGGGTAACCTGGTCAGCCCACCGACCTCACAGTTTCCATCTCTGGCTACCTCAGTTGTACTTCCAAGAGGTTCTAAGTCTCTCAGAGGCAGCCTGCTGCTAGTTTTGCTGGAAGAGAATTGTTTTTCCCTTCAGGTACCAAGTTCTTCAACCCCTGCTTTCCTTCCCTATTGTTTTATGGCACAGCAGGCTCTGCATGTGATGCCGTCTCTGTGACCTACTGCAGTTTTTGCATAATCAAAATCCATATCCGCTCACCCTGTCCTGTATTCTTAAAAAAGCACAGTAATGCTTTTTAATGCTACCCCTCTTTCATCCATCCTTTCAGATTATATTCTTTCATCTTGAGGTGTCCCCGCTCTTCATAAAGAATCTATCTTTCTGTACATTTCTCCCTGCATTGCCATAGCAAATGTTCAACTGTTTCTTTAACTTTGCATATTTCACACAACCCATCTTTGTGTGCATTTAGCAGATATAAATTACCCTTTGGGCCACAGTGACTTGTTGGCATTCTAAATATAGTTCACTTCTTCAGTTATAGCTGCAAAGTATAACATTATCCTCAAGTTTAGGACATATATTTAGGACATAACTGTCATCCTTTTTTTCTCTTGGTCCGTATTTCTTGGCATTCCTTCTTAAGGGCTCTCTTATAACAAATTTCTGAAGTCCTGTGTTCTCAGAGGGTTCTTTATATCAACCTCCTCATGTTTTATGGCTTTCCCCCCCCTTTATCTGTCCTTTCATTGCCAGGTATCCTAACCTGTGCCGGAATCCACACTATTACTATATGCATACCTAATTGTACTATCTCCATAGTTAAGAACAATATTTCACTGATTGTATTACTCCTGCTTTCCGAGGCTCCCTTTCTGGTCACCACTGTACCCAATAAAGAGAGTCAGATCGGATAGCAGCTGTAGTTGGACATACATCCCTTATCCAGGTCAGTGCCAACAGTATTCCCACCCATTTGGCTGTCATAATGACCACAAAATTGATTAGTCTCAGACATCTTAATTCCAAATTCAGAGCTACAAAAGGCCATTCCCACTTTACCCGTGTTGTCGTCTTTAGATCCGTCAATATAGAGTTGCTAATGCTGACCCCATTTGCCATGTACAAACTTAAATTTTATTTGTCATATTTGACAGTTCTGTTCTTTCCTTTGTTTTATTGTATATAATTCGAAATCCACAACAGGACGGACAACCATCCAGCTATAGTTTAATTTCTCATGATTAGAGATTTTAATCTATTCCAGTCCTTCCTTTTCACTTACGTCTTTTTCCCACCTTTTGACCATGTTAGCATGTGGGAGTTATCCACATCCAGTTACATCTTGTCCACTTAATTCTCAGCGGTCCTTGTATATTTGTTTAGTACTCTTTTTTCACATTTCTATTAACCTTCGTTCAAAAGGCTAATTTCATCCTTCAATGTAAAGGCCTTTCTCTGGTAGCTAACTGCATCATGCACAATAATGTCATAATACTTGCACTGTATGCGATCCACAAAGCTTGGGGGTTGGATTGGCTCTAATTTAAGTGTTGGTTTAGAAGCTGAATTGAAAGTTGGCATCCATAATCTATAACTGGTCTTATTTGTGCTCTGTTAACATCACCAACAGGTTTTTTATCTGAACCCCAATTGCTCCCAGCAATACTTTTAAGCATATTCATCCTGTATTTACATTTAGTCTTGATATCGTGTATATGACCTTTCAAAGTTAGTTCGTTATCAAACATAACTCTTAAGAATGTAAAATTTTGAACTACTTGAATTTTTTCTACTTAGAGATATAAGGTACATTCTTCCCCAATCTTCCTTTCTGTTCATTCCCTCTGTTTTAGCAAATGAGAACTTAAATCCACAAGTATTTCCGCGTTAATAAGTTTATAAATATTCAACAAGGCCTTCCGCACCCTCATTTGTGTCTCTCTCACTCACAAGAACTTCCTTCCTCTTATTCCAGTAGCCACTGATTTATACAGCAAGCCTTCCCTCCATAGCATGTCATGTGCATTTTCAGTGTCCAAAAAGGATAGTTATCATAAACTCTGTTCCTCATGCTTTTTTGTGTTTCCAGTTCTAATTCTTTTACAATATAATTGGCTGTGCATCTACCTCTCTTGAAACTACTTTGTACTAGGGATCTAAAAGTGTAGCCGTTAAAATGTTTAAATAGTAATCACTGGTTTAAATATTTTAAACAGCTAATTACCATTTAAACTGGGAATGGCAGCTGGGCAGCTGTTGCTGGTGGGGAGGCTTGGAGCCCAGAGCAGGGGAGAGGGGCAATCACAGCTGGGCTCGGCTCCCCATGAGTGGCAGGGAGGCACAGATCCCAGAGCAGGGGGGTAGCCCACAGGTTGGCAGTGAGGAGCTGAACCCAGCATGGTTCTCCCCCCATGTTTAACCATTTTATTTTTAGAACATTGAAATGGATTGTTAATTTGTACACAGTTATAATTTCATTTTTTCCCCAAGTATGCTACTAATCTGTCATTTATCATTCTTTCCTTAATTTTGCCCACACATAACGTGTGGGCAATAGGTCTATATGCATCAGGTCTTGTGTGTAATTTGCCAGGTTTTCCTATCATTATAAGCACCACTTGCTTCTATTCTGCCAGTAATATTCCTTTTCCCCATATATTATTATATAATATCAATAAAACCCTTACATTCCCTTCTGGTAGGTACTTAAGTGCATTACATATACTATCTTTACTTGGGGCTGTTTTCTTGTCTAAAACTTTTTTGAGTTCTTCTTTGCTGAAATTTTCATTCAGGATATCATCTTTATATTCTACCCAGCCATTTAGAAGCTCACAATTTTCTTCAGAAAACATTCTTTTTTGTTCATAAAACTCTTTACTTTGATTTGTATCACTACTAACCCTTTGGAACTCTTTTGCTAAAATGACCACTTTTCCTTAATTTAGAACTTTCAATTTGAACATTTACTGTAAGACTAGGTATAAATTTGTTTTTACTCCATATCCTATTCATTCTTTTAACTTGTTTACATATTTCTGAAACCTTGGAATCTTTGTTCATTTTTCCACAATGCTTTCTCTAACTCTTTTTTTAAATTTTTTTTGCCAGGCTTTGGACCACCACTTTACATCTTGTATACTTCATTAAGTCCTTGCTATTCATTGTGCTTTTGCTTGTTTGTTTGCCTTCTTTCTTTCTTCAGTTGTACTTTACAATCTTCATTCCATCAGGGAAACAGATTTCTGAGATTTTGGCAATTTGATAGCTTACATACAGCTTAGTTGGCTGCTGCTACAACCCTCTCTTTCTTTATCGTGAAATTCCTCTAAATTATCACGTACAATTGGTACTTAGATATTCATCATACTTTTAAAGAGTCCCCAGTTTGCTTTTTTGTGGTTCCAGTTAGGGATTCCTTCAGTGTTTTCAACATTATCTTAGCCTTGATATGTAAGTAGCATAAGGAAGTGATTACTTCAAGTGCCATCTTCTTTATAGATTTCTCAGCTGCATGTATTTGCTATGATGAAAAGTTCCAGAGGGGTTAGTCTGTATACAGCAAAAACAATGAGAGTCCTGTAGCACTTTAAAGACTAACAAATTTCTGCAGGAATAAGCTTTCATGGGTTGCAAACCCACTTCGTCAGACCCATGAAATAGAAATCAGATAGGGGGTATATATATACACATCCAAGGATAAGAAACAACAATGGGGAGGGTAGGTGTTAGCAAAGTCCATTCAGTTAGAATAGATGAATGGCCTTTGCTAACACCTACCCTCCCATTGTTGTTTCTTACCCTTGGATGTGTATATATACCCCCTATCTGATTTCTATTCCATGCGTCTGAGTGGGTTGCAACCTATGAAAGCTTATGCCTGCAGAAATTTGTTAGTCTTTAAAGTGCTACAGGACTCTCATTGTTTTTCATGTATTTGCTATGTTGCTTGTTGCAATTCCCATATCTAACCATGAAAAGGCTTCATCCACCAAATTAAACTTAGTAGGTGATCCAGTATTTAGCGATATCATATTTTGCATGTCAGTGAACTGTTCCAGGCATTTGCCATTGTAATCAGTTTTCCTGCTTCACCATAATTCATTATGGCTATTAATATTTCCACAAATATTGTATGGGCCTTTGACTCTCTTAATTAACTCTTCCAATTCTAGATTGTTTAGTTTTTTTTACAATGATTGTAAACATTATAGATTTGTATAAAGACATTATTATTATTCTGTCTGGGAATCTCAACAGTGTTGCACTCAAAATTTAAGTTCTGTATGTCTATTTTGATGTAAATAAGACCTTCCTTTATAAATATACAGATTCTTCCTCCTCTTATTATTTTTCTGTCACATCTGAATTTAAGTTTTCTTACTAACCATGTTTCTTGTGCACACCAGGATTAGTTTTCTATTTCAAAAACAGTTTTCTTTAATACCTGACCATATACTGTTAATCGAAGTTTGTTCCAGCAAAAAAACCTTTAAAACCATGTTGTTTAAACTACATTATTATCTACATTATTCCATTATTCATTTAAAATTGCACGAATACGGTCTATTGAGATATTCCCTATATGCAAATACTTTCTGCCACTTTTTGTTACAATTTGTATTCTTTCAGTCTTCTTGCCTGTCTGTAAAGTGCAATTAATTGCTTCTGTCATAAATGCTACGAATTTCTCTTTGCCTTCAAGCAGTACATCTTCTGTTCCCCTTAGACTCTCTTTCTGCCGTCAACAGTGTTCTGTTGTATCAGTAGCTTCCCCTCCCCACCTAACATTTTCCTTCTTCTTCACTTTCCACTGTGAATATCTTCTGCATAGTGTATTTTATGGATAGTTTTAATATTCTGCATCTTTATAGCTCATTCGACCATCATGTACCTTTTGCATGCGGCACTGTGCTTATCCCCACAATAGCTGCATTTCAGTTCTGTCCCTTCCATACAGTTCTCAGAGTGCTCTCCTCCACATTTACCACACCTCATTTTCCCGTCACAGACAGCCACCACATGCCCAACCCTTTGATATTTATAACAAAGGGGCCAGGATATATGGTTTATCCCGGAAGAGCTGATATTCTATTTTGCTGCATGTCTAAATGTGATTCAGACAGCTGCGGATAGTTTTTATTCTCCCCTTTTTCAGCTAATCAGTCGCTTAACAAACAGTATTTGGTCCTCTTTAAACCCTCGTTTAATTTCATCCTTAATCATGCCTACTGGAACCCCGTACATTACCACTCTTGTTTTTGTCATATATTTAGGTAGCAAATTATTTCATTTTCCCTAAAATATAGTTTTAAGAAGTTGCTCAGCCTATTCCTTAGGTGTCCATTCTACTAATAAATCTCCACCCTGCATTCCTCTAGCTCTTAATATATCTGATACTTCTCCTAGTCCATTCCGTTGAACTCACTGGATTAACATCTCTTATCTTCACATCTTCAGCTAGTGATTTGACAATTATAAGCTGTCATTCCTTTTCCTTACTCTCTTTTCCATCTCTATCTGCTTCCTCTTCTTCAGATAGAGATTTCTATTATTTTTCTCTTGGTCCTAAACTGAAGCCATTCCTTATCCCTGGCTTCTTCTCCTGTATTTTCCAACATAACTTCCAACTTCTCCCTCTCAGCCTGTAGTTCCAGCTCTGGTCAGTAAGCCCAGCCCATCCACAGTTCTGGCCCAATCTGCTCAGCCCATGCAGTAGCTAGCCCAGGAGCATGTCCAAGCTAGCCCTGTCCCTTCTCCCACTTTATGTTTGAGCTTGTCCACATTAGCTACAGCAGCTGGGCATGTGTCTCTCCATAACTGACATTTTTTACAGCTGTGCTTTGTGTGGGCTTTGTAGACCCCATCACACTGGGCCTGGAATTGAATCTAGATTTCCTGAGTTCCACAGCACATTGCATTGCCTTCAAGACCATCCATCCTTCTGTGAACAGTGCCAGCTTATCTTATCCCTGTTGGTTTGGAGGACCCCCCCAAGTTGCCCATGAAAAATGGCAGTGGCCTCCCCCACAACAGAAGGGAGTGGCCACAAAAATATCAAGATAAACTAAATGTCTTGGAAGAAAAACTAGCAGTGGGATGAGGTCAAAGGCTTAAATGGAGGACTATGATGGGGCATTTGGTTGAGAACCCACTGCCTTGAAAAAGTGTGAAGGGAGTTAGTGAATGCCACCCGGAGGTCAGCTGAACATAAAAGTGTGATGGAAAAGGCCTCACTGTCACAGACAGACCCCTCCCCCCATCCAACTTCTTCCTCCTGGACTGATGTTAAGGATGCCAGCTTGACAGTCCAGGAGACAGAAAGCTTCTGTTTATCCACATACTGATGTAGCGAAAGTTTCTGGGCACTGTCCTCTCTGAGGTACTTCAGCCTTGACAGTTTCAAATCTTGGCCTCTCAGCTAAGACGCCTTAGAATGCTAATTAGTGGCACCTATGATGCTAACTTGTTGTGCTATAGACACCTGTCCACGAGGAATTGGAGTGAGACCATTTCACATCTCATTTCACATAAGCAACTGAACAGTCAGGAAGTGGTTGTAGCTTTTTTGATTCGTGAACTGGATTTGAACCAGTGACCTGAAGGTGAAAAGGTCCATATTCCACGTCTATTTCTCTGAGCTCTCCATTTGCTCACAGTCGATATTTTATATTCCCTGGGGTTTTAGAGTCCATGCAGTATTTAGTATATGTCCACATTGTTTTGTGATCATAATGCATTACATGCTTTTGCAGAAATAACGTAAACCTTTACCATACAAAAGATCTAATCCAGTGCTTGTAAAATACTTGGTTTTACAGCATAAAAACATTACCCTGACATAATCATTCATAAAAATAACATGCCCTATTGCAGACAGGCTAATTTATGTATGCTGCACCTCATCTGAAACATTAGGTGCAGTCTAAATCTATGGGAATGCTATAAACTGAGACATTACCTCAAAACTGGTAGGTCATTTCTCGACATTTTGTTTAAATCTCACTTTCCAAGAAAAGACATTTTATGGGTCACAATAACATCAGTTTCAGTTTGTATCATTGAAAATTAACTACAATAATAGAATTCTCAGTACATTTATATTGCACATGGCCTGCCCCTGCTCCCACTGCAGTCAATGGGAGTTCGGCCCTTGACTTCAAATAAGAGCAGAATCAGGAGCATAGACTTTGAGGAGAAGAAAAATCTCTCTCCAGACAGTTTCATGATAGTGTCATTATCCCCCACCCCTTTTATGGTCATGTCTGTGACCCATTCATGCCTAGGGTAGCCACCTGAAAATGCCATGGTCAGGGCAGCCTGAAAAGGAGAGCAGATTCTCTCAGTACTGGTGGGTGACGCTGAAGTCAAACAACCCAACCAGCCACAATGTTTCTGATTCCCCACACTGGTTATCAAGAAGCCAGAATAAAAATATACACGGCCCCCTTTACTGCATTTCAGTCTCTGGCTCCCAATCGGCCAGTAGGTCTAGTAAAGAGACCAGCTATTTAAAACTCTACGCTCTTTACCAAAAAGGTTTGGCCTGACCCCAAAAGGTCAGCCACAGCATCAGATCAATATAAATTTAGATCTCACCCAAAATATCACGCTGCCAGCCAATCCTTTAGTAACTAAAACTAAAGGTTTATTATAAAAGGAAAGAAACAAACTAGAAGAGAAATGTTAAAGGATTAAAGCAATTAGGTACACACAAATGATTTGAAAGTCCATATATATCAGGTTTCTAGAAGAACTGTGGAGTTTGCAGGCTTGTATAGTCCCTCTGGTATACATCCAGTACCTGGATGGGTCTCAGTCCTTTGTTTCACAGCTTCAGTTCAGTGGTAGATGAGTTGATCCAGAGGAAGTCTGGAGACTAAAGACTTAAAGACTGAAAGACAAAATGGATCTCAGGCAGCAGGCTTTTATATCCTTTGATCTGTGCCATGCTGCTTGTGGAATTTTACAGGAACAAGATGGAGTCCAGAGTCACATGAGTAAGTCCTGGTGACTCATCAGGTATTACCCTGGCTTCTCCCCTGGGCCCCTTGTACCTGTGAATTTCTTAGTGGGCCATTAAGCAGGCTAGTGCTGCAGCCATCCTGTCTGAGGTGTGGCCCAGACGCAGCACAATTTGACATACAGATGTATCAACCATATCCATAACTTCCAATACACACATAACACATGAACATAAAGATCATCATTTTACTTAGCACATTACAGCCTTTCTAACAGAACCTGACATGGCACAACTCACATGAATTACTATGATTTTGTCATATTGATGTTAAACAACATAATAAATGCTTCCCACCCCCAACCCCAATCCTGCCAGCATGACAATGCCCATTGTTCACAGTGGACAACAAAATCTATTTAACAGTAGAACTAGTCAAAATTTTTCCATTGGACTTGTTTTTCAATGGAAATGTGGGTTTTTGATTAAATGCATTTTTTCATAGAAAGTATCCATTTAAAATTTAGTTTTATTGAAAAAAACGGACTAAACCCACAAAATTCTTGGGTTTTTGACAAAAAGTAGGAATTTTCCACCCCCTTCACTTTCTGAGCAGTTCTCGTTAATAGTTTTGTTGAGCAAAATTGAAATAGACAGTGGTGTAAATGGGTAGGTTATCATGTTAGCATGGAAATGTTCCTGAAGCATTGCTGATGGTGAAGTTTATTTTTTAGCCACAGTATTTATCTTTGATTTAACAGCTCCACACAGGTGCACACTCAGAGAAAGAACATTGTATCAGAAGTTGCTTCCAATGATGGAATGCTGACAGTCTCTGTTTTATCCTTTTGCTTCTTTTTGTTATTTGCCTGTAAAATTACATTTATTTAAACAACAACAACAACAACGTGTTAGGTGCTTTATAACGAGGATAGTTTAAGAATCACATTTCCATCAAATTGTAAAGAAGAAGAAAGAAATGATCATTTTTTAGGGTTATGGAAATGTATGGATGCATTTTGGGTCCCCATAGTAAACATATTTTAATTGGAAGTCATGCCCTTAGGAAACAGTAGAAAGACTGCACACATCTTATATACCCTAGATCATCAGATATGGAACTTTTCTATTCACAATCAATATAGTTCCCAAAAATTGGTTAATACTTTTGAAATTTAACTGAGTTTTCGCTCTGGTCATCTGAATCCAGCTTGGGTGGAGACAAATGTTGGTGAAAGCCTTTATAAAATCAGTGCTCAAGCTTGTCAGTGTAGAAGTACATCAGCTGTCTGGATGGCTGAATTCTGTTAGTCTTCTTGAGGATGTGTTATTTGGCCACAGTCAACGAATGAAGTGTTTAAAGGAGTGCTCTGCTTGAATGAAAGAATAAACTCAGGAATGAGTGCAGCATGGAGTAGGGTTAATTCATTATCTTGCCTCTGTATGGTGCATGGGTGAAAACCTATTGGCAAGCAGGATTTCACCCTCTACTGATACCATCTTACACTGTGTTCTTTGAAAGGGGAAAGTAAGAAATAACAGCTGCTCTTCCTGCTGCTTTAATTGCAGGCATACTCCATTTTCAGCCTGCAAACCAGCTCACACAAACCCACAAACCCACTAAGTGATCACCAAAGCTCCTGCAGTAGCTGTGACATGGTGCCACATAAAGGAAGGAATCGAACTTTTCATTAAGTCCCATTTAGACTAAAGACCCATAAGATGGTTTGGAAAAAGCCTGCTGTCTTGGTATAGTCAGAGAAAGCAAGTGCCGCCTGCACAAATGCTATGATAAACTATTTTTATGGAGAACAGGTACACTAATAAATAGTAGATTTTATACAAATGGATAGCGTGTATTTGGCTAAAGCATTTTTATACTGTACATGAGAGGGCCCTAATGGACCTTATTTAACTCTGTGTATTAAACCAACAGAGCTTTCTAACAGCTGACAGCATAGCATAGGTTTGTGTACTGAAACAGGTGTTTGCTGTAATAAGCTTTCTGCCACCTACAACATGTGATGTATCTTCCCTGCAGAGTTAACTCATGCTCTTATGTGGGTGTTGCCCCTAAACTCATCACAGCCACAAAGAAAACTCCCTCTCCTGAGTTTAGTGAAGCATTCAGCCTGAGCTAGCTGGCCCATATGCTTCACTCGGGCTTGTGATGTGCCCACTTGACTGTGATGGGACAAGCTAAACCACTCCAGTGCTGATAGTCCTCCAGTACCTTCCCACAGTTCTCCCATATACCCAGAAGGACCAACATGTTCTCCCACTATTCACTGGGAAAGAATCATAGGGTGGCTCAGTATAACCATAGGATATGCTCTCAGAAGTGCTAGTGATACACATGGGTGTGCGCAGCACCAGTGCGGACGCAGTAACTTGGGTATGGCTTTGCGGTGTGACTGCCAAACACCCAAGTTAATTTTGCAGTGTAGACCTACCCATAGACAACAGTGAAGTTAGTTCTATTGGCAGAGCATCGTCCGCAAGGGCTGCCATTTGTGAGAAACAGCAACGACTCTACCCAGTAATAAAACAAACCTTAGAAACGCAGGGCCTGATCCACGTCTGGATTAAACTAGTGGAGCTCCAGTGGCTGCAGTGGAACTGTGCTGATTTGTGCTAACCGAGGATTTGGCTCCCAAAGAAAATGTAAAAAGACATTGTCCAAAGGCATCACTGGGGACAACGTTAGACAATCAGTTTGAATCTAAAATCTCCTACTGTAGATCCTCTCATCCCTCTGTTCTCTCTCTCTTTACCTCGCCCCTTCCTCCTTCACGCTCAGGCTGGCTTCTCTGACCCCAGGGCTGGGTTCCCCTCTTAGATGAGCTCTTCCATTGCTCACACTCCTTCACTACGTGTGTAAACATGGCACAGCAGATTTCCAGTGTCAAAGCACCTGAGGGGAGACTGATCTGCAGGAGACCTTCACTCAGCTGACCCCTGATGTCACTGTACATTGTGAAGGTCCCGCCAGGGAACTAGATTGTAAAGAAGAATTCTCATGATACATCACGATCTCCCCTCTTGGTGAGGGGAGGCCACGTGCCATGTGAGCAGCCAAGTTCCATTAAGACGGGAGTAAGAAGAGACAGATGGAGTCAAAGTGAACTCAAGAAGGAGATGGTGTGCCTTGAAAAACAAGAGCAGGTCTTGGCTTGTTCCAAGAGTATTTGGTATCTGAAGGTTAACCCTGGTCAGATGATTGAGAGTTGTTCAGCTTTGCAGGCAATTGATATACACACTAATTAGAGTGTTAATAATTAACAGTATTATTACTAAATAACTATAATTAGCAACTGTGAAATTCCAGAAAGTCTGGCAGTGATTGAATTATCTGTGTCTAAGGAATAACAGTAACGAGCCTACCCGCCAGCCAACCCTAAATACAAAAGGACCATCCCCAACAAGATCCCATATAAGAAAGCAGCAGAGAAGAACAATAGGCTAGTGCTGCACAGAGAACAGCATAATACTAGGTGATGAGAAAGATCAAGTGTCTTGACCTTGCTTAAGCTTGTCTAAAGAGCCATGGGGAGCTCAAGAAATGTAAGCATGAAATGAGGTGCAGCCACCTGCGTCACACCGGTTGAATGACATGAAATTGACAAGTGTGCTTTTGATCAAGGAGCACGCTATAATGACGAAAGGGACAATTTTAGCTGTGGGGTGGAGCAGCTTTTGAAGTGCACCCACTCTGCTTCGTGAAGTGAGGTCTGTAATTTAATCGTCATGAGCAGAGACGTTCCACAAGGTGTTGTGACTCCATCACAGGGCAGGCCAGAGGCTGGGAAAGCTCCGCTGCCCTGGAAGATGGTGACTATCTGGGCCAGGAGAGTGTACAGTGGTGGGAGATATGATCGCTTATCCCAGCCCCTCCATATCGGACAGATAAAGGCCACTTCTTCCATGCTCTCTCTTTACCATTACAGATCTAATGATGAAAGCTCTTTGCCTTCTGTCCACGAGGCCTCTTCCTGGGTGGCGTTCATCAGTCACTGTCGTAAGGATGGGAATGTGTGAGAAGCAGACCTGCTATTGGGGATCATCATGAACAATTTACATGAGAACTTGCAGCAGTGCTGTTCAGACCCAGGCTCCTGTCTCTATTAAAAAGAATGACAATTTAATGAGCTGTTTTCATTAATGGTGTGAGATTAAGGCTGCTTACCACCAGGTGAATACTAATGGAGAATCTTTAAGAAAATGAGGCCCTTATTCCTTTAATTTTAATATACGACAGAAAAAAACATCCTGTCTTGTCCTCCATTTTGTTAAGCAAAAGTTTCACTTTGGATTTTTTGCCTCAGCAATTGAAAGCGCTGCTTTTATTTTGTGCCATTTTCTTTCAGGTATTATTTGGGAAAAAATGCTTCCCAGTAAAGAATGAATAGAAGCATGAAGCTGAAATAATTAACTACCCAGAAGGTTTCTTTGGATTTAAATATTTCCCTGCAAAGATTTAAACTGCATGAGAAAGAGAAAATTAAACCAGCTAGAAACAAACATTAAACTGACCAGTGTAGTTTAACTCTCCGAATGGAGTGAAATGAAGAAAGTAAATAAAGAACACTAACAGTGAAAATTATTTTTTTTCTTCAATTTTCATAATCTAAAGAGTATTGTGTCCAGTTTTGGGTCCCCCACTTGGATGTGGACATGTTGGAGGGCCAGTGGAGGGCAACAAAAATGATTAGGAGGCTGGAGCACAAGACTTATGAGGAGAGACTGAGGGAACTAGGCTTGTTTAGTCTGCAGAAGAGAAGAATGATGGGGGATTTGACAGCAGCCTTTAACTACCTGAAAGGGGGTTCCAGGGAGGATGGAGCTAGGCTGTTCTCAGTGGTAGTAGATCACAGAACAAGGAGCAATGGTCTCAAATTGCAGTGGGGGAGGTCGATGTTGGATATTAGGAAAAAGTTTTTTGCTAGGAGGGTGGTGAAACACTGGAATGGGTTGCCTAAGGAGGTGGTGGCATCTCCATCTTTAGTGGTTTTTAAGCTGCGGCTTGACAAAGCCCTGGCTGGGATGATTTAGCTGAGGTTAGTCCTGCTTTGAGCAGGGGGTTGGACTAGATGACCTCCTGAGGTCCCTTCCAACTCTAATGTTCTATGATTCTATAACATGCCATAGATAAGGAAATGTACATAAAGAGGGCCAGTTTCTCATAGGGTATAAATCAGCATGGGTCCATTGACTTCAATAGACTTATGCTGATTTACACTAGCTGAGAATCTGGCCTGGAATATATATCTTCACAGTGTCTGTGACAGAATGGGATATATCTGTATCAGATTGTGCACTCCACTTTGTATTGCGAATGCCATTTTGTGTTACATGCTGACCATGTGTCTAAACTCCCCCAAGGCAGGTTATTGTCATGCATTCTAGGCAAGTGCAGGGCCAAGGAAAGGTGCATGATAACTCATGGCAAGACTGTCATGGAGAAGCCATCAAGACTACAATATAGGGCCACCAGCTTTGATTGTCTCTCAGATAATGGCCCACCTCCTTGGAACAATGGTTTTTCCAGTTGGTCAAGTGTGACTCGGGCACAGGGATGGAATTTTCCAGCTGAGCATGTGACAGAGAGACTGCACAGAGAAGAACTAGGGGCCATCCATCACCAAAGAACTAAAGGGTTTATAGGAGTGGGATTCTGCCCGGCCTGAAATGTGAGCAGACCTCAGACACACAGAAGGGGTGAGATCAGAGTAGGGAAGACTTTTGTTATTTTCAAAGATATGTAACTCTTTAGTGGTTTTTAAAAGAAAAGTGATAGTGGTTAAAAAATTCCTTTGCTAAGCTTGTGTTTCTTGCTTTCCTTCCATGTTGTTCCTGAAAGTGTAAGACTAGAAGTCCAGAGTGACTGCTGCTTAGTTGGTAGTCTGGGGGAGTGTGTGTAAATGAATGAGGAGGAGGATGTGGTTTGGGAGGTTTGAGGCACTGGTTTCAGGTTTGGGGGCAGCCGGAGTTTGAAGTCCCACATTCCAAGTAAGGCTTTAGCCAAGAGGTCTGAGTCCAGGAGTGTAGGCTAGACACCAAAACATAAAAACAGCGAATAGCCCCTATCCCGACTCAGTTGTCCTAAAGACATGTGGGACCGAGGGCTGGGTCCACTTACAACAGACTAATGATTGTATGGAGGGCTACAGGGTATGGTTGTAATGGTGTTTGTATCTCAGGTTATAAGAGATTGTGGTAAAATGCTTTATTGATAGAGGCTTATGTGTATAACAGTGTTATTCCACTTTCCATTGGGCTTTTAGGTAGTTTTAGTAAGTTTGTCCTCCTGGGTGCTGCATAAAATGCCAGCTAAGGTGTAGTCAGGTCCAATGTAATTTGAATTCAAGTTCTGTTTTAGAGCTCTGAATTTGTGCAACTGTATCTGGCTAATTAGGGTGACAGGAAAATACACGATGTAATTTCTTCAATTTTGCACCTAATCGAAGTTTCCATTTAACCCATCCCTTCCCCACAGTGCGTTATTTATGCAATTGCATTATTCAATATTCAAAATGTAATAATAATTCATAATCAGTTATGGCAACAGGAAGCTTCTTTCAAAACATACAAAGTCCAGAAACAATTATATTTTGTTTTAAAAGCGAGAGCTCTTTGCTGATTAGTGGTGCTCAGAGCACAGTAATCATATTTTATTGAGGATACTGATTGTCTCAGATAGGTGCTTGGCAAATTGCTTTGAATGTTTTCTATTGCAATTATGGACATATTGCTTGAAGACTGCATTAAATAAATGGAACAGCATGGTTTGTGCTTAAATAAAAAGAAAATGTAAACAGGTTTAAAAATATCCCACCATAATGGGGCTGTAAGGAAGTTCTCAAATTGTACTATGTTTCCTCCTTAATAATTTTGAGTGGGGAATGGGGAAATTGAAGAATAACTAACATTACTAGCATGTTTGACTTTGTGATATTAGTCAGTTACCAACAGCTCTTAAAATCTCAGAAGCTGAAAACAACCTTAATGTTATTTTCTAAAATTCAATCCTTCCAACAGCGGTTGGAAGTTCCTAGACTAGGGTGACCAGATGTCCTGATTTTATAGGCATAGTCTCTATATTAAGGGCTTTTTCTTACATAGGCACCTATTACCCCAATTTCTTGTCCTGATTTTTCACATTTGCTTTCTAGTCACCCTATCCTAGATGACATTGTGGCCCAGTCTTATTTATGTTACCATTTACTGTTTAGTCTGTTGCAATAAACGCATCCACATAGATTCTGGATCAAAGTTCATTAAAGTCAGTGAAAAGGATCCCTTTCACTTCAGTGGTCTTTGGATCAGGCTCATAGAGAATAATACAATACAAGAACCCCTCTTTCAAATGCAATACCTTGTGCCTCACAATGCACATGAGAAGTTTGGATATATGGTTAAAAAAGGACAGCATGACACATGTAACTGCTTTATTCAGTGTGGCCACCTCTCACAATTTTATCATAAGTATTATTAAAAGCCAAGGAATGCAGGTAAACATCAAAATATCAGCTGCTATTAAAAAAAAAAAAACATATCCTAGACCTCATGGTTGCAGGAAGAAGCTTGAAAACATGAATCCTAAAAGCCAGAAGGCAAATGAGAAGAGTTCCAAATGTCATATTTAAAAAAAAAATACTATGATTTTTTAAACAAATCTCCCGAGTTTGATGTTTGGCATTGGGGATACTGTTTGTGCAAAGAATTTGATGATGTATTTGAACTGCTTGATTTTCAGTTTTTACTGTATTGTATTTGTCCCTCTTTGTACACCCCAGGACTTGTCTAAAGAGTGCAGAGTTGAGCTGTGTTAATCATGTAAGGTTGGATTTTAAAGAGATTTTGTTCAAAAGACTGTGTGAACACTTTTATTTCAGTTTAATTGATTAGCTTTAAACTAAACCAAAATAAGCAACTCTTAAATCAAAAGAACAGTGTCAACATGGGAGTTTGCACCAGGTTAATTAACTTGGTTTGACAAAACAGGTTTGAATAACTGCTACAAAATTTGTGTGTAAACAAAGCCTTAGACTTTAACATCCTGTCCTGTATTATAACTTCCTTAATAACCGAGGGGCAAAACCTCAGTACTAATCAGCAAGGAATTTGTCAAAACACAACTTAGACATGCTTATCAAGACTCTTTGTTGTGAGCAAAACACTATAATGGCTATGTATCCAGGAGAGTGTACTTAGAGAATATTGCTTTAGTACCTGTGTTTGGAAGCAAAAAAGAACAATGTTTAGCAGAAGTCAGCAGTCAAAATTGAAAGTGATTCATAGTTTCATACATTTAAAGGCGGATGGAACCATTATGACCTTCATCTGAATGTTCAACAAACAGCCTTCCCACGATGGAAATGACCATATTGGCTATTGTAATGTATAGGCTTTGGGTAGGATCCTTTTAAATAGTTTGGGAGTCCCTTAGTGGGCCTCCCTTGTCTTCTATTGCAGAACCCACCAGGATCTAACAGAGTAACAATGTATTTATGTAGCTAGGCCTTAAATGTTTGTATATAGTTAGTAAACATGGTTATTGAGAAACTGCATCCAGAATGGATAGTGTCCTCAGGTGCATTATGTTGTGTAAAGACAACAATCATCATCCAGGAGGATGGGTTCTAGCAAATGCCATTTTTGTCTGCTTTTAGAATATGATGTAACGTTCAGCCTGATGATTCAGTTGCAAGTCAGATGGAAAATGCTCTAAGCACAAATATATTATAGAATCATGGAAATGTAGGGCTGGAAGGGACCTCAAAAGGTCATCTAGTGCAACCTCGTGTGCTGAGGCAGGACCAAATATACCTAGACCACCTCAACAGGCGTTTATCTTTAAAACCTCCAATGACAGGGATTCCACAACCTCCTTTGGGGAAGCCAGTTTCGCTGCTTCATTATTATCATCGTGTCTTTATAAGTGCACACAGAAAAAAGTATTTGTTTATTTGGCATAAATGTGCATTAATAACCCAGTCAAAATCTGCGCAGTCTATATAGAGGAGTAAAAGTAACTATTTCCCCTCAAACCCTAAGTTTCCTGTAGTATGGAAAGGTGACAATAAGCACCTTCAGGTGGAATTCTGACTCTGCGTTGTGCATTCAGGAGAAAGGAATTCAAAATGGATCCTGTATAAAACATTACCTGTTAGTTCCTTAGCCCATTCTTATTTTCTGTAATGCCCCTTCAAATTGGACTCTGCACTGTTGAGACTACTTCTTCCTATTTGTTTGTACAGCACAATGGGGAGGGTCCCAATTTCAAATGCTACCTTTCAGCACTACTGCAATACAAATAGTAAAACATAATTAGTCACATTAAGAACCAAAGTCATGAAAGAGACAGCTGGACTGTCAGAAAATTTTGTGATTTTGCAAATGAGTATGATAGGGTGAGACTGTTAACTGCATTTTGATTTATGATCCACTTCAGGGTATGAATCCAGGTCTCTACAAGCGACAGGGATGAGCACAAACATATGTCACTTAGCTCCCAAAATGAGCATGTATGTTTTTTATTTTCCTTCTAGTTTGCATTTTTTCTGGATTTTCAAAGCTTGCCCTAATATTTTTGCTCCTGAATTTTAAGAGTCACTCAGGGTTTCATCAGGCAAAACTTTACAGCACAATTGAAATCTTCCTTCAGTTCCCAGAGTTGATCCGGAGGGAAGCTGCCGCAGCAGGTATTAACTGGTAATTTGGACTAAAACGCCTCAATTAAAAAAATTACTCCATGGCTGAACGGTTACCATGCAGTGAGAGAAAAATGAATTTAAGGACCATTGAGCTGGCATATGTTTGTGACGTGCAAGAGCAACTCCCTGGAAATAATTGTGAGGAATGACAAAAAGAACCTGCTTTGGAAAAGCATCAGGATGAATGACAGGTTTATCCCTGGTGTAACAGCAGGGGTGAATTTGGCCCTAAAAGTCTTGCAGCCATGTCATAGACATTGTAAGAATGCACACTGTTTCTTTAAATATGTAGCAGGAAGCAGGCATGAGGGGAAGGTTCTAGGCAGAAGAGAGAGTAGATTTAGGGATACATTTTTTTATTTTAATAAAATTCCTTGTTCGGTGTTTGAATGCTTACTTTATTTGTATTACAGCAGTGGACTAGAGGACCCACTGAGATGAGGTCCCTATCAGAATGAGCACTGTACCTGCACATAGTAAGAGCCCTTCTGTCAAAGAGTTTACAATTTAAATACCTGGGACAGACCAAAGGTGGGAGATAAGGCATATTTCATTTCCATTATAAACAGATGGGTAATCCAGGGACAGAGAGGTCTAAACGATCGACTCAAGGTCACAAAGGCAGTCTGTGTAAATAATCCAGATCTCCTGGTTCTTTTGTCCAAAGCCTTAATCACAAGGCCATCTTCCTCTTGCCACTCTCTGCAATCCGTTACCAATGTCGCAATGCCACCAATGTCACACCAAAACGCTTTCACGTGAACCTTGCAAAATACCTGCACTTTGCCTTCATCCATTAAGGCCAAAGCGAGCCCTTCTAGGAAAAGAAAGACTACGTACATTGGCAACGTTGATGGAATATTGCTCTATGAAAGGACTGCTGAAAATTGCAGAATTGTTTGTGGCCTAGGCTGTTGGCAGAATTGTCAGGTCTGCTCCAATACCAAGTAAAGGAGTGTTTATCAAGTAAAAGCTCTTATGGGTCTGAAGTCCATCATCCTATCCTTTGTGCACTCTCGTCTTTGGTTACCTGCTCAGAAACTTGGTCAACTGGGAGTTACACCTGCCTATGCCACTATTGAGGGTGGAATTTTCAGAACTGCTCAGCACTGGCTTAACCCTGAAGTTATAAGGAGATTTACCCTTGATTTTCTGGGAACAGAATTAGGTCACGTCAAATGCTTCTGAAAATCTAAATTCGCTGTTATGTCTCTATTCCCTTCAACCAATTGGAATCTCCTATTCCTATATTTAAGGTCAATCTGTTTTAAACTCCAGTGCCTCCACTAGACCCAAATAACCTCTGGAAGAGTTGCTGACAACCCAGCTGGAAGGCTCCTGGTGAACGATAAAGAAATCTCATTGGTTTCCAAATGCACATTTAACTTCTACTGAATCTTTCTTTTGTCAGATAATTAAGATCCATATCAAGCTATTCAAATACTCAGGTTTTAAGTGGCATTTATTTGTGTGTTTGGTCACCAAGCCCTTGCTTTTTCCAAGATCTTTTTCCAAGTAATAGTCAGCCTTGAAATGCAGATGTGTGTGAGCGGGATGTAGGGAGAGGAGCTACTGGAGCAGAAAGAGCTTGGGAGCAGAACTATTGTGCGCCAAAAATAAGAGAGATGGGGGTTAAACTGGGGGGAGGAGAGAGTGGAATGAGGACAGAGGAATAAGGAATTGTGAAAGAGGGAAATAATTGAAGAGAGAGACAAGGGCAGAGGCAGATGGAAGAGAGTATGAAAGGGAATAATAATAATAAAAAAGCAAGATGGAGGACAGGAAGGATAGGCTTGTAATTGAGGCAGTGGCTATGGATTCAAGAGAACAGGGTTCGGTCCTAGCTCTGCCACAGATGTGTTCTATAAATCTTGGGCAAGGGCTTGAGCCTTCCATGCCTTGGCTATCCCTTTGTAAAATGGAGATAATATTTCCTTTCTCCCACCAAGGGCAGAGTGAGCTATTGGTCTGAGTTTTTTCCCCCATGTCATGTATATTATCTCTCTCTTCAGTAATAGATTCATCCATTAAATAGGATTTTCAGAAGAAACACCCTTGTTCTTTTTTAAAGGAGAATACTAAATTGGCTTTTTTGCCCCTGACCATTTTATTGCTCTGTTTATTGTTCTTATGCTGCTTATACAATCCATACTTTATAAATACAACCCTTGACTCCCAAAGAAAAGGTTTTTATCCCCTTAATGAATACAAATGTCTCTAATCCTCTTTGCAAAACTTAAAATAAAGCCTGTAAATGTACTGTGTGTTGGATGTTGTTTGGCTCCTTTATTAGTCACTTAACGTAGTGCTGTAAAGTGTTTCACCTTGCATTTTAAACTTGCCTCTGCAGTCATTAATTGCCTACTAAAGGGCTCCTTATTATATTCCTTTTTTTCTTTAGGATTTTACAGGACTGGCCAATTTGAGTTCAAGTCTCTCAGAAATGATGCATCTGTAATATTTCCAGCAGAAAGTGGTGCTATACAATGCACACTATCGTTCCTGTTAAGACTGATTAGTAACATCTCCCATATCTATAGCACAAGTACATCCTGAAAGATCCCAAACCAACCACCTCCTGAGCTGGAGCCAGATACTTAAGGCCAGATTTTTGCTCTCCCAACTCTGGTCTGGTATGCATAAGGCCAGTTCCCCTGGCACAATTTAGAGCACTCAAGATTTTCTAAATTATGCTAACTGGCTAGGGCCCCAAAGGGATAAGCCAACAGCCAGGGATTGCCTGGATTCCTCATTTCCCCCAGCCATGCCTCCGTGCTGGTCAGAGGAAGGGGGTAGGGAGGAATCACTATGACAGTTCTGTACCATCCAAGGTTTTCCCATGCCCAGAGATCCTCTGGAGTGGGGTAAAGCAGCTCTAGAACATATTTATGTTGGTGATTAATGGCTCCCCTGTGAGGGACTCTTACATCATCCCAGAGAGATGCCTACACATAGGGCCTGCGCAGTATGCAGAAGCTTATCCTGGAAGGAAGTGATTGCCCACACTGACTAATAGCATGCCGTAAATGACAGTATACTCCCATTACATTCTGGAGGAAATGCAACACTGAAATCAAGTGCTGGGCCAGGGCATTTTGCTGTCATCTGCTGCCTGCCTCTTTACATGCAGGGATTATATAACTATCTGCAAGCACTCTGCAATATGTCCTTTAGGAACCAAGATGTCTGGGTTCTGGTTGCTGTTCACATTGATTCGTGGGCTCCAGGTTCGGTAGGCTCTCCTCATAAGTTTTTGGGGAGCTGGGGTTTCCCAGGTATTCTCCTCCAGCTCTTCCCAGTTATCTGTCTGGAGTGGTTTGAGACAGAGGAGTCATCCTCTTCATCTGATTCTGCCCCATTTTCTAAGGAGGATTTATTGCTGCCTCTCTGAACTCTGGGGGCAGACACCTTGTGGTATTTTCTGGGTGGAGATTTCCCTGCCAAAGAACACAGGCGTGTGGATGATACTTGCAGTATATCACTTTCTCCAGGGGTGGATTTCATTCATTCACCATAGGGATCTGAATGGCTCGTTTATTCATATCGCTCCTTGTCTCTAAGGGAAACGCATAACCTGTCCTGCCTTCCACACAATCTGCCATAGGCTTGGTCTATACCTGAGAGGCCTGCTGATCAGTTTCCATCCTTTCTGCCCAACCAGCCATCCCAGACTTGTATGGGGTCAAGGCTTTCTTAGTTATCATAGCCCTCGTGGCTCTCCTAAACGACTCTCCTCATTCCTCTTGCAAATGTCCTTGTTCTTCAACACATAATTTGATGACTGTTTTGTTTTGGGTTTTGTTTTTCTTTTTTTTGCTGTATTTGATCAGCTCTACACCATAGCTGCTTAAATACCATTTGTCAAGTAAGGTATGGATTAAACCAATGGTAAAATTTAACTGTAATTTTATTTGATTGACATATTTCATTAATATTTCACAGGCTTCAATTAAAAGTATCTCAAGCGAAGATGGATTACGGTGCAGAATGAGGTGCATTTTACCACATAAATATGATACCCACATAGGTAGCTTGAACAGAGCAATATAAAATAGGAATCACTCCAGGCACCACTGAACTACAACCATCTCTCTGGTCTGAAATGCAACACCTGTTTAACAGCAACATTACACAATAGTTTAGCAGAGGAACTGAACACCAAGTAGTAAGACGAATTTGGAAATGAAGACAGTGGGGAAATTTTCAGCAACTCGTTTAGCAAAATGACAGCACATTTTAGTCCATATGCTGATTTGAGTATCAAAAATGTGCAAAGTTCCAGTACATTCTCAGGATAAACAGGGAGAAAAGATGTCCTTACTGAGTTTGTAAATGGCTTGCTTTTGTACTTTAAGGATGGTGGGAATGAGTCAAAAGAGTTTCCCAGAGAGCATGATTACATCTAACTGTTGCTGTGAGGTCAAAGAACAGAGCTACTGGGCAACTTAAGGGACAAAAGTCTACACAAGAGAAGTGATTACATCCCTCCCTCTTCAAATGATTGCAAAGCCGCTCATGTCCATATCCAAAAATTCTTAGGCCTGTTATTGGCGAGGAACAACTTACTGTGAAATTTTATTTAGAGAAGAAACAAGGTAGGCCAGATCCATGCAGACTCAATTGTTTGTGTGCCAATATGAATGATGCAACACATTGGTGCAAGCAATTCACTGTCACTCTGACAGCTGTCAGCATTAATAGCTTTTCTCCCTCTTCTCCCTTTTCACCCTGTTATTCCTCACTCAGCGGTGTTCCCTTCTCTAGAAATGTTCATGATCCCTTTCGTTATGACACTGAACATATCCCCAAGATGTTCCTGCGACGCTGACAAACCAGCTGGGTATCTCTGGCTGATGCTGCCATCTCAATACATCACTTCACTACATGTACTGTTCTCCTCTAGCAATGCCTCTGCTCTGACTTCTGGTGTCTGCAGCAGGAGGTCAGGAGATGTGCAGCTGGTAGCTGTACTCCTCAGGAAGAAAACTGTCAAAGATAGCAGCTACCCCCCACTGAATCAATGTAAGGCAGCCGCCGCGTGGAAGCAAGGGCAAACCTTTCATTAGTGTTCCCAAAGTGTAGTTTTGTCCCGCTGTATGACATGGAATACTCACCAGAGAGGTATGGACAATTGCTTTCCAGAGTCTCCACTTTCATAGTTCAATAAAAGTAAATCTCTACCAGCTATGGTTGTGAAGAAAACCGCTGAGATATGAAAAAAGTGTACCGATGCAGACAATGCGGCCTGAGTGTTCAGTGCACCTGAAACAATAACTGAGGTATGAACTGACTCACTCATTTCAACAGCCATTATCTCTGATATGCCAGTGATTCTTCTAATTTGATATATTTGCCATTCTCAATAAATAGCTATTTTTATTTTGAAATATTAGGGGGAAAAAAAACCCCAACCCTATGATTTTTCATATGTCTTAGATGCACAACCAATGTATGCTTGAAAACTGGACTAGGCTTTCCAATTTCCACATGGAGCAGGATTCTTACTTGGTACATTTTAATGTGAAAATGGACCTGAGATTTGCTCTAAAAAGTTCAGTTAGTAAATTGACATTTTCTGCCAAAATTACCTAATTTTCAAGTTCAGAACAACATATAATTTTTAGTAGCTTTGCATGTTGCTGTGAATAATTTGCACCCGTCCATGTATAAAGCCTGACTGGACATGCAGCACAGGTTAAGTTGCATCACCAATTTGCATTAATACTCTACATTTCCTACATCATACAATGAGACTGATGTATCATTGTGCTACTACATGCAGATCCTAGGTAATGGGCCTCCATTACCACTCCAGCATAGAATTTGAAAGGCTGCCTGAAGTCAGCAAGTTATTCTTAATTAAAGGAATGTTGACAGCTATCTTGGGGGCAGAGGGAACATACAGTAAGTATCACCAAATGAATTATTAATCATCCAAGGAAAAGAATGAGGTCAATTCAGTCTTGAACTCCATGAGGATCCCTCAGGGCTCTGTATCAGATGTTGATAAAATAGATTCTGCATTGTGGGGGCTAATATGGCATCTGCACAGTTAACTAGAGAAGAATTCAGATGTAAAGATGTTATTGCGAGGACAAATTTCACATCTTGAGATGCAAACTTTGCTAATTATCCCACTGTTGAAACTGAAGCAGTGCTTTTGTGGAATGAAACAAGCCAAAGACTCCGTGCTGGTGAAGCAAGATTTACTCGCATCGAGAGTGGGGGATCAATGAGCAAAACAAAATAAAACAAAAATTGGGGATGCCCAAAATAGAGAAAGAGCTGTTTGATTTCTGCCTGAGCAGCAAGGCATTTGTAAGTAAAGTGTCGGTCTTGACAAAGCTCTTCCTCTACCTTGGTGGTCCAGTGCTTACTTCAAATAGCAGTATCTAGCACTCTCTTGTGGGAGCCAGGCCCCCTGCACCTCTTGCTGCTGCTGTTTAGGGGCTCTTCTGGCCTGCCTCCTTCCCTCCCTGCGGGGAGTGAGTGGCCCCACCACTGCTGCTACTACCCACCTGTGGGGGGGCCCTTCCTAGCCGGCTGGCTTGCTGCTGTTGCTGCCACCGCCTCAGAGCCTGCTGCTGCTTTTGCGGCTGGTGAGGAGGAAGACCACTGCCACTGGGGGCATGCATCAGTCCCCTCCAGGATGCTGTGGAGCGGGTTTGCGTGTTGCTGGACTGAGTGACTGTGCCATCTCTGCTCTTGGGGTGGTAGGGGAAGCTATTGTTGTTACTTGGGGGTGAGGGGGGAGCGGCATGGAGCTCTCCCCAGATCCATCTGCTCCCCACTCCTCACCACAACCACTTCCGTCGCCCCCGCCACCACCCCCCAGCCACCAACTGCAAGGACTCCTCACTCGTCAATTCAGCCGCTCGCCTCCTGTAACACCTGGGACTGCTACAGCAGCAATGCCACCACCAGGGCCACCAGCAGGGCACACTTGGGCGCACATGGGTTTGTTTGGTTCCCCTGCCTGGCCCCAGCCCCTCAGCATTTGTTGCTCTCCCTGCCCCACCCCAGTCCCTGGGAGTCCTCTGTCCTTCCCTGTCCCACCCTTGGCCTGTGCTAGACCCATCCCACCCCTTTAGCTCCTTGCCCCTGCTCCTACCCGACCTACTTCCTCAATGCACCCAATGTGCTTTCCTGGCTGACTCATGAGGGGCCGTGGACAGGGTGAAGCCTCACCCTGCAGTGCTGGGGGGACTTCCACCTCCTCCTCCAAACCATGAGGGCTATACTGAGGGAGGGCAAAGGGACCAAGAGGCAGGATGCCGTGGCCTACCAGTGGGCCCATGGTTTCTGTGACTTCCTGATGACCTTCAGGGCTGGCCATGGATTGCTGTGGAGCCCAATGGGAGATGCCAGCATTTCTGTCCATGAGGATCTTCCCCAGCCCTCATCATGGACCCAACCATCTTTGCAACTTTAAATGCCCCAGGGCTGTAGGACGTCGTCTCCCGCAGGTGCCACGTCCTCTCCTTCCTTCGGAAAGGAGGATACTCTGTGGTATCCCTGCAGAAGACCCATACGGATCCAGCCTCTGAGGCCAGCTGGCAGCGGAAGTGGGGGACAGGGTGTTTTTTATTCATATCTCCACCCATGTGGGTGGAGCGGCCACCCTGTTCTCCCCTAGCCTACAGCCCAAGGTGATAGGGGTTGCCAAGGTTGTGCTGGGTTGCCTGCTGCACCTCTGGGTCCATATGGAGGGGCTAACATTGAATCTGGTCAATGTCTATTCCCCGACCTTGTGCCCGGAGCGGGTGCATTTCTTCCAGCAGGCGTCTGCCTTCCTCGGCACCTTGGATCCTCACAAATGCCTGGTCCTGGGCGAGGACTTTAACACCACTCTCAAGGAATGGGATCGCATGGGGACCGAGCAGTGCCAGGCCACCACAGACATCATCCCTGAGATCATCGACCATCACTCCCTGGTAGACTTCTGGTGCGACCACCACCTGCATGCTGTCATTAATTTACCTTTGTGCAGGTGGGGGATGATCGGTCGTGCCACTCCTGCTTGGACTGTATCTATTTATCATGTCACCATCTTTCGTGGGCCCACTCTTCCAGCGTCCAGCTGGCCCTGTTCTCGGATCACCATATGGTGACTGTGACGGCCTCTCTCATGGCGGAGAGGCCGGGGCTGGCCAATTGGCATTTTAATAGCAACTTGCTGGAGAACATGGGCTTTGCGGCATCCTTCCGGGAGTTCTTGCTGGTGAGGGGCAGAAGCGCGCCTTTCCCTTGGCACGGCGCTGGTGGGACATGGAGAAGGTGCACACCCGGCTCTTCTGCCACAATGACACTCAGGGGCCAACTGGCGGAGGGATGTGGGGATAAAGCAGCTGGAGCAGGAGGTCTTAGCACTGGAGAGGCGTCTTGCTGCCAGCCCTGAGGATCCATCCCTCTGCAGAGCACGCCAGGAGAAGCAGGAGGAGCTCCAAGCCCTCAAAGACCTTTGGACTCAGGGCGCCTTCATTCGATCCTGCATCCATCCCCTTTGGGAAATGAATCACGGCTCCCACTTCTTCTACGCCCTGGAGAAATGGAAGGGGCGCTAAAAAGCACGTCATCTGCCTTTTGGCAGAGGACAACGCCCTCCTTATAGATCTGGCAGAGATGCATGGAAGGTCCAGGGCCTTCTACACTAGCCTCTTCTCCCCAGATCAGACCGAAGCCTCCGCCTACAAGATGCTCTGGAACGAACTTCCCACAGTCAGTGTGGGCTACCAGCACCAGCTGGAGCTACCTCTCACTCTGGCTGAGTTCTCGGTAGCCCTCCATCTCATGCCCATGAATAAATCTCCAGGCATGGACGGGCTGACCATGGAGTTCTACTGCATGTTCTAGTCCCTCTGTTTGACCCTTCGACCCTCACTCCCTTTCCTGTTTTCTCATTAGTTGTCCCCCGAAATCAATTGAGTCCCAGGTCCAGTGGTTCCTCCCCTTAGGCTGGGGGAAGGGCCGTTAGCAGTGGGCGGGCGCAAGCTTCCCAGAATCTAAAATAGTAGCACTCTCTGGTAGCCATCTAGTCGGACCCTGTCACACCTGTATTTCATCAACCTGAATTCTGAATTTCACTCTCTTTAACTTACTGCACTTTAGAAAGTCATAGTGTAAATTTTCAGAATTAGCTGCCTCGGAAACAAAGGCTAAGTCACATGACTGAGAAATGATACGATGCTTAAAAAGCTCATATGTCATGAACACTGAAGAGTGTTTGGGTACGGATTACCAGTGTCCAATTGTGGTAGTCCAAAATATTACAGATGGCTCAGTCAGATGCATGTAAATTATCTCTCTAGGTTAGATTGGAGTCCATCACTTAGCACCTAAGCTCCTAATATTTTCAGAAGACACAACACTAAGTCCTCTCTTGCTCACTTCCCAGTAGGTAGAGAAAATGCTAGAATAAAGCATTTAAAAATAGCTATTGTGTGCACACAAGAAATACGCACTCCAGGAAAGTTAGGTGAATGAGGAGCTTTAGCAAGTAGTTCTGCATGCAGTGAGTTTAATAATCATTCTTAGCTTGTCTGGAAATGAACTCCTCGTCAAGTCCTGTCTCCTGTACTCATGAGTCTAGTTCTGTTGGTCGATGGCTTCCCGCTTCCTATCAGCATCACTTCATCCTAGCCAAGGCTCAGCATCAGCCAGCTGCTTCATCCTCCTGCTGATTTGAGCGAGGCAGAAAGAAAGCTGGGAGATGGTGCAGTCTGCATTTGATGTAAATAAGATGTAGGGCTGGATGTTATCCACATATTGCTGGCTCTTCCTCTGCTTTGTCTCATCACCTCCCAGAATAGCTGCATGAACATGTTGGGTAATATGGAGAAGAAAATTGAGACTCCAGTGGGAAGTGCTCTAGAGGAATGGGTGACTGTTAAGAAACCTCTTGGTTCAGTCTGAGAGCAGATCTATAGTACCGCTTAAGAGGAACTAACTTTTGTCACTCAAGGATGTGAAAAAGACCCCCCGAATGACATAAGTTACAACGACCTAAGTGCTGTCCACACTGGCACTATGCTAGTGGGAGATGCTCTCCTGCCGACACAGCTTGTGCCTTTCCTGGAGGGGTTTATTAGGCTGCTGGGAGACTGCTTTCCCATTGGCATTCAGTGTCTTCACCAGTCTTTACCAGGAAAAAAATCTATTAAGAAAGAAAAAATTCTACTTTCCTTATTCTAACACAGTTCCCTGTTCAGTGTTAGAAGAAAGTGCCTTTTTACCATTGTCACATAAGAGCCAAGTTGCTATTGATTAAAAGTTGTTAGCTAACGGCAGGTTTGGTGGGATATAAGAAAAGAGTTACTGGACTTATTCTGAACATTATATTAAATGAAAAAACAACAAAACTACTTCTTTTGTTGGCAGTAAGTGACAACTAGTGCATGTGCCTGGAGTCCAGTCCCCCCCAGGCGGAATCACTTTGATGAGCCAGTAAATGGCAGTGTGATGCCCATGCTGTGCTCATCTGGTGAACGCAGAGTTTGAGTCTGTACAGTTGTCAATTCGGCACCTTTCAGGAACATTAAATTCATTTAAAAGGGAAAGATTTTCAAAATATACCTGCACACCTCCTAGCAACTTCCTCGTGAGGGAGGGAAAGATTAAGGAAATCAAAAGACTTCATAAATAAATGATGGGGAGAAAACATACCAAGCAGCGTGAGAAATTTAGCCTCCAGTGCAAAAGGAATTATCAAAGTGTTAGAACACTAGCCATAGAGTGATGGAGCTCCCACAAAGTTGCATGAGTTTAAGAGAGAAGGCAAGGCTGTAAATGAGCTCATGACATGCTGTCCAAGATAGGTAAAATTCATCCAAAAATCATAAACAAACCTTACATCTACAAACCCTTCTGTAATTCAGAGGAAGGGGTATCAAGTAGAATAAAGCAGGGGGAAAGAACATTTACTGAGACAACATTTATACTTATAGATTTTTTTTTAAAAGAGTGAAATAAAAACACACCCTATTGAGCCTTACATTTATTGGCAGCCAAGTATGTAGAGAAGGAAAACGATTTCAATTAAAGGGGAGGAAAGAGAGTATTTCTGCCAGACAGTTCCTCTATGATCTGAAGTAAGGCACTTAGCATTTCTGAACCTTACTTTCCCATCTGTAAAATGGAAATAATAGCAGTCTCCTCCCTCAAAGAGATTTTGTAAAGATAAATACACTAAAAATGTTAAGGTGCACAGGTGTTGTGGTAATAGGGACCATATAAGAACTAAAATAGAGAGATGAAGAGTAGCTACATTGATTCGTTTCCCAAGAGTCAGTTTTCTCTCACTGATAGGTTGTCATGTTGAAGTCAATGAAACTAGTCACATGAGAAACTATTCACGAATGTGCATAAGTGATTCACAATCTGGCACTGAAGTGAGAGTCAGGACTTTGTAAATAGCCAATTTTGTTCGTTTTCAAAAGTAGAGTGATTTTTATATGAATTTTGATTGTTACGATCTCTCCTCTCCTCATGTTTGCTGAGAAAAGCCATGCCCAGGGAGCCTCCTACATCACCGCAATTCCAGTTGAGGTGGACATATCCCTTACTGGAAGTGAAATTCACCCCATGCAGAAGGCCTTCATAAGGCTTATGGATAACTAAAGACCCCCCTGATGTCCTATTTGGGGGTTTGGTGATAATTATTATTAAAAATAATTAGTTGTTTTGCAGTAGTGCCTATAGGCCCCAATCATGGACCACACCCCAACTGTGCTAGGTGCTGTACAAACACAGAATAAAAAGATGGTTCCTGCCCCAAAGTGCTTACAGCAGTGTGTGTCAAAATCTGGCCCTAAATTTACAAACTTCATATCAAAATAATTCTTTTTTATTAAACAACCAAGATTGGGTATTTGGCTCGTTTTCTCCCTTTATATTTACAACTGTGTTTTAGCTACCAGTTTAGCCACCCTTCAGAATGATGCCATGAGGCAAACAAAATAGAAAGCTTGTGTTTTCATTCAAGTTAACATTTTACTTTGACACCCGCTTTACAAAGACAGAGAATGCTCTGTACTGAACTGTGTGCAAAAGCAAAGATGCTTCTAGGTGGTGCATAATATATTGCACTGGTTCCTAGATGAAGGAATCATCAATTTGACAGAATGGCACAGCACTTAAAGTGGACTACTAACATACAAATAGGATCAGACAATGCAAATTTCCTTTCCTTTCCTAGATACTATCTTTCTTTATTACCCAACTGTCATGTTGCATAAGGAATAACTATGTGCATGCCAGGCGATGAGACCTTATAGATAAACCCAACAAGGGGTAATTTTCTTCTTGAACTTCCTTAAAACAACCCCTTCAAACTCCTAATGCTATGGATTGTGCAACAGACACACAGTGGAATCTCAGTTATGAACATCAGAGTTACAAACTGATAGCGGTCAGTCACACACCTCATTTGGAACTGGAAATACACTATCAGGAAGCAGCAGACACAAAAATAAAAAAGAAGGAGGAAGAAATACGGTACAGTACTCTCTTAAATGTAAACGACTAAAAAAAATAAATAAAAAGTTTAAAAATATATTTGACAAGGTAAGGAAACTGTTTCTGTGCTTGTTTCATTTAAATGAAGGTGGTTAAAAGCAGCATTTTTCTTCTGCATAGTAAAGTTTAAAAGCTGTATTAGAAGTCAATGTTCAGTTGTAAACTTTTGAAACAACCACCAAAACGTTTCACTCGGAGTTACAAAGAGCCTCCATTCCTGAAGTGTTTGCAACTCTGAGGTTCTACTGTATCTTGAAGTGAGCATTAATTGTCATTTTCTTAAAATGTAAATGCATCTTGGTCATAGAGCAATTTACTTCTCAAATTCAGCTCTAGTTAGCAGTGGCTGAAAGCTGTAGCCATCTCATGGCTACTTCAGCCCTCTTTGAAATGCGTTTGTAGTCTGCATCCATTTTCTATAGGAGAAATGATTATCTAACCGTAAAACTCATCATTGCTTTTGCTTTTTTGTCAATCTTAGCAGAAAGACCAAGGACTGAATGAGATGAATGAAATGCCTTTTCACCCCATAGATTGTCCTTCAAGAACAGGGTGGATAAAGGGATATAAATGGGACATATGTGGAAGCTTGTACTGTTACTTCCCATATCTTTTCTGACTTCAGCCCCTCAGCGCCTTACTTAGTCACAAGACATTCTTGAGAGCAGTGGAGTTTTATCTTACAAACAACTGAAAAGTGTTTCAGAACAGCATTAGTAATGGATTATTAAAGTAATTAATTTGTCACCTTTTATATGTGTTAAAGTCATTTAAAAATAATGTCCTGGAAATAATAAAGGACCAATTCTGATCTCACTAACATGGGTCTTATGCTAGTGCAGCTCAATTGATTTTAAATTAACTCTAATTTACTCTGTTGTGAAATCAGAATCAGGTTCAGTGTCCCTAGACAGACTCAAGGAAGCTGTCCTGTATACTACCTATACTTCTGTATTCCCTCTAGCCCCTTGGATTTCAGTCTCTTTCATCTCAATCCAATCCATCTCTTTATGGACTTCTAACGCACGATGACCATCATTTTTCAGGGCCAACACTGCTAAAAACCCATGTAAACTCGTGATAAACCCAGTGAGAGAGAATATTTGCACAGCTGCAGAAATTAAGAGAGAGCGATTAAGAAAAAGACAATTTCAAAATAGCCAGAGAGACTCTTGGCCACAGCATGACCTGAAAATACCAGTTAATTTGTCATGGAGTAGAGCAATTGACCTACCGACCTGAGCGCAATAGCTGTGTGCTGTGTGTGTAGGCTTTACCATGTAGCTTCATTTCTGAAAGCACTGAGACACATCTCAAAAGAATATCTACTAGGGAAGACGTTAAGAAGCCAAAAACACTCTAGTATAATTTGTCATGAAAATGCTAAAAATACTGCTTTCAAAATGGGGCTACTCACTAATCTAATAGAATATAGCCATTGCCCACTTCTACCTGCCCCCATAGTAAATCCCACTGCAGGTAGGTAGTGGTGTGAGCAAGGTACAGTCATGAATATTTTCTGACTTGTTTTAACAATCATCTCATGCTTACAAAAGTAAAAAGGAGCAACATTTTTTATAAAAATCAAAGCAAGGGAGCATCCCAAACAGCAAATCAATCAAATAAGAGGTAAGCTACACTTTCATTTTGGCTACCTTTTAGCTGCATAGATTTGACTTACTTTAATACTTTCAGGGAGATTTTGAAAGAAAAATATTAATGGAAAAATTCTGTAAATGAATTTTCCTCCAGACTGATTATTTGTTCTTGTCAAAATTAGAAAAGAAAAAACTCAGCAAGCCTTTCAATTCAATGGAGCAAGAACCACACAGCAGAAGATAATAAGTATAGCTGCAACATTTCAAATACTTTTCGAGGTGGTAGCCCAACCTTCTATTTTCTTTTCATTCTTCCTTGACAGATATTAGTTTGGCCATGATTACATTTTTGTGTGTATTAAAGTGAAATTAAAAGGACTTAATGTGTAACTTCCTGAGAGAGGCACAAGACGGAATGGGGAAGAGATTGTTGATTCTGGGAGTGTGGTCTAGTAACTAACTCGGAGCTAGGGCTTCTGGGTTCTATTCGTGACTCTTCCATTGACTTGCCATGTGTTCTTGGACAAATCAGTAACCTCACATGAGATTTCTGAGATTCATAGAATCATAGAAGTGTAGGACTGGAAGGGACCTCAATATGTCATCTAGTCCAGTTCCCTTCACTCAGGGCAAGTTTAATAATAACTAGACCATTCCTGAAGTTGTTTGTCTAACCTGTTCTTAAAAACCTCCAATGATGGAGATTCCACAACCTCCTAGACAAATTGTTCCAATGCTTAACTACTCTATTAGTTAGGAAGTTTTTGCTAATGTCCAACCTAAACCTTGCTTGCTGCAATTTAAGCCCATTGCTTCCTATCCTATCCTCAGAGGTTATGGAGAACAATTTTTCATGCGTCTTGTAATAACCTGTTACGTACCTGAAAACTGTTATGTCACCCCTCAAGTCTTCTCTTCTCCAGACTAAACAAACCTAATTTTTTCAATCTTTCCTCATAGGTCATGTTTTCTAGACCTTTGATAATTTTTGTTGCTCTCCTCTGGACTTTCTCCAGTTTGTCCACATCTTTCCTGAAACGTGGCACCCAGAACTGGACATAATACTCCAGTTGAGGCCTGACCAGTGCGGCGTAGAGTGAAAGAATTACTTCTCATGTCTTGCTTACAGCACTGCTGCTAATACATTCCAGCATTATATTTGCTTTCTTTTTTTTTTCTTTTTTTTTTTTTTGCAGCAGTGTTAACTCATAGTTAGCTTGTGATCCACTATAACCCCCAGATCCCTTTCCACAGTAATCCTTCCTAGGCAGTCATTTCCCGTTTTGGATGTGTGCAATTGACTGTTCTTTCCTACAAGGAGTACTTTGCATTTGTCCTTACTGAATTTCATCCTATTTATTTTAGACTCTTTTTCCAGTTTGTCCAGACCATTTTGAATCTTAAACCTATCCTCCAAAGCATTTGCAACCCGTTCCAGGTTGGTATCACCCACAAACTTCATAAATATATTCTCTGTGCCATTATCTAAATCAGTTACACTGTCACGTCGCACACAGGAAGGGATCCCCAGTAACACAAAAGTCCCACCAGCACTAAATCTTCTGGACTGTTCCTTTCATGTATGTTTCTAAGTGAAATTTTAATCAATGATCCATAATGTACATAGCACTAACCCTCACACTTGGAATGCAGCCAAGGTACCAGTAGCCCACGTGTGCACAGCCATTTGGAGATACTACTATCAGTCTTTTTGTTCTAACACTTTCTACAACTGTTGTACTTATGTTGCCCTTAATTTTTGTCTTTAGTCCATGTTGCCCTACATTTAGGCTTTGGTTCAACTGAGCAGATGGGGTCAAGGTTCAGATCTGTTATTATTTTCAGAACCTAGTTTCCCACTGCTAATCTGTGTGGGGTAGGTACCTACTATGAATTTAAGAAAGTGGCGAAACAAACACATTCACAAAGAAAATCAGTTAATCAAATTCTGTTTGACTTACTCCCATGAGAAGTCCTATTTAATAGTGAGTAAGATGAGCAGGGTTTGGTTCAAGTGTCATAATTTGCCCAGCATACTGGGCCAATCCCATCTTGTATACTTGCATTTTGCTTGCCTACCATTTCCTATTGTTTCAGCTGGATGTGGTTTTTTTCATCACGCTACTAAATAGTGTTGCTATGTGCTATTAAACACCTGCTACATTTCTCTCTAGGGGTAGCTGCATTTCCACAGTGGGTGAAGTGATTCCCCTGTTGGTATAGTTTGTAATCAGCTCATGCTCTTTCAGAATGAAAGGTGATATATAAATGTAAACAAAATTGCAGAATCTGTCTTTCATTTACTGTTGTCCCTTGGTGCAATTTGTTCTCCTACAACATATTCCATCTACACAAACAAGCATACTCCAAGACAGTTTTTATCTTGTTGCTGACATGTATTGGCATCTAAAGGATAAAATCCCTCAGTTATTAATTTTTAAATAATGAAACACTGTTCCTAGTCAAACCTGTCACCCATTGTAGATCTTAATCAGTTTCAGTCCCATTACAGTCATGTCTGCTGCAATGAAGCAGGGTTTGGAAAGAATTTGTCACCAGGGGAAAAATTATTTTCTTTTCAGAGGGATCCAGAGCATTTAAAAAATTATAGCAACATATGCCCTCTGATATATTTTACTGAATTCTAAATGTTGGAAGTGAACATAAACCAAATTCTGGATAGTTTTCAGGACTACATTAAACATGCCAATCCTGAGGCATGCTGCCAGACTTGAAAAGCATTGATACAGTGTTAGGAAGGACACACTGTTTTCCCTTCAGAAAGTGGGTGCAGTAGAATGCTGAACAACTGCAGGTACATAAACAAAACCAATTAAACATACATTGCAAAGTTTTTCCTTCTTGTACCAAATCATTTTATGCTGTCTCTTTTTTAATAAAGCAATTCATGAACATTATTGTAGTAGATTCAGAAATAAGATTGTCCTGACCTTGGGTTTTTTGTACTTGCATTTTCCCCTTGATGTTTTCTTTGGTCACATCAAATAAAATCCTACACTAAGCCAGTTATCAGTATTTCAGTGGAGGTGCCAAATGTTGGTTGTTTTGGTGGGACAGTTTCTCATGATAGTGATGTGTGCCTTCTAATATACAATGTGCCTTTTACTTTAGTGTCCAAATGTGAGTATCAAACTGGGTAAATTCAAGTCCCAAACACCTAATAGTGGCTTAAGGTGGAGTTTCTTTTAGCCTATGTGGGCTGCAAACAAAAGCCCTTTTCAGGGACTATCCTGAGCAATTTGGAGTGTCTGATTACCTGACAATGTTACAACATCATGGTTAGAACAGTGGACAGAATGGCTGTTCCCCATTCTCTCATTGGCTTGCAGCATCACCTTGGGCAAGTCATTTAACTTCCCTGTATTTCTATTCCTCAATCTGTAAATGGGAGATGATAAACTAGCCATCTAGAGAGCTTTGAGGTTCTAAGACGAAAGGTACTATGTAAGCATAAAATATTATTTATTATTTATAATGTAACTTTCAAAAACTTCATAGCAGGTATCATAGGCTCTTGCAAAAGGATGCTTTGTTCATCTCACAAGAGGTTGCTTTGTACATTACAGGAAGTAACCAGGTTGAAACTAAAGGATTTTCCTGGGTCCAGTACAGACTGCCAGGGATTCAAATGTCTATAGAGGTGAAAATTCCTGAAATTTTTATGTCAGGACCTTTTGTGCTACTGGAAGTCTTTTCCCTGTTTCTGATCTTATGTTCTAGGTACTATACTAAGAGCTCTGCTACAGGAAATTATATTTCAAAAGGGTGTGGTAGGCAAATAAGTAACTAGTTAGGCATTTGACTGAAATATTCATGTGTATTGCACATAATATTTGGGGAATGCTAAACTGGTATAGATTCAATCTCCATTATCTACACGCAAGTACATAGATAGAAAGGGAGAGACCAGGATCAGACACATTATAGTCAATATCAGATGTTCCTCAGCCCATCATCGAATGAAACCAAAGGAATATGTTAATCAGGATGATTTGTCTTTGTGTTGTCATATTTGCATTGTGTCTAGAACTGGGCAAATGTATTTGCAAGCATGTTAATCAAATCCAATTCCCATTCAATCTGACCCATACTTTTGCCCCAAAATAACTGCCATACTGAACGTAGGCATTGCTATACTGAATCAGATCCCAAGTCCATCTAGTCCAGTAACTGATTTCTGGCAGTGACCAGTACCAGATGTTTCAGAAGATGGTACAATAACCCAATAGTAATATTTAGAGTCTGCCTTAAGTCCTGACTTGAGCCCTGGATGGGTGAGGAGGACCCAAGGGGCAATTTTCCTCAAGCAAGGTTTTCCCCATAACTCAGTATCTGACCATACTACAGAGAGCTTGCTGCTTCATATTCTGGGTACGGAGCATGAGCAAAATGTTTGTGGCCAAGTGACCACGAACATTTCTGTGCTTACTCCTTGTTTTCCCCTCACCTCCTCACTGCTGTTTAAGATCACATGGTATTTATTTTGGGCTAGATCCTCAGCTGGTCTAAATAGATTAGCTCCGTTGATGTCAGTGGAGGTATGCCAATTTACAACAGTGGAGGATCTTCTTATTTTATTTTAAAACACCTTTTGTTTCCTAACACCCCTACACATAAAGCCAGTGAATACTGCTTCAACATCTCCTATAAATGGTGCCATAGCTGAATTTTCTCCTGATGGCCTAAACCTGGAGAGCTAAGAATTCATTTCTTTTCTGTGTTGGCCTTACTGATTATGACTCATTGATAATCTGATTGTTCTGAAAATAAAATAGTCTTTACAAAGAAAAAATGTATGCGACATATAGGCCAACCAATGCTTTTTGTGCAAATATTTATAATCACACAGAAATATAGTCATTCAGACACAAGCAGCTGCAGACACATGAATAATCCCCACCCCAAATAGCCATATGAACATAAACTGGTTATTCCAACATTTCAGTATGAGGCCAAAAGTCATTTCTCACAAATATTTAAACAAATATATGTTTACTTTCATAAACATTTGAAAAAGTGTTGGCAAATAATCTTTCCCACTAGTTACCCAGCTTTGTTCAACAGCAAAATCTAGCGTCTGCTGACTACTGGTCTATGATTTCCATCCTAGAATGCTTACCAAATTCCATTTCTAATGTCCTTCTGTTCTTCTCAGTTGCTTTCACTTTCTCTCCTAGCAGCACCGTGCAATTCACTGCTTTCTTTCACACTTGGATGGTCTGGTTATCCTTTCACTAACACCAGTTTTACACCAGGCTAGCTGTACTGATTTAAACTGAGATATTCCTGATTTATACCAATGCGACATTTTTATGTCCAAGACATTGGCCAATTAAAGGTAACATATATATGAATATGTACATGCACACAGCAAATTTCTACCTGGCAGGTAAAATAGAAGCAAAAGAGTTCTGCTATATCAACCTTCCTGTAGATGTTACATTCTGTCCGTCTAGTAGCTCTTTAACAGATACCTTACATTCCTTAAATTGCTCCTCTGGGATCTATTAAAAATAAATGTCTAGCTATCTCAAAATGTGGCTTAGTGTTTAACTGATAGTGGCTATTTTAATTATATGTTCCTCTACTCCACTTACTTCTTAACTATCCTATTGTTTATCTTAATAAATTAACTGTTCTATTTTCCACTGACACTTTTATCACTCTGTCTAATCATTATTAGGCATCACTTTCTACTTGCACTTTAGCTACCTTTTCAACTTCCATCTCTACTAATTACTTTCCTGCTGAACGTTTTTGTTCTCAGAGAGAGTTAGTTAACACTGTTTGGGTGCTGTAGCTGACAGCCAGCACTGTGCCCAGCAGAAGATACAGGATGTCTTCCAAGCTTCTCCTCTGACCCTTAAAGGAAAATTTATTTGGACATCAACGCAGTGGGTGTGGATTACACACATTTTCACGTGGGGAGAATCTTCTCACCTGTATGAAATTGCTGCCCAGTTGCTCTGGCTGCAGTCTGAAAATGTGAAACAAAACTAACATCTGGCCATCTTAATTGCAAATTGTTTTCATGAACCACCTTTGACTGAGCCAGTACAACTCAGTTAGATGGACCCTTGGAGGCCCTTCCACCGCTAGACATGAATGAGATGCACATAGCAGAAAATGTACTAAAATGAACCTAATTCCATCCTCATACCCCACAGAAACCCCAATGACGTTTACACATGTGGGTTTGGTCGGAGACTGTGCTTTGGAGAGCAACTCCCCTCGATTCTGCCATCCCTGACAAGCTACACTCCTGCTCCAAGCCCATGAACTCCAAAAGGGATAGGCTGCTATGTTGGCTTCCCTCTTTCCAACAGGTCTGGGTCATTCTAGTGGGCTTTCTGCTGCTTTCATCCACTCTGCACCTAAAATAATGACCCTGAATTGACTATAGTTATATTAAACTTATGTCAGAGACACTATTATTTTATTAGCATTAGTATTAGCATTATGTGAATTGTCCAAAGGCACCTCCCCCACTTTGTATGCCTCTCTCTAAGTCCTGTCAGAACTGGACCGTGCGGGCATGGGAACTGCTCCCTCCATTTGCCCCCAGGAGTACACATTGCCCCAACAGGGCTAAGGAAAGAGCTGTGTCCTCTCCAAGTCAGCCCACAGGCTAGAAACTGCTCACAGTGGGAAGTCTGCCACACCTCCTAAAGCAGAAGGCGCAGTCTTCCCTTTGGGTTCCAAAGGGCTCCAGTCACCACTCTTCCCAGATCACTCCCAGGGACAACGCAGTCCTGCACCTTCCCAAGTGCTGGTCTTTGCCTGATACGGACAATAGAACCCACATCTAGGAGCAGTATTTTGACAAGCGTATTTGGTCTGAGAAGCACACAGAGCTCATTTGTCTGTGTTGTTGTGTAACCATAAATCATAGACTGTATTTCCAAAAGGCTGAACTAATAACCCTCTTCTGCATATGTGGGTAGCTGAGAAGCTTAATGTAGTTGCAGAGCACAGCAAATTAACTGAGGGAGGAAAATAATGAGGGTTTAATTCTGAATTTCCAGCTTGCATCTGAAGAAATTTGATCCAAAACCATTGGCTTCTTTAATTCTTCCAGATGTGGCTGAGATTTTGCTCCAGCAGATGTCCCTGTGGTACAGGGTACACCACTGAAGGAGTCAGGCATCTGTTCTCTACAGATAAAGATAAAAGTATCTGTGTGCATTGTGTTTTCACATACCTAGGCCCAGACTGTGACACGAGTGCAGGCTTTTACATGGATGTGCACACACAGGTGGGGAGAGGAAAGGCAGCAAGAGGCATCTCCTCCCTTTGAAAAGTTCACCCAGGTGCGTGTGTCAGTGTCAGTTTCTGGGCTTGGGGAAATACTGGAAGCGTGACCTGATTCAGCAAGGTATTTAAGCATATAGCTCACTTTAAGTCTATCACTAGTTCATCTGACTGCAGTGAGATTGCTCACGTGCTTAACCACGTGAAGTGGAGCTTGTGGCCCAGGGGGCACCCAGCGAGGAGGTGGATGATGAGCCTTTCCCCCCATCGGCACCAGGCTCCAGAGAAAGCCGGTTGCACAGGGAGGACAGCAATCCCCCAGCACATCACACCACTGCAGTTCTCCAAGCTCCCCAAGGGGGTAAGGTGGTTCAGCATTGCCTCATCTCAGAAGAGTGGCAAATGCCACAATTCAGCCTATAGGTATAAAGTACGTGCACACATATGTACTTATATCTATCTCTAAGACAGCAGATGACTAGGTCCTTTGGCTGTGTGGTACCCTTTTACTCTCTACGTCTATTTATAAGGAAGGTAACAGGATGGGTCATAAAGATTTCTTGGTTTTAGTCTCAAGTTCTACTACAAACAGGATTGGGCAAGTCAGTTAGGTCCCAGGTATCTCTGCTTGGTACAGCTGTAATTTGGGTATAACGATACTTATTTGCCTTTCTGGGGTGCTGTGAAGCTTAATTCACTGTAAGGCATTTTGGGCCATGAGGTGGTGCATAGCTTCAGAGAGCACAGTCTGCATTCCTTCACCATGGAGCTGTGTCATCTCACAGCAGCTGAGGGAATGTTCTGCAGAACTCACTCACTGGCATTGCAAAAATAATAACTTAGATTAGTAGTCAAAAGAATCCTAAACATATGTCAGCTTATTTATATCGAGAGCTAGAGCCTCCCTGCTGATGCATAGCATTCCTCTTCCACGGACGTTAATGGGGCTATGCTGATTTACACCAGCTGGTGATCTGGCTTAGAGACTAGAAAGGTGCTTGTTTGTAGATCAGGAAAAACAAATATTCCATGAATTTAGGCTGGGAGTTTTGAAAAGGCCTAAAGGAGTTAGCCACTCAAATACCAGTGAAATTCAGTTGTTTTTGGGCCCCCAAGTCCCTACCTATCTCCTTTGAAAATTGCACCCTTAAACAGAGAAGAAATTGAGGTGTTTAGTCTTACAACCACTGGATCTTCTCCCATTTTTTAAGTTGCGGCTTGTGCACGTACATGCCATTCAGTAGCATTGGCTATCAATGGACTTTTTCTTCTTCTAAGGGTTGACATGACCCCAAAAATATTTATTTATTTCGAAGGAACCATGTTGAGACTCCAGTATATTGCTGCTGTAATTAGAGTTTTTATATTTGCCCAGACAGGAAATTATTTACTTGTCAGAACTGTCACGCAGAACTCCCTGTGTGCTGCGATAAACACACACAATAGAAGCAAAAGGGAAGGTTTCACTGTCTATCTCAAGCACTTCCCAGACACTGGTAAATTACAACAATCATAAGCTTTCACTTGTTTGGTATTCAAGAGTTGTCATCCCACCAACCTTTGACGCCGGATACAATCTGCCATTTAGTCACCACCGTGGACCATGTGGCTCGCGACATGACATATCAGTGAGCTCTCCAGGCAAAGGGAAAGTTGGCATATGAATACCAACATTACTCTGTCATATTGACCTATGTTCCCTTAACCTGAGAAGAAAAAAATCACCCCCGCAGGAATCTATTTACCATGTCACACATTTTCCTTTTGAAAGCTTTCAAGGTAAGACATCCAATTTACTGCCATTTCTTTCTCTGCAGCCTGATAAGCTCTGATAATATTAACAGGTGGCAAGAATCTCATGAAATATTCCTGTTTTGCAGCACACAGAGGAGTTCCTGCTAAGAATTGTTCACCCTTGCAGTAAGTGTCACATCTTGGGGAGACAATGGCATTTTGGGAAGATATTAAGGAGGAAAAGCTTTGTTTGTTAAAACCAATGTATTTTATATTATACAGAGCTCTACAGGAGCCTGGTCAAACGCTGCTCCTGAGTCACAATGGATTCTACATCTAAACTTGCACATTGATAGTACTTTTCTTTCAAAAGAGCTCAAAGCACTTATCAGACATTAGTTGGTGCCTTCACAATGCTCTTGTGAGGAATGTATCACCCCCGATTTACAGATGTGGAAACTGCATTACAGCGAAGCTCAGACACCCACTCTGAGAGGAGGGAGTACCTAAAATTAGATATCAGAATCCCTCGAGATCTTTCACAAAAGTTTGAACCAAACCTTTTCTGAAATATGAGAAAGTCCACAAAATCTTCTTTTCATTATTTTTCACTCAACTCTGGAAGACCTGTCTCCTACCATGTCTAGAAGTTGCACCAATGGGACAAAGGCTGTTCTTGCAGTATTTCTAACCTATTCAGAATCTAGAAGCATTGGAAATCTCACAACTCCGACTAGTGGTTTCACAATTCCAAAGGATTTGATATGAATTTTGGATGAAGATTTGGGACAGTTGTTATTTTACCTAAACTAGTTCACCCATCCCAATTAGTATTAGAAATGGGGTTTAACTGCAAAGTTTATATTCAGATATAAACATCCTCAGAATTTGGGATGTTTGAATATGAAGTTTTGGTTTGATTCACAATGCAGAAAGGGGACAATCCATGAACTTTGGGTCCAGAATCAAGCTTCCTTAAACTTGGGGGCTGTTTGGCTGTGGAATTTTGTGTCAGGGCTGTCTTTAATGAATATATGTTGTGTGGTTTTGTCAGGCTGATCTGTATGGCAAATACAAAATGGATTTCATAACTCGTTAAAAATTTTGTAAAAGGCAATGAGAAAATGGACTTTAATGAAACAAGATGGGTATCAAGTTTAGTAATGGGACCCTCTCACTAAAGACACTTATTTTACTGTCCAAAAGGCCTGCTCCTGTTACCAGGCAACTATACTGTGTGTTTTGGTATTATCATTTTGAATAGGATGAAAACTGCTCTTGACAAAGTACTCGGGGAACAACAGTATGGATTTCATTCTGGTAGGTCGTATTCAGATCAGATTTTCACCTTGTGAAGACTTTTTGAGAGACGCTTAGAATACCAACAGAAGATGGCTTTTAACTCCATTCATTTTATGAAAGCATTTGATAATGTCCTCAGAGAAATCCTCTGAAAGACCTGAGGCATTATGGAACTCCAGCAAAGTTTTTTAATTTGATAAAAGCTTTGTATGTTCTGTGTACTGCATCAGGACATAGAGCAGAGAAACAGAATAGTGTAAGATTGTTACTGGCATAAGACAAAGTTGCACACTACCCTGCTTCTTTTCTGCATTGTCATAGACTTTGTGATGAGAAGAGCACTGACTGTCGATGAGCACATAGAAATTCTTTGGGCAAGAGAAAAGCTGTGGGACTTAGATTTTGCAAATGACTTTGGATGAAATAGAAAGACTTTTTTTTTTTTAGCATAAAAGCAGAAGCTGCCAAAGTTCTTCTTTGTATCGGCATACAGAAGACCAAAATCACAAAGATAGGAAAATGTTGCTAGTACTGGCGGATGTGTGGCTAGTGGGGAAGATTATGAAAGAGTTGATGACTTCATTTGTCTTGGAAGGACAGTATCTACTAATGTCCAGGTCACTAAAGAAGTGAAGGCAAAAACCAGCAAGGCCTGTGGATCATTTCCCTATTGGTCAGACATCTAGAAGAGTGAGATGCATCTATACATGAAAATGAGATAGAATAATGCTATTATCCTCCCAACACTACTGTACTCCTCAGAAATGTGGCATATGGTGGACGCACATAACAGGAAGTTGACTGCATTTCACCAGCTTTGTTTTGAAGACTCTGGGGAATTCATTGGAAAGATGATGTAACCAGTGTAGAAATGCTGCACTGCATGGTTCAGCAGACTGGGAACTCAATAATCAGACAGACACAGCTACGGTGGATCAGCCATATCATCAGGCAACCCTGTGACAGAAGCACGAAGATACATCTTAGATTAGATTCTACCTGGAAGAAAAAGAAAGTGTGGAGGACAAAGAATGACCGAAAAGGGTGTTGCCATCATGGATACCCCTTACAATGAAGTCAATCATCTTGCTCTGGACATACAGTAGCAGGAAAAATGGGTTGCCTCATACGTCAGTAGGCACAGTAGGAGATTCTAAGTAAGTCAACCATAGTTACCTGTCCTCCGTGTTAAGTTGTAACTATCATTGCACTTCGTTTATTAATTCTTTAGCAAATGGAGGAAATTTTCTATTTCCTTTGGAAGCTCATGTACTTCAAAGTTCAAAAAACAGTCCCAGGTGAAAGGCATATGGTAGTTCCTATTCAAGAGAGGCTCAGGACTGACTGTATGAAGAGACTAAACCATTTAGAAGTAGGAGATTAGGACAGGAAAGCCACAAGTCCCTATTGTTATGTGCGTATTTATTGCCATGTTTGATTATTAATGAGTGAAAGACATCCTCAAATTCAGCAAGGTCTGGGACTATTCTCCCCTCCTCTGTGGCCCTGTGACCCATCCTAGATTAGTAGTTCCTAGGTCCTTTGTGCACCTAAAAGGCTGAATCTCCAGAGCGCTGCTAGAACCCAACTCCTTTCAGCCAACTCCTTTCCCCCAAATACTGGTCTGGCCCAGTGAGCAAGTCTGGTGGGTCCCTAGCTATTTTGGGCCTGCAGTTGGTTGCCTTTGCATGTCAGTCAGGCTTCTGACCTAGTAACTTCTCCTCCTCTTCCCTGGCCCACTAACTTCTCCTCCCCTTCCCTAGACCAGCCCCTGTAATCTGTCTGTATCTCAGGCACCCAGGTTAACAGACTTGAGGTCCCTTTTCTTTCTGAAGCCTCTTGATGGGCTTCTTTTTGGTGTTGCCAGGCAAACATTTTACTTTGTTACTTTTCCCAGCTTCTGCTTCTGAGCTAGTACCTATGGAAACTACTTTTCATAGGCCCTCCAAAATGGCAGTGGAACATCATTCACTCTGGGCTTCCAAGTTCAAATTTGCACACTCAAATGATATTTGCCCATGCAAATTTCGTATTTTGATACCTAACTAAGCAATCCAAAACTAATCCAAAACTTCAACAAAACAAAACTAAGGCCAAAATCATGCACAAGAAGCACACATGAATTAAGGTGTGTGCATTTATAGGTCATGATGAAAATCTGTATCACTGATTTTTACTTCTGACAGTTTCCTATGTTTTCTCTTCTGTGGAGAAATATTTAATTTACAAAGGAGCCATGGGGACATTGTGGAAGTGAAATCATACTTTTTGTCTGAAGACATATTTTAAATACTGTTTTACAATATTCACCCAGCTCTAATCCATTACAACAGGGTAAAATCTGTGATTGTAATATATTCTGTACTTTTTGTTAAATTGTCCAGAAAACTGCTGCTTAGAATATTTGGTCCTTCTGGCATCCCTGTAGTACATGCTCCAAAGCCCCATTTCTTCCTTAAATTTTGTACATTTAATAGAAATAGTATATTAGTATTTTATATAACCGACTGGTGTCAGACAAACCCCATCAACAAAATTAAGGAGAGCCAATCTGTGTCTTGCATTAACAGATATTAACTTAGCCTTTTCCAAAACTTGCATTTACTTGTCTTCTTATACTGTTAAGTCTACTGAGACATCCCTCCTTCTCTCCACACCAATATATTTGTCCTATAAAATGTGGTATAGATTCGAAGCATAAAAGCAATTTTTGAAAGAAACCAACTAAAGAGATAACAGTTGCATAGGTACACTTAATAAAGAATATAGTAATAATAATAATGATGCTGATATTTAGCACCTTTGTAATGTTTTTCATTAGAGGATATCAAAGCACTCTTCAAAGGAAGTTATGTACAATTATCCTGATTTTCATAGATGGAGAAACTGGGTGGCAGAGAGGCTAAGTGACTTGATCCAGGTGTCACAGTGAGTCAGTGGCAGAGCCTGGTGTAGCATCCTAGTCTCTCGATTCCCATTTTCTTGCCTGATCTATTGGTCTGTACCACCATCAGCCCACTCAAAAATCACATCTTCATCTAGCTATCATGGTGCACATTTCCTTTTTTTATTCAATGCTCTTGATTGCAGTGAGGGGCAGTTTTGGAGTCAAAGCTGAAAGCTGTGGGTGGCTTTTTAGCCTGCTCTTTACATGGCATTTTAAAACTATTATATTATTTAAATTAAATAGTTTAAAGCTTATTTCACCCATTTTTAAATGTGACCTGTCTATCACTCAGCGGGGGTATGGGTGAGACAATGCTTGGGAGCCAATCGTAATACCCAAAATACAGTACATAAACTCTTTGGTTTGTATTCAATTGAGGGACGTTGGGAGCCATAGAAGAAGATGGGCTCAGTCAGACCTTTTATTATCAAATTTTCATCAAAGTTCACAGTGGACTCCAACCCTCCATTCGCAGTCAGCGACAGGAACTGTAAGGAAATGGGACTAAGAGGCTTGTATAAGAAAGAACAATCCCAATTCAGGTCAACATTGAGAGAACTCCTTGGCTCGATAAGGTTCTCCTGCATTATACTGTGAGGAACTGGAAGAGTCAACATCTGGGAATACTTGCTGTCTCTGTCATTTCTGGATTATCTATAATAAAGTTCTTACCACCGTTGGACCTACACATGCCTCTTTAGAGCTCCTTGTTCCTGTCTGTACAGCACGACATGCGCATGGGAGTCTGGTGGTTGAAAGATATAGTGTGGTGTAGTGGCAACTATGTATTGCTTGAGTTTAGGACATGTAAGGGGCAGAACCCTTCTTTTTAGGACTCTAGAAATATTCAAATTTGATTATGACTACATAATGAGCAAGGTGAATAGCTGGAGAACCACAGTATGAACTATTTACAGTCAAAATCCCTACACGCATTTTAATGACATATGCTGAAGGATATACTTAGGGCCAGATCCTCATCTAGAGTAAATGAAGTCAGTGCAGTTATGCTGATGTACACCACCCAAGGACTGGGCCCTTACTTTGCAAAACAGCTAAGGTGGAGACTGTGAGTCTAACAAGGAATTGTGAGATCCCTGAGGTGTGTGGCCACTTGCCAAAGAGATTTATGTACAGGGAGGACATTTTTTTTAAATATCCTACTAAGGACTCAATGAAGTCATTTTTAAAGTACAGGTGAGCTTGATAATGTGCATGTTGTGCGGTGCTCATAACTACGGGAAAAAAATAAAAGCTAATTTTAAAATCCTCAGTCCATCAGACAGTCAGTCCTTAATTTTGGTGAGCAGCTCTGCTTATTATCTTCTATTTTTAAAATATTTTGATTGATATTACTATTCTCAGGAACAAAACTCTAAATCATTTCAGCTGGTTTCAAGGCCTTTTCCTATAATTGCCGTGACACAAATGAGTTTTCATTCAGAGCTTCAGAATATTACTCAGAGCAAAGAATCCGCCTAATAAAACCAAATTCTCTGTTTTCTTAATGGAGCTTTCTGCATGGATACAGTGCTCAGTCTTTGTCAAATTCTTCAATATGAGGCTCCTCCTGAAATAATGCTCCCTGTCCATTGATATCCATTCACAGTCCGTCAGTGTACCACACATATCACTGTAACAAGAAACAATCTTGGCTGTCAAATCACAGAGGTAGGGATCACATAGTGCATTTATATATGTGTATACTGAATGCAGCAGCAGAGTCAAACTTAGACCTTAGTGCTGATCCCCGTTACACAATCAATTAAAAAACTAGACAATCCCCTGAAGTTTGTAGATGTGTGTTTCACAAACCCCAAAGGCCCAGCAAAGGCACATCATCTCTATTGTTTTTCTACCACCTATCACTGTTAAGAAAAGTAAGTCTTCCTGAAAGCATGCTGAAGAAAACTAAGGTCATTTTTCATGTTGTTCTGAGGTTCTGACTTGGACTGTTCCAATCTACAAGCTACAGACTTTAGAAAGGTAACAATAACTCCACAACTCCCTTTCATTTATGTCAGTCGAATGCCTGATGGGTGTTAAATTTATTTGCTTTATTTGCTTTCCAGTTTGTTTAGTTTACCCCAGAGTCTGAAACCTCAAGGACACATAGCTTTATAAAAGTAAAAAACAGCACCATTCGCAGAACTGTCATTTTATAGAAGAACTTTACCTCATTACATTGCAGAATTTCCAAAAACAATGAAATGCAATTTTACAAAGAACAGCAGCTTCTCTCTGCTAATGAAAGAGGTCCTGCAAAGTTTTTCTTCCTCAGTCATTAATGCAAGCAAGTCAGCCTGTCAAGGGCTTTCATTAAAGCAGTGAGGGAAGGAAGAATCCATGGCCTCTCCTAAGAAAATCTGTATTATACAAGAACATACTTGTGGGCAGCGAGGCCCCATTCTTGCAGAACACTTAAGTGTGGCTGTAGCTTCAATCACGTGAATAGTCTCACTGACTGCACTCACATGAATGGTCCTATGGGCTTCAATGGGACTGATCACAGAGTTAAAACTATGCACGGGTTTAAGTGCTTTGCTGGATTGAGACCCAAGATAGGAAACAATCAGATAGAGATGGAGAAGCTAATTGGAAGAGAAATGATTGGGCAAAACTGCAGTGGAAGGAGCAATTAAGGTTTCCTTTAGCTATCTAAACAGAAAAGGGCCCAAGATATAAAATCCTGATCTGGACTGAATTTTGAACACAGGCAGGTTTGGATCTGATCCTGGCTTGAGACAGAAACTTGTTTGCTTGAGACAGAAAAAAAGGCACTGAAATGAGACATAAAAAAAAAAAAAGCCATTGAAATGAGATGTAAACAAGGAACTGCTGCCTGGTTCACATCAGGATATGGATAACAATCTGCAGAAACAGCTTCTTTCCTTACAAGTCGGAGAAAATCCTAATATGTTAGCATGTATGAAACTATGCCAAGATGTCCTATTGATGCTAATCCACACTGGATAAACAGTGCCTCAAACATTAAGCCTCACCCAGGAACATTGTTTTACGTGCTCCTGCTAGGGCCAGAGAGGAAAAGGGCTATGCTCTTCCAGTGGCAGCATCCAAAATGAATCGGTGCGATTTGTGTAACAAATAAGCACATCTATTGAGGATCAGCTCTCCCTATTAAAACTGCAGGCATGCTCAGGGCTCATCCTTAATTGCTTCTTGCTTCCTGATGATTCTTTGCACGACACAAGTTAGAATGTGTGCTGAGGTATGAATCACAATTCACCATTCAATTTATCTTCTGAGGACTGTTTTTGTTTTTAAATTCCACAACATTTCTGCTTTCACCTTCTTCCAGTGGTTTGAGTTTTTTGTTCTTTAGCATCAAAATAAGAATTTGGGCTCCTAAATAGATTGGAATCATTATTAGTACAAGAGTGAAAGATGAAACAAAGGTCATTTCTGCACTACTGGGAGATCTAGATTCATTCTTTCTGATCAACTATCCTCATGTGAGAAAAGGAACAAGCAGCACCCAGAGAAAGCCTTCGAGTTTTGTGACAATCAGTTGTATTGCCCACATACTACAATATGACAAATATATGAACAACAACATTTTACATCCACCAGGATTCAAATACAGGCTATGCACCAAACACTGATGCTTGTCGTGTCTGTGGCACCCCGTCTTCGGTAGTTCTATAGTCTCTATAGAAACCATAGTTACTGCCTTCAGGACAGCTGTGTGGTAATCATGTAGCTGCCCAACCTTCCCCTCTTCCAGGGACAGGGCCACAGATTTGCTCAGTTTGATGCCTTTACATGACAGTGTCTCCCTAGTGTCCCAGCGCATATGGGGATGTGAATGGTTCTACAGCTCAGTTTCCTGGAAGTCAGCCCATAAGTGTCAGACATGAAGGAGACATGGAAGCCGACTGAGTGAAAAGGCCACCCCTCTCTCTCTCAAGTGCACACATCTCCCGCCAGTTGAGGTGAAGTGGAGGAGAGTGACCCCAGTTATTCCCCAACTTTTCTCCCTGCAAGGTACAATTTGTTTGGGGCAAAAGGTATGTGAATCAGGTCCTTCGTCCCCCCCCACCCCCCTATTGGAACCATATGGGACTTAAAGCCCTTTGGTCAGAGCAGCATTTCTCAGCCTGGTAATGGGTCCTTATAAAGAGATTCCAGCATAGTCCAAGTGGGGCAAAATACAGAGGAGGTGAAGAATGCAACCTGACTCTGGATCCTTTAGGTGTCCAGAGCTTTGGCTGCAGCTTAAGGCTTCTCTGCTCTGATTCTGTGGGGGCTTATTTAAGTTCTAAGGGTACATTTGACTCAGCTCCATTGAGTCACCCGAGGAGTCACCCACCCCAAGCAATAGGCAGCTTTCTGGTTAGTGTGGTTGGGGAACAACAGGGTAAGGAGCTAGAGAACAACTGAGAGTATAAAGTGAGAACAAGCAGAGGAAAGCAAAAGACCAAAGAGAAAAAAACAGACAAGAAGAAATGAGGAGCAGAGGCAGAGGAGGACAGGGCAGAGAAATGCACTGGAAAAAGGGGGCAACATCTGTGCCAGAACATGATGTCATGTGATGTAGAAGGAGGTATAAAGCCATAGATTTGTTAAGTTTTCTTCCCTGCACCATGCTTACTAGGCCTGACCTTCCCCCAGGCCAGAATCCATCAATATAGTGCATAGTCAGTTTTTGCAACACATTGGCACTTACGTGCCCAATGAGGTGCATAAATTGAGCTGATTGTTTGGCCTTAGATGCTGTATTCCCTCCCTTTTTCCAGCAGACTGATACCCCATTGCAATCTATGTGTCTGAATTCTCTTCATCAGAGCAGCCCCACACAAGGACTATATGAGAAAGGAGAGGAATATGCCAAACTGTCACATAGACACCGACCACAAGCCTGCAAAAAATGCCTTTTGGTAGAGCGGAAGATGCAAAATACTTCTAACATTTTGCTTTTCACATAGCTGGTGACAAATCATGTCTTTCATTAATGACTAGAACTTTCTCAGAGTGCTCTAAGTTCTGAGCACAGCTGCGGTCATCCCCCCACGTGCCCTTATTATATGGCTAGCTCTGTTTGGATAGTTGCTGATGTGTGGCATTAGTGATACTTTTTTAAAATCAGTATCATGTAAAATTCCTTAATAGGAGAAACATTATTACAAGGTCTATGAGGAGCAAGCAGCACGATATAGTCATCGTGAATTAAAGCGGTGAGCAATAAAAGCAGTGGGAGGGATAACAAAAACTTATTAATTCCTAAAAACAGAAACTTATTAATGCCTTAAAGCTTCTTTCCTTCCCTCTCCCCCCCATTCATTTCCATGGGATTTTTTTTCCTGTGAAATTTATTTGCCTACCTACTCCTGCATTTTTGAAGCCCAGCTAAAGTAGCTTTGACCTATCCATATATTTCACCCGACCCCTAAAAAATTTGTAGACAAACCTTTGAGTTCACTAACAAAACAGACATTGCTACAGAATTTGCAAACCGACCCATAGCTATGTAATAAATAGCTGTTCTGTATATTGACCTAGAAAGGGCAAACAAGTCTGTAATTCCAATTGTTATGCATTTTTACTGGATGTTTTTCTGAAATGTCTCAAATAACCAGTGAAAAACACAATTAGCTTTTTGTATGTTCAGGTACCAGTATCACCATTTAGCATTGATTCTCTCTCGTTATAAACAAGCTGGACAAGGTTATACTTTGGTATTTTGCCATGTTATGGTCTTCATTCGTTTTCAGCCCTTACCAGAAAGTCCAATCTAGTTTAAGAATGATGTGGAGTAGTAGAATCCTTAAGAAGGAATGGCATGGCTGCAGGCCAGACCATCCTAATTAGCCTACACAATGCACATTGCATAATGCAAAAAGCCACCCAATTAAACAAATCTTCCAAAGGAAGGTTTAGAGTATCTAGCATCCTGTAATAACTCAGTGTCTCTACGTTTATGCTGAGCAGCATTAGCATGAAATGTACAATATTTTGGATTCCAAACTATGAGTAGAAAATCTCTCAGAATGAAAGCAAATCTTTGCATGACGTATCGAAATCAAAGAGAGAGAGAAAGATGTGTTTATTGGACCCATTGGGTGCTCTCTTTTAAGCATGCCATTTGCAAAATGCCTTTGCATTGTTTGGCTCTTATTATATTCAAAACAACTGCAGAAGTTTCCCTGGCAGTCCACCTGCTTCTCTTTAGAAACAGCCACCTAGGGCTAGTAATTACTTCACATGGTTGGCTCCAGTTATTGTCAGTTCCATGGTTTTCATCTTGGTAACTGGTGATTTCTGCCTGTCAACAAAATGGCATCACCAGGTGCAGCCAGGTTGGGTGCCGGAGCTGCAGCCGGACAATGATTCCAACAGCCCATTTCATACATGCTATTTTTCTCCTCAACGTAGTGGAGACTTTTACACAAGATGCACTGAGGCCAGGTGCTGCACACGCTTTACCTCATCCTCCTCTGAAAATACACCTCATTCCTGACCTCCCACAACCCCAGTTATTGCAGTACCTTTTCTCCCACAGACGTTAGGAAATACATCACATTCCTGACCTTCAACAACCCTTGCTATTTTCCTCCTGAGGCTCTCTAGAGCAGGGAACTCCAGATTACAGAAGCTAGGGTGGTGGATGGTTTCCTGATGTGGACTAATATAGACATTGGTATTAAAGATTAAATATTCAAGACAAGATTTGAATCTATGTCTCAAGGGGCAAAAGGATTGTGCATTAATCAAAGACACTCCCTTCTCTCACTTGTCACCGTTGTTAATTCTCTATAAATTAGCTCTGTTATTACAGACTGGGGGCACATACAGATGGATGTTCAAATTTTAGTTCTTATCCATTTATGAGAATGGTTCGTGTGGACAGATTTAACAATATTAGGCAATCACAGCAAGGAGAAAAGTCCAAATCTAGGAGCAGCAAGCTTACTCCCTGCTTTAGGGGATTTGAGACAGACTCTTGAGAGCATACAAAAGGAGTTGGTGCGGTGTTAGCTGACTCTTTCTAACAAAGTGGGCTCCAAGGCCGGAGATTTGATGGGGAAACCCACCCTCAAACAGAGATCTCTCTCTCAATGATTAAAAATAGGAATGATGGTCAAACTAGCTGAGGTTAAAATAAGAACTGACCTGAGCCTTCATTCAAATAAAAGTGCCTCCAAATAGGACTACGTGAATTTTTCAGCTGAAACTTTTTTTTTTAAATGAAAAACGCAGATTCAGCAATACTGAAATCTTTCATGAATTCACGTCTGTTTCACCAAAAAATGTCTGTTTCTCAGGGGGGCGGGAAACAACTGACAATTTAAAAACATTTTATTTTGACATTTGCAGAATGAAACATTTCAGTTTTTGGTTTGAAACATTTCTTTTGAGACTTCCTTTGATTTTATTAAAATGAAATTGAAAAATGTAAAAAAAATGCTCAAAATTGAAACAAAATATTTCATTATGGCACAAACAAAATGTGTCATTTTACCCAGTATGATTTATTTGTTTTCTTTTACTTTTTGATTCAGTGAAAATTTTGAAGAAAATTCATTTTTGGTTCAACCCAATAATTTCCCCCCTCAAGTTTTTGGAATTGCCAGGTGATTACAAAATCTGTTATTCACCCAGCTTTATTCCCAGATTCAAATTCAATCTTTCTTGCAGGTTGAAAAATATTTGGATGTCTTAATTTTCTCACTAGTTGTCATTTCTGCATCTGTGCAATTCCTGGTTATGTGCTCAACTGGCCAGAGGCTGATGGAATTCAGTGCAGTTCCACTGACTGCAGTGGAGTCATTCTAATTTAGACAAGTTAAAGAGATCACCCAAAGATTTGACTCTCACATGGCTTTGCGAATGGCCATAGTAAAAGTGAGTAAGTAAAGCTGTATTGTATTTTTCAGGCATACCAGTTACATACTCCTTGGACATGTACACCCTGAGGAGTCTCCTGTCCATTTCTATAGTACTGCTTAACATTCCTTAACATTTACCCTTTTATAGCTTTCTGGCTAAAGCACAGAAATGGGCGACAGGAGATCATACTGTGTCATAGACTTGCTGTCTAACCTAGGACAAATCACTCTCTACTCTGTGTAGACCATGAAATTTCAGCTAGGCTGGGTCTACTTATAAAATTAAGCTACCAAATATTAATAAGATACATATTGAAGAGTATGCAAAATGGTGGCTGGAGTCCCTTTTGAAAATGGGTGATTGTTTCTCATTGCAACATATCCATGCTGTCTTTCCATTCTCATAAGGTATTGCCCAATTTAATCACAACAACCCCAATACCCCTTTGTTTGAAAGGTAGAACACTGAAACCAAACAACAAATCCAGGTGGCTAGTGTCTTTTAACTAAGTAAAACAGATGGATCTCTCCCTCTTGTATTGTTTTCTGGAATTTGTGTGTTTACATGTAAATTATCAAAATGCCTTGAAAAACATTGAATTTAAGAATATAAAAGAGAAGCAATGGAACTGGTAAAAAAATGACTCTTGACAAGAAACTGACAAGACCTGCCATCTTGCCCAGCAGTCTTCTGAGACCACGGATCCAGGCTCTCGGGGGAAGCTGCTAAGGAACCATTGCCGCCTCTTACCTGCATTGGTGAGGATATTTGCTTTTGCAGCTAAAATATACTGGACTTTTGGTTTGGAGGCTCATTTTATATGTTTATAAATATAGTAATTAAAGCCTTTCTGTCATTATCGAACGAGAGTCATGCCAATTCCTGAGCATACTAATAGCAGATCCCAGTCTGTGAGTTAACACTCTGTGCCTCAGTTTCCCCGTCTTTTGCCTACCTGTGAGTTGTTATGGTGGTTAATTCATTGTTTATAGAGCACTTGGAGATTCTTTAATAGTAGGTGCCATAAAATGGAAATATTATTGTTATGATTCTCAAGCCAGATCCAAAGATGGTGTAAATCAATATTTCTCCATCGATTTCAAAGGAGCTACACCTATTTTTGCCAGCTGAGGATCTATCCCAAGGTTTTTTTAGCACTGACCTTCACTATATGTTTGAAAAGCTTATATTTCTTTCTAATTCTTTTAGTGAAAACCCTAACCATGTCCTAAATATATAAAGTGATGTTACAAGTGCACCCTGCAATGAATGAGCAATAGAGATGTTATTCACCTGATATACATCTGTGGTATAGTGCTATGCAATTCTCTGCATTGTGGGGAAACTCCTTGGTAGAGATGTGAATTTGAAAAAGTCTTGTCTGGTGAATACGTTTGTAAAATAATTCTTTCAAGCCTGCAAGACTAAGGTGGCTTTCGTTACTTCAAAATACATTCCAGCTCCTGCTTTGATCCTGCTTTAAGAAGATCCCACTTGGATACTGCATGAAAACTGGAGTGAGAATAAAGAAAAGTGACAAGCCTGAATGACTCCTTTTTCCTTCTCCTTTGCCTGGTGCAGAATCTCTAATCACATTTTAAACTGACTGTCAGTGAGTTTATATGAGATGAAAAAGAGATGATAATGGGACCGGCTAGTGCAAGAAAAGTGTGGGCAATTTCTGGGTAAGATTCCCTCATGTATCTCTGCCCAATCTGCCCATCATTTTCACTCTCATAAATAATAATAATACTCTAGTAGTTTTCATATTCAAAGCACTTGAGAGGGTCATGCTGAGCCATATCGCCTCATTGTTTCATTTGGGACCCCCTGTATGCAACTGTATTCTTAGTCCCAAAGAGTTTATAATCTATCTTTTTGTTCTGTGTTTGTACGGTGCCTAGCAAAATGGGATCCTGGTCCATAACGGGGGCTTGTACGTACTACAATAACACACAAGGCTCCAAGAATGGGCATTAGAACGCAGAAGTTCCTGGCTCCCATTTTTCTGTGCTTAAGACTCGAAATGACATGACTCACTTGAGCAGAAGCTATTTGTAAATGAATGACTAAATTTGCAAACGAATTCACTTCAACAACCACCTATTTGTGTGTTTTCCACAAATAGTCCAATAAATGAGTTTACTGGCGAGAAAGTTTGCCAAATCAGCACATTTTAAATGGATATTGCATAATATTTACCAACACCAACTTCAAATTTATAATTGCTTTTACACTGGAAAGCTGATTCTAAGAGGTTCACAGCTAGATAATTAATCTTAATGCAGGTAACTAATGACTCAAAATTGCTACTTGTGATGGCTGTTTCATAGCCTATGAGTAAAGTGTTGATGGCCTCAGTCCAATTTCTAGTGACTGAGTAGACTTCTGACTCACTAAAACATTATCACATTTGGTTGTTTGGATCACTCTTGTTGATTGTCTCAACAGAGAAGCCAAAGACTGAATGGACATAGAAGTTAGGCTATTTTGTCATTCCGAGAAGCCGTTTCTTCTTCTTCTTACTATTAATTATATGAAAAGTGTTTTGAGATACAGTCGCTATTGCTAGCAAACATTAACCTTTTATGATTTTTGTATGTTAAGCCATCACAATTCTTTATATATTAACTAGCCTTGCAGAATCCATGCAGTATTAACAAAAATGTCTCTGGAGTCTAAGGCCTCAGCATATAGGTTCTTAAACTAAACTTAGTGTGTCACGAATGCATATAATTAAGTATTGGGCTGTACTTAATTATCCTCAGTGCCTCTCAGTCTGTGAGTTGAGATGTTCAGGAAAAGAGCTCCTCAAAACTAATGAAAGACACCTACAGAAGCATGTCCTAAAAAACAAGACTGGGTAATTGATAGTGGGTGTTGTTAGGGCTCCCCTACCCAGTCTCTCTCAGTTCCCAGAAAATGTTTGCAGATAGAAAGCAATAGGCCAGAGTCCAAAGTGCAGGCAATGCTATGCTTACTGGGGCTAAACAAGTGAGCATAAAACCATAGCCCTTCACAGCAGTAGGGTTTCCTTTTCCATAACCGTTGCTCTGTATGGCAATAGAGTTTCCTCCCCTCTAGCATAGCACTATATGCCCATAGAGTTTCCTTCCTCCCAACCATGGCTTTATATGCCCATAGAGCTCCCTCTCCCCTTAAACATAGCTCTATATATTGATAGAACTCCATCTCTCTCTCCTTGGTAGACTTAATTATACCTGTGGTGCTTGCCTGGTGCCACCCCTTCCAATTTATGGTCATATTTCGTTTTGGAGGGTCTTGAGTCTGGGGCTTTGGTAACACTTCTTTTACACCCCATGGGAGAGGTAGGGCTTGAGGTTATATTTTGGCCATGGTCACTTTCTCTCTCACACCTCCCTTCACCCCCCTTACTCTTCCCAATTGGTTGCTTGACCGCATCTGTCTTCAGAGGAGTCAGAGCTTTCCTTCATTTGCACATTCATATATCAAACCCCCACTACACCTCCAAACATTTTAACTACATCCTTATCTCTTCTCACAGTAAGAAAGAAAACCCATCTGGTTGTGGGTACGCAAAAGCAACACACAATGTCTTTGTTCACATGTGTATCTTGAAGACCTTAGATTTCAGGTGGGCAAGCAGGCCCAGATACCATCTCAGGCAGATACACAGATATTTATACAAATCTAAACCTAACTATGCTAATCCTAACAGGTGTTTATGGTTGTTGCAGATGTTATCTGTAATGGATGAAATAATGACCCATTGAATGATGTTTTTAATTCATTCAGAACTACTGGTTGCCACAACTGTCAGTAATAATGACCAGATTAGAAATCCCTTTATCAACCAGATAAACTGAGATAATGTAAAAGAAATTCCACAAGTAAAGAGGTAAATTGAGATATTGAAAACAATATACATTATGGGAAAGTAATTTTTCCTTCCAAAAGGAACTTCTTTGTCTTGCGTCTTATAAAAGAAAAGAGGGCTTGGGAGTTAGATTGGGAATGAACACTGCCAGCATTCTACTAGTTACAGAAGGTGGACACAGGATCCCAGCTCTTCACCATTCTCAAAAAGTGGTAAAGTATGCTTTCTGTATTCTCTACAGCAGTATATTAACCTTTGTTTAATAACTTTGATTAAAGAATTCCATATGAACCCATTAACTTGACATCTCCCATTGTAATTATTGTTATTAAATTCAAATATGCAACAGCATAAAAGATTCCACACCAAAATTGGTACAGTATATCACAGTAATAGTGAATGAGAGACTCAAATGCCCAATTGTATCTGATCCACATACTAGACATTCTAGACTAATTATTTAAACTGCAGAAGCCCATTTATATGTTCATAAAGGCAAGCTACATTTCGGTGCATAGGCAAGACATGGTCCTTATCATCACCCTTAATGACTTTGCATACATGTTGTGCCTTTTTCACCCCTCTTCATTTGTCTGTGTCTTAAATTGTAAGCTCAGTGTTTCTCTTAATTGGAAAGCATAGAGCCCACAGTGAGCGATAGCACTATCTAAAATACCAATAATAATAAGCACACAATTACATGTCTATATTGGCACATGCAAATAATATTTATCTTAGGCCTCTTCTTAAAAAAAAAATCTAGCCTTTTTGTGTGTGATCAATCTGCAAATGATGTAGCTGTAGGCTCCAGAGCTAAGACTTAAATACACAGCCACTTGGGATTCAAGTGATGTACATTTTCTAAGACAGAACATTGAGCTGTCAGCTGAAAGGGTGATTTGAGTCTCAGAAAAGATGGCATGGTGGCATGACTTTCTCTGAAAATGAGCTCTTTCAAGGATGCTAGACTTAAGTGCAAAGCCAGTTTGGCTTCTGAGGCTTTCCCTACATTACCTTTCAAGTTGTGGTAAATCGGTAACTGTCCCTGAAAGGTTGTTACAGTTTCTGGGTAGAGGAAGTTAATTTGTGAAAAGTCCATGTTATCTGTAAGAGACAATTTAGGCATCTAAAATAAAACTATATATCAGACAAAGAATGTAGGATGAGAAGGGAAAGAAGGAAAACTAAAAGTTACTTAACACCTGTGTTTTTTTGTAAATAAATAATTATGCCCACTGAATGCCTGATGATCCTTCTAATAACACACATGCTACAAATTTAGTCAGAGATAGCTGAACAGATGGAAAGAACAATATTCCAAAGCTGTTGGGTGCTTTGATGTGAGAGATATTGGTGACGAGGTAGATGACTTATTGCCTGATTAAATAGATAATTTTAATTTCTTTCCATCTCCTCTTTCTTGTTTTTGATTTTTTTTGTTTCCAATTTATTTTGCTTTTTCTTTTCATTTCCTGGCAGTTGTCCCAAAAGCTTGAAAGCAACAGAATAGCTGAATCCCATTTACAATATGCCAATGCTATTCTGCCACATGCCAGGAGCTGGTGTTGTACAGAACTCAATTGCTTCCTCCTTGAAGAATGAAGGGAACACATTTCTCTGAAACTGTAACCTTCCCTTGCCAAGCCTATGGGATTATGGACACATTGTCCACATCTAAATATGGCCACCTCATTTGGGAAAGTGGAGTGTTAGAGGCAGAAATTGGCTTATGTAGAAAGAAAGAAAGCTCTTTTAGTTCCCCAAGCTAAGAATTGATAACTTTCAGCTTCCCATTATTTCTGAGCTGCATGGGCTTTTCTAAATAAAAGAGTCATTATTTGACAAGTTCTATCAGATTCACTTTTTTCCCCTCCCAGATTCTGTTTAAGAAAGTCCAATGTGAAGAAAAATTAAACTTCAGGCTCCAGAAATTAGATGTCGCTCACAATATACCAGCTCTTTCACTTCTCTGTTTTTCCGACTGCACCATTACAGTTGCATGCTTGACAGCTTTTTCATTTTAGATATTAGATGTGTTCTTTAAAAGAAAAATAATTGTTTTATTTCAGGTGTAACTGGTAGAAGAAAATGGCTCTAAGTAATCCCCTCCTCTTTCAATGTACGGAGATAAGTAATCTTATTAAACATGCCTTTTTATTTTTCCAAAGGCAAATATTATTCTTTAACGCTCAGCAAAGGAAATATGGAACATTAGTTTGGTAGTCGCCTTCCTGTGAGTTACCTTGCACTAAATAATAGAGGCCATATGCTCAGCTGGATTAAAATGGGGCTACTGCTGGACTGAACCAAGCAGTGACAAAATGATTATTCATGAATATTTTGTGAATTAGAAACTGCCTTTTCATTCACTGGCTTTACCCCTAATTTTAATTTGCTTTTCACAGACATTTGTGCAAGTGAAGCTTTGTTTGCATTGCTCTTCTAAAATACATTTCAGTCAGATTTTTTTCATGACTTCATTTTTCAGGTGGAAATATTAAATGCCCTACTTTTTCCAGTCAATTTGTTCAGAGAAGCCTGCTGCTTCTTTGCAGAAGATCACTGCATTCTGTTGGTAGCAGAAGTGTTAGGTTGTTACAATTATGCTAATTATGATTATGTTAGCATTGTTTCTTAGGCATATATGCTGCTTGGTTCCGCAGCTGTGTGCACATTGTGAAGGGAACACACAAAGAGGAACGTTGCATAAAATATAAAAATAAACTAAGGATGATATATAAATATATATGAAATTGAGGCCACTCCTTCCCAACCATTTACATATCTAACACTTGGAAATTAGTCCTGTCTGATCAGTTATAACCAAAACCTGAAACATAGTTGACTAATTATGGTTTTAGGGAGCACAGAAGAGAATCTATCTGTCATATGTCAACTCAATTTATTGAGGTTAGTATTCTCAGTCTGGTTGTCATGTTTATGTGGTTCCCATGCTTATAAATACAGATAAAACTGATCAATTCGCCCTTCCTCTCCAGGGTGACTAGATAGCAAGTGTGAAAAATTGGGACAGGGATTGGGGGGTAATAAGTGCCTATATAATAAAAAGCCCCAAATATCTGGACTGTCCCTATAAAATCAGGACATCTGATCACCCTGCCCCCCTTTCTCCTCTGGAAAATTTCAAATACTAAAAAACTTTGGCCATAAGATGAAATATTTCAGTTTGTAAATGTTGCTGAACTGGAAGTTGCAGTTTGGTTGCCTCATGCTCCCATTCTCCCCATAACCTGGACTCCGTGATAGGACTCTGATCATGCAGCACAGTCTCCCCTCTACAAGAGGTGAGGTGGTGCCTCATGGGAGTCCATGATCATGGTGGTGCATCATGGGAGATGTAGTCAGGCTGGGGAACTTTGCTTTCTATGAAAATTTTTGATTTCTCATCAAAATTAAATGTCCAAAAAAACAAAATATTTTGGCCAAAAGCTGACACTTTTTGTGAAAAGTTGCATTTAATAGAAAAACCATTTTTTCCCATGAAAAAACAGTTTTGATGGAAAATTTTTGACCAGCCTTAAATATCAACCATCAGGAATCATATGGTCTCTAAAAACAAGGCTGCATATACTTTTCATATTATATTTTTCCCTGTTACAACCCTTGCGGCTTCTTCATCCTCATCCTCAAAAGCAGAGCTGCTTTGTCAATAAATTAAAGATCCTGATTGGAAAATGGAAAACAAATGGGGTTCATTTCCACAAAAAATTGTTGTTTGGCAATATTCTGTTATTATCGAACTTTTCCAACAATCTCTAATAAATTATCCAATGAATTTACCTTTTGTTTTCTTCATGAACTGATTTAGATTTTTGTCAGTTTATTGATCAGCATTGGACATTTGCCGAATTCCTTGTGCCAACATTCAGTTTTTGGGTTGGTCACCGAAATCACATGATATTCTTTCTGACCTTGTTGGGAACTTTTTAGAACATAATGATGAGCAGTGAACAACAGCTAGAAATGATAACGAATGACAAACAAATCCTGTTCACTCACAACTATCCCAGTTTGCATGTATTTATGGGTATTGATCCAAAGAAAAACCAGTTCCAATCATGCAAATGTCTGGGATTATGGAATAAGAGGATCAGACCAAACAATTAGAGTAAGAAAAAGTTATCTTAAATCATTGAATTAGGTAAGACATTCACACAGATCTAATAATGAAATTACCTATATACTGGTAATATAAGATTAGTGATTACATTCAGTCAAAATGCAAACAAGAAAATATCACTTAAATCCTATCCTAATCTTCTGAATACATTTGGGGAATCTCTTAACTAGTAATTAAAGACCCAATTCTCATTTACACTACAGCCTTGTGACATGGCACTGGAAGTGTAAAGGGACCTTCCAGGGGTGTACATTTCAATCGTGCTCATGTTAAGGCCCATTTACACTTCCAGAAAGTTAGGAAAGGGTCAAAGGGTTTGTCTAAACTTCAAGCTGGAGATGTAATTTCCAGCTCGAGGAGACATATCTATGCTA
>ML675609.1:15755371-15900189 GCA_007922155.1 Mesoclemmys tuberculata | reverse complement strand
ACCTTTAAATGTGCATCAGACTTTAATGGAATAAAGCTACTAACTGCACCTTCCTCCCTTCCACATACTTTTCCTGCACTCAATTTTGTTGAAAAATCAGCATTTTTCATGGAAAGCAGACACAGTACAGTTGGTTTTATTCAGCTTTGCCTTTTGTTTTTCATTATCTCTCAGCAATGACACTGAAAAATTATTACATGCTTTGATCATTTCGAAAGCAATGTTCAAAATACTATGGAAATATTTTAACTTTTAGAGAATTAATTGACAATTTTCTTATTTTTTTAAAATAAGAAATATGTCTACTTAGGTATATTTATTTGGTGGGTGGCATAGCATACTGTGACTCTGTACATTAAACACTTCCATTTCAGTAACTATATTTAATAGATACAATGACTTAAAAATGACAGTATAATATTAGAAATGTAAATGGCAATTGAAGTGTAGTTATAACCAGAGGGATTTCAGTTCTGTGGTCTAAGTGTAAATCAGAGTGTAGCCTTAACTATGGAATGTTTCTGCCAGTGCCCCATAATAATATGACTTGATTGACTGAAACCAAGTTCTGATTTACTACAGTACTTGTGATAATCAAGTTAATGGGACAAACTGTTGGTGTAAATGGGTACAGCTCCATTGGAGGCAATAAAGTTGCATTCATTTATAGCAGGAAAGCATTTGGCCCAGTTAATAGCACTGAACATGCCAGGCTTTACAGCTACAGTCACTGCAGAGAGCTACTTAATGATAGTCAGGGCTACATCTTCAACTAGAGTGAACAAATACAGTTCCATGGACACCACAAGGTGAAGCAGAGCACACTGTGAACTTCTCGTATTTTGAAAATTGCACGATTTTAGGTCTCTGTGCAGCAAATGGTTTCATGATTTTCTGTGAGCCACATGACCATAATAGATTGAGGCTATGGATAATTACCCCTAAAGTTTTTGAAAGTATTGCATTAGGTTTTGATAGTGAAACTCTCTTTAAAGACAACAGGAATCACATAGCTATAAACCATGAGCAATACTTTGAAATATTAGAGATAAATGAATGTTCCTTCCTCCAACACTCTACAATGCATCAAGCCAAAAACTCTTTGCCTACTCTTCCACTGCAACTTTTTAGCCATTTCCCTTTCTCCCTCATTTGGAAACACCACACTCCATTCCACTAGTTAAGTCTTAAATCAAGCCTTGTTGGACATCAGTTCATATGATAAACAAAATTATCAACCAATGGCTGTTTCCACTACAAAGAATGCAAGACTAGAAGTACAGCTAGTATTTGGGCTAAGGTTGACATAGATGTGTGGGGAATGTTTGAACAACACCTGATTGCTTGTAAATTTTGCTAACAGACCTTCACTTTCACGAGCCATAAATACAGCCACAACATGTATTTAAAGATCGCATTATTTTGGGCTAGTGTTAGGATCCCTGTATTTGTCTCTAGTAATTTTTCTCCTGAAATGCTTGGTATGACTCTGAGCTACATCAGAAGTGATGGGCACTGCACATGATGTTTGGGCTAGGAGAGCTGTGAAAAAAAAATTACTGTTATAAATGGCAAAAATAAAATAAGCTAACAATATATAATGTTTTTGCCATATTCACAAAAAGTGAAAAAAATTGGCTCAAGATTTTTGTTCTCCAATGATCTGTTTTCCTGAAAAATCCTACGTAGATTATGGAAATTATTTTTAAATTCTCCCTAAAAATAATTTTCTAAGAGAAAACCCATGTGTCTTTGCCAGGCTACAGTCTGCAGTAGAGTTCTATTCTTTTAAACACGTGATCTATTTCAAAACACTGGTGACAATAGATTAACCTAGTTGTGCAACCAAATTTTCATCTATTCAGGCACAGAACAACCAAACAAGAGAAAACTCTTTTGGATGGTAGGTCCACTGTGACACAAGCCTTTGATGAGTTATTCATGCCCTACTCTAGGAGTGACACTAACAAGTGAGGTACATTTCTGATATAATATTGCCATGTACAAATAGTACGGCGGATGAGATGTTCCAATTGCAGTTGACATTCTCCTGTTCTTCTGCTGGTGCCAGACCCTTCAGCTCACAGAGGTCTGAAGTCCAGATAATTCCTACTAAGAATTTACGAAGGACCGTCATCACTGCTAGGCCACCTGTTGATGCCTTCCTCCCGAATTAGTACAACTGGAAACAATACCGACTATTGAGTAGGAAGCATGGCTTCTGAACAGCTGATTAGCTAAGGTTGGGCAGTTCAAAAAAGGAAAATGATGGAGAAACAAGGGTTGTGGACTATTATAGACAATCAGTAGATGCAGATTAGTCTCCTAATCTGGATCATTGTGTAAAGGTAAAACTAATGATTAGTAGCCCATGCAGAAGTTGGATTGAATTTTACAGTAAAACAACTGACTTTCAGGAAACTGCCCATTCAACAGCTAAACCATTTTATTCTGAACTACTCTGTTTGAAGAGTAATACAGAAGCATAGGTAACAATGGCAGAGTCTCGCCTACTATAGTGTTCCACTTCATATCACTTTTAAGACAAAATGCCAATACCTGTCATACTCAACTTCCTGCTCTTGCTAAGTAGCCTTCTCTTTTTAGCTAACCCTGTTGAGGAGATTAGGAGGATTAACAGATTCTCACAAAAGGACTTTCAGTTTATGTTAATTAGCAATTTGAATTTAAAATGGTACCTAGTTTATGTAAGAATGGAGAGAGATCCTACAAACATTTAGCTTGTGAGTAACTTTAAGATAATGGCTCTGCTCACAAATTGGTAAAGTTTGGGCTTTAGATGTTTTTTAAAAAGTGAAACAAAGATATACTCAATTTAATGGTATTTTAAAAATAGTCACAACAAATGGGACGTAATAGATTGAATGTACCCGATTCCACCTTCAGGTTTTGATATTGGCAAACATTTTGAGTTTCAGTTAAATTATTTCCTTGTATTTTGCATGTATTGTATTAGCCTCTGTAAATTTTATAGGCCAAATTCTTCTCTTTTGTATCAGGTAAATCATTAATTTAAATGGAATTACTTAGGATTCCCCCCCGTGTAACAGAGCACAATCTGTTGCTATATTTTTAATTATTTTGCTTATGAAAAAGCTGCTTTATAAAAACAAAGAGGCTGAAGCCAAAGGGATATTGTATTTTTAAATATTGTGTGTGCAAACCAAAGAAGGAAATGAAAGAGTTGTTGGGGCTTTTTTTAACTGCAGTTAGGAACATTTTCTCCCATTCAGAGTAACTTTAAAATAGAAGCGTGTGCAGTACAGAACAAACAGTAAATTATTCGTCTCTCTGAAAGATAAACTTTTGTAGTAGAAACATTAGATACCTTTATGTCTAATGGAGTTAGTGAGTTGCTGCTTGAATAATAATAAGCTGTCTAGCTGATCTGACTTTATACTATGGACACTCCCTCCTTTTCATAACTGTGCAGGAGACTGTATAAAGTGCCTCCACAGGCCAATTCTATTATGTGTATTTTGACACAGATACTGTTCATAGCCACGCAAATAAAAGCTCCATAAAATCTGAGTGTGCAAATTGAATTTAAATGGGTCCCAACACAGTAAAAATAAAAGCCATTCTTTCAAGCAGGCTTTCATCTTTAGTCACCTCCAGCAGCTTGTATTGGCATTTAGCTATTGATTTCTGTTGATCAGCAGTCCTTAAAATTAGCCAATTTGGACTAATACTACTTATCTTCCAAATTTGAGAGACATGGTTGGAAGAAACTAAATTAACATCTCATATTGGACATTTATATACATGCAAATGAGAACTGAATGTCCCTTGCATTTTCAGGGAATGAACATCAAGCTTGCTTCGTAACCAGACCCCAGATCTGACCCCCAAAATTTTGAGGCCCAAGACATAAATACATAAATTACCCCATCTCACACACAACTTCTGGGAGGGACCATGTGGCCTGATCAAGTTCAAAGACACTAGAATATCTCAAGTTGCCTTTTGATGATTTAGAGACTTTAAAGCTCCCCTCAGTTTAGCAAAGTCTTCATTCCTCTCACAGATAATTCCTGTCTTGTTTCCAAAACAATGTGTGTTCAGCTACTCTTTTGTTCCTCCCCACAAAAATAGAAGTCTGAAATGTTCACCAAAATCTTGGAAATTATTACAGTCAGGATTTTACTGGGACAAGTGGCACTATTTTAATCAAAGGTGCATTTTAAGACAAAAAAGAACTTGTATAAATATTGATATGGCAAGGTTAAAAAAACAACATACCAATACAACAGACCGGAATGAATAATGCTGCAGTCTATTTTGTTGTGATCACATTCAGAAGGCATATAACATGTATATACATCACCGGAGTGGATATTTTGAAATTTATTACATCATCATAATCAACTATAACCTCTTCCCCCAATTCCTTACATCTCCCCATGACGCTTTTACAGCAATACTAAGAAAACACAAATATTTTTGGAAAAAAATGGCGCACTTTTATAATGGGTATACCCAATATCACAGTAAATTCATCTGAAACAAGTGACAATGGACTTGAAATATTATTTTCATTAGCAAAACCCACTAAACTAGCCCTTCAAAGAACAGAATTCTGCTCAATTCTGCACTTAGGGCAAACTGCGAACAAAAGACACTGCAAGAATGGGAACAGAGAAAGAGCGGAGTCAGACATATCTCACAGAATGGAAGGAAGGAGGAAAGATACCATGGAATAGAAGGGGACTGAGAAACATAAAGAAGAGAATTTGGCCATGAACCACCAGTATTAAAGCTGATGTTGTTGACTCTTGAGGTATGTGTGGAGAGGAGGGTGATTTTTCCTTTTAGAAATCTATATATCTGAATTTGTTTGCCAGTGACAATGTGACAATACAGTGCTATAGTAGCATGTAAACCTTAGGAGGTTATCTATTGACTGCAGAGACAAACTGTGTGTGACCTGTGTATACAAATACAGATGACTTATTACATTCCTGTTTCCAGAAGGGGTTTTTCAAAGTGGCCCTGTTATCAGATGAAATTTCAATATTTTTAGAAAAAATAATCTACTTTGTGGTCCAAATTCACTTTGGGTGAGATTCTGATTTCAGTTAATGATGTAAATCTGGAGAGACTTAATTAATGTAAATGGAGTTGCTGAATAATTATATCAGTGCATATACTGTATATGCTATGAAATTTGTTTTATAGCCTATTGAGTGTTTTGTTTCCATGTTTGATGGAGACAAGAGAAAGTTATGAGCAGCAGAAAAAGGAGAGATTTGGGGGCAAGCGTGATGTTTTTCTCCCAATTTTTATCAGTGAAATGAGGCTGCAGCTTTAACATTTCAAACAGTTGTCAAAGCCTGTCTTCAATTTGATTTTGATTGTGTGAAATATTCTGGAATGGGCAAACAATGAAAATGTGTTACAATCTTATAAACTGTGCCAAGTTTTTCAAAAAAGGAGTTTCTCTTACTTCAGTTTTTTTTCTTTTGTGCAGTTTCCTGTATTTAATCCTATTCTCTGGACTAATTTTTTAATTTTCCTCTTTCCTTTTTGATAAAGAAATTAGGCTTATATCCTAGAGCAGAGTGTCAAACTCAATTCGTATGGCGGGCCACATTTACATTAAAGTGAGTTCAGGGGGGCCACGCACTAGCCTACTCTACTTTTCATGGTCTACTCTCCGCCGAAAAATCTCCCCGCAGGGTGAAATTCGGTGGCACAGTAGGAGAGTAGGAATGAGAACAGGCTCTCACAGGGACTCGCAGACTCCACTCTCCGCCATGAAATCTCCAAGCAGGGTCACATTCGGCGGCCATTTTCTTTTTAAGACGACCATTTAAGACGGCCATTTCCTTTTTAAGAGCTCACGCAACATCTCCCACAACTTTCCTGACCTCCGCTCTGAAAACACTGAGGGCACAAGCCGGTGGGCCGGATTCGGAACGCGGGCCACATAACACAAGCCCGCAGGCCAGATTTGGCCCGCGGGCCAAGAGTTTGACACCTGTGTCCTAGAGGCTTTTCAATATTCTTTTGTAGCTGTAGCCTTGACACAACCAGTCAAACTACTGAAGTTAGAATAAAAACTGTACTTAACACAACACCCTTAGAACATTTATGAACTCATGAACTTTCCACTCATTTGCAACCACATGGCTTTGCTGTTGAAAAAAGAATGAACGATGGCATATCAGAAGTGTTAAATGGACTTGCCATTTCAATTAATGCTTGTGAATCCTGCCGCTAAATAGATACCCACAATGAGGAAGATGAAGACAAGGAGAACATAGAAGTCTGACAATGAGAGTGAGTGATCATTTAACTATTCTGCTTTCTTTTTGTTTCCTTTGCTTCTTCTGTTTCTCCATCCAAAAGTTAATTGCCCCACAGTTCATTATTGTAGATATAGTAAATGGTTTCAATAAAGGTCATATTTTAATTAAGCTGAAAAGTTTCATATTGGTATTTTAATGTCAACAAACTCAACTGAGATTTTTGATATCTAAATGTTCTGTGTTCACAAAATACACTACAAGCCACTTTATGCTCAGTTTGCTATCTAGTATATTATGGCCCATCAATATAACTTTCTTCACTGCCTTTTTAGGATAAGGTTAGTTAAAACAATCCTAGAAGCACATTGCTAGTTGTTAGAATAAGAATGTGCACAGCCTATAGGAGTCACTTTGCAAGTATGCTTCTGGCTCTTGGCATAAACCCAATAAGTTCACAACCTCTAGCATAGGGGCAATCAATGAGAATCAATTATGCACAAGATATTTTGATGAGGCATTACCCTTTTTTCTTGCTCTGTTTACTGAATTTGAAAACCTAACAGCTTCCTTTCATTTGTTTTTCTCTTTGAGGAACCATTAAAACTGATTGCTCAGGCTGATTTACAGGAATGCAGGTTAAAACAATAAAGAATTAAGATGTTTACTGAGAGTGTAAGTGCAATTTTCTTTGCTAGTTACATCATCACAGGTGGGCACAATACCACGAAGTCTGAACAACTCCACAGGAAGAAAAAGTCAAAACATCATGTTAATAGGCAATAAGAGAACAGGCTTGTTTTCTCAGAAAAGATAATTCCTTGATGTGGAATGTTTGCTAGTGAATTCACAAAATTATGTTTGAATAACATTACAAATATGTTGCAATGTACTGTAAACAGTCAATTTCTTTTAAAAAAAAACCCCACACACACATACAAAAGAACTGCTTGCTACTTCACAGAAAGCATAAGCCAGCCTAATCATCTAGCTCAGGGGTGTCAAACTCAATTGGTATGGTGGGCCACATTTACATTAAATTGAGTTCAGGGGGGCCACGCACTAGTCTACTCTACCTTTCATGGTCTACTCTCCGCCGAAAAATCTCCCTGCAGGGTGAAATTCAGCGGCACAGTAGGAGAGTAGGAATGAGAACAGGCTCTCACAGGGACTCACAGACTCCACTCTCCGCCGTGAAATCTCCATGCAGAGTCACATTCGGTGGCCATTTTCTTTTTAAGACGACCATTTAAGACGGCCATTTCCTTTTTAAGAGCTCACGCAACATCTCCCACAACTTTCCTGGCCTCCGCTCTGAAAACACTGAGGGCACAAGCCGGCAAGCCGGATTCGGACCGCAGGCCAGATAACACAAGCTGGCCCAGAATTTGACACCTGTGATCTAGCTTGTCATGTATCTTTTCTACTCAACTATCATCAAATGTACAATCTCCATGATACCTTAATTGTAGAATACTATGTACTAGACTAGAGATTCCATCTTAACCCCCAACTGAATGTATACCCTAAAACAATCATCCCCTTCTGACCGGTGACCCCTTCTTCAAAGCAAACATTTTCACAACCCTCCTTACATTTATTCTAAATCAGCAAAAATTTCTTCAGCCCTAATGATAAGCCTCTGTAACTTATTTGTGTGTATATTTTGAGAAGTTGGCAGAGAATGCTTGACTTCCAAGGATAAAGGTGTATTGGGAGTGAGATTTTCTTTGCTTTAGATTGTAATAAAATTTTCTGTGCCTCCCCCATGATTTTGTGACCCATCAGTGGAGAAACATTGCCCTAAAGCACAGCAATTTATTGCAACTTCACCATTTTAGTTTAGCCAATGTAATTACAGAGGCTATTCATATACACATCTATGCTTTTTCTGGAAATGTATAAAACCATTCGCCTCAATCCCTGGCATCAGTCACTTCCACAAGTTATATATTATGTAAAATGCACACCTCTGTATGGTTTAAACATATTGCCTTCTATTTTCATTGAGTTCAACCTTGTTTTCTGTTAACAAAAGAGATAAATAAACCTCAGACTGGTGCCATTGCATTTGGATAAAGGGGTGCACTTTTGGGAAATAAGATTATGTTGTGCACTTTTGGGAAACTGCATTGACTATGACCAATAGCATGAGTTAAACATGGAGAAGCGAAGAGTTTTAGCTATAAGCTTTCTAACCTCTGTTTAGTTTCAGCTGGAATCAGAATATCATCTCCTAGAGTTTTTTAGTGGACATTTTCCTTTCTTTAACTAGCAAAAGCAGCCAGTAAAGTTTTATAGAAAGTATTGTAAGATATTCCCTAAATATTTCTGAGGGACCATAACAAGATACAGAAGCTGTGGACACATTCAGTACCAACATCTGGAATTTGAAAATCCTAGGAGGTTTCTGGCTAAGAACCCAGTAAAGAATAACCAACAAACTTTCTGCCACAGAATTTAAATCAGGGTTTAAGTTAATAGCTCAAAAAACTTCTTTTAAGATATTACTAGATCTCTGGTCAAACAGTCAGGGTGTACAGCATTCTGTGTCAGGTCATGATATGACTCTAGAACTATGTATGAGAAAAAGAGAGATCGTTTCAAGCTATGTTTCCCTCCCACAGAAGATCAGAATTTTAGTACCAGCAAACCCTACAGCCTTAGAGCAGACCCTCAGAGTGTGATGGGACAATTTCTTAACTCACTACAGCTGCTATCCTGCCAATCCCTGTAATTAAAGCATACAGCTGTGTTTTTTCCTCTGCTAAACACTTTCTCTACCTGCCAGCGATTGGGTCACCTTGTCATAGGAACTCTCTAGGTGTGTCACTTCAGTAACACTGTTGCCACACCTTAAAACCACAAAGGTTCAAAAACTCCATTGTTATGAGGGACTGTCACAGCTCCTTAAAAACCCATTACTACCATGTAGTATTATAAAACAATGGTACTGTTTTTAACTCTGCTGTAGTAGGAAAGTTCTTTGGAGACAGGAAATTTCTTCCTCACCACTTATAACTTGAAATTCAATTAAATGTTTTGGGGTTTAGTGGGGGGTTGAATTTTTATTGGCAAGTCTTGAAGCTCATAAAATAAATAGATATATCAAGGAAAGAACTGAAAGCGGAACTGGGACCAAACAATTTCCACTGGAGGTTTTACCAAGATAATGACTTTTTGGCTTTTCTGTGAAACAGTGTTTCATTTCTTGGTGGGATAGCTCTAACCTCTGTGAGGCCCAGTGAAAAGTAAAATAGTCCCTCTGGGGTGGGAGAATTTGACAGCTGGGTAAGATCAGAGATGCAATATCAAAATATGCCATGATTCTACTATTGGATCCACATGGGTAAACTCCTTTAGGTGACCTTCCTATGAAGCATGAGGAAATAGATTAACAAGATCATTATCAATGGAAAGTGTTTTAAAAAAAAAATCTAGAAGTAAAATCTTAGCCTTGCAACATTTATAGAGACTGTTCGACTATAACTATAGATAATATGTGCTAGAAAATCTGTAGGTAGTTTGACAGGTACTGAATAAAAAAAATCAATCACAGCCCACTTTACTCTCTATAAAATGCCATTTGAATAATTTCTATTGAGCTTTTATAGATTCTTTCTCTGGAGTCATGTTAAAGGATAGTTTTTAAAATGGACTTAAAATGGTGAACATGTAGGGTAACTGCTAACCCCCAGAAGGGTCTTTCTGATAAATGAGGATGTTTTAATGACATTGATAACAAGCAGGAAAATGGTGCTTCACAGTTTGGTCTTTTTGTATAGATTCAATTTATAGTCCATTTTACAAAATGCACTGTTGAAGGAGGAGAAGCAGTTTTCCTGTCCCAGCCCAACTCTGTGTCCCATTGCTCTTGTATTTAAATATACAACCTATACAATAAAATGATGAAGGAAATGAATGGGGTAAATACTGGAGAATAATAATATCTAGCTCTCATATAGAGCTGTTCATCAACAGATCTCAGTGTTTTTTCAAAGGGGGAAAATGTCACTATCCCATTTTACAGAGGGGAAAAGTAAGGCACTGAAGGGAAAAATTCACTCTGCAGGTCAATAATAGAGTGAGGACCCAGTCCAGTGCTCTGTCCCCTATTGACATGAGTAACATTCACACCAATAAGTATGATGTGCTATGGGAGGCAGCTATTGTGTCCGTGTGACACTCACTCTCATACTTGATACTGTGACGGTAAAGATCTCGATGTGACAATTAAATTAATTTTTTCACCACTGTATATAGAAAACAGATAGAGAAAGAGTAAGCAATATCATTGTAATGTAAGTGGGAAGCAAAACAGCAGTTAATTTTACATTCAGCGTTGTTCTGAAGAGTCTCATTCTATGGCAAGTGCTTAATTCACTGTTATGAAGTCTAAGGTGCGTTATTTTAAGAATAGAGGTCTGTCAGAGCGAATCCTTTATCTACCCTTGACAGATGACATTGACAGACAGTTGGCATTTGGGGGCATTCTGAAACAGCAACTCTTTCAGAGTGCAGAACAAATAAAGGGAAGTATTTATGGTCACCAAAGACACAAAGGTCCCTCTGCCTGCACCCATATTCTCTTAGCGATTTTCCTCTATGCCTCCACCTTCCACATTATTAACCGTGCATTTAACAATGCAAAAAAGCCTAACACAGAATTGCCACCCATCTAAAACAGCCTACAAACATCAGGTTGAAATCATAAGTTGCAGCCTGGACATATACAAGAACTCAAGGCCTTTGTGATTTATTTTTTATTCCTTCAGCTCACAAAAATTGATTTGTGAATGTAGTGCTGATATCTGAAGAGAGAGATTCATTTTCCAAATTGTCATAGGTAGCGTGCCACAAAACAAACAAACAAGCTTTTTTTTTTAAACTTTGGTGGTTGCTCTCACATTATAATTGCTAAGTGATATTTATTTTCAGTGCAGCACATTAATCATAAGATACATGACCTTTAAAAAAGATAGCACATTTTTTTTACACCTAGTGACAAGATATTGTACAAGTTAAGGCTGCTCATGCTTAATGCAAATGTATGAAAAGCGCAGTTCAAACCATGCCAGCCTTGATTTTGTACCAGAAAACAGAGACAATACGCAACCTTGAGATATTTCAAGTCTCTGCAATTCTCAATGGAGCCTTAAGACTACTGTCTGCTGTGGTTCATTTTTTAGTTTTGCTAAAACTGTACCAGTGTGGTACGGTGTTGGCTACCGGTGTTTATCAGTGTAGGCTGCGTGCATGTGTCCCTCTGTAGGTGCTGTCTTAGCCCTGCAGATAGCCGAGACAGCTTTCATGATCGAATGAATCAACATGAATACGGATTAGCTGAGCAACGAAGGCACCCAGGACAGGTTTATTGCATGCGGCACACTGAGAAGTGGCCTACAGAGTATCTCTGAGTCAGCTTCCTATATGCAGCGTTACAATGGACACAGCCCAACGGCGGAACTTTCCGTTATCCCCTAGACTGGACAACGTTGTTCCCTCTGACACCCTCTTTTATACATTGTTACAGACAATTTCGTTCTGCCTCCTTCGACATAGGTAGTTGCCACCCTCTTGACGTAGGCTAATACCACCCTTTACCTTTAATTGGATGATTTGGGCAAAACAGCTCCATTTATCACCTTTTAGTCATTTCTATTCATCAAAGTGTCATTTTAGGGAATTAGTTCTATTTGGTGTCTTGGTGCGTTCTGCACCTGCTACATATTTTACATTTTAGTGATATTCTGGCAATGTGTATTCTTACAGTATCAGTACTTTCCTGTGCCAACTTCAGCTAACTTGGCTTTTTCCACTTAGGCCTTAGCCTGTTTTACAGGCCTTATGCTCATTTCTTACTTCAGCCTCTTGCTCTAAGCACTAGATATCACTTCCACCGAGTGACTAAACATCTGACCCACTCTTAATAAGAAGTTATTTTATGTCAAAATTTGTGTCTGAGCTCCATCTGATTGCATGATATTTGGATTACTTTAAGAATGAAATATAAAACCTATTTTACTGCTGTGGACAGCTTACCGGTAATTCTTTTAAGCATTTTGCATAAAATAGAAAGGAGAGGCTTGCTCAAGATAGCTGCCTCTTGGGATGATACCTTTCAAAAATGTGTATTATAGGCCCTTCCTGCTCTGTTCCACTGGAAAATCCATGATGAAGAATGACGAAGATGACACTGTGGAAGATTCAGTGAAAATGGCTGAAGGAAGAATGCAAGTATTTTCCTTGTGGTCCTTTCCCTGAAAATACTATAGGGATTCTCTCTCCCTCTCTCTCTCACACACACAACATGAAAAACACCTTTATTCACATCAGATCACATTAAAAACTATTAAAATGTTATAAAATTACAATATATACAGGACAAAACAAAAGCAAACAGGCTACCAGGAACCCAGCTGGTGCACCCAGTACATAACACACACAGCCTCACCCTCAGAAGCTCCCACAGTCCTGAAAGAGACATCTGTAATTTACCAGAAAATAAGGGAAGTGAGGAGATCAGAAAGGGAAAGATTATAGGTTCATACTAATGAATCATCCAAGCATTGGTTTGAAGGGGTTTGGGTTTGTGCTGTAGATTCATAAAGGCCATTTCTGGTAATATCATTATGTGATCTGTCAGAAATGAAATTACATGTCATGATATGTCTCACAACCTTATAAATAATTAGTGTTTCCATTTGCCAAAGCAAATTGATGAAACTGAAGTTTAGCTTAGTTCTTCCAGTCCAAGGAGTTTAGTCAGATTTGCTGATTTAATTCAATCTACTCATTGAGTTTTACTGATTGAAAATCTCCCTCTTTTTTTTTTTTAGCCTCCTGTCAGCAGAAAGGGCAAACTTGATTTATACCAATTAAAAAGATTTATCAGTTTAAACATATTAAAGCTGGGCCAGGATTGGAATGTCCTTCTCTGATCTGCCCCCAAACTTATACCCTACCCCCAAATCCTCAGTCCCTGGTTTCAGCTTTATTAAACCAATGCCATCTTAGTAATGCCAGTGCTGTAAGAAGGAAGCAGTACCAAGAATGGAGTCCTAGTATTATTCAAAGTTATTCCCCACTGACACAGATTAGAGAGATGATTGTTGTTCCCTGTCCCCTAACCTTTGTCTAGTTGACTTTCTTTCCTTAGATTGCAAACCTTCATTGTCTGGAAAAACATCTGGCCTCTTGTGGATGCTGCCATAAAATAAATAATAATTATAATATCATTCTTGGGACAGTAAATCAAAGAATGAAAAAAACAAAAGGAGAAAATGAGACACCCATGGTTTGTAAATATAGATTTAAATTAGCAAAATAATTGCCCTATCCATAGAACTTCATCTATGATGATCATTTTTATATGCAATTACTAGAATTACCTTTTTGTCTGCATTTGTAAGATTTTCTGGGCAGGGCCTGGCTTTTACTAGTACAGTTCCTTACACAAAGGGGTCCAGCTATCTAGGCATGAAGATGGATAAATAATACATAATTCAGACACATAGATATACCTTTAACATTTGAGGAGATGGAGAGAGGCAAAGACCTTTCTGACATTTTTGTTCTTCTACCTAAGTGTGTTTGGTTATGAATTCATATTTCACTTTTGCAAATATTCTGCAATATTTATGAAAGAATTGACTCTTCTGTTCCTCAAAGTAAATTCTTAACTTGCTAGAACATTTGCAGAAAAACACAGAAGCGGCATGGAAACATTCAAATCAAATTCATTCTAAAATGCAACAAATATTTATGGGTTTCCTGCACCTTCCCACCTAATATTCACCAAGAGGGACACGTAGTATTCACCATTCATTCTATCTGGGTCTCACACCTCCAGTGTCTGAGGTCCTAATCATAAATGAATGGAAAGATTCTTATTGATTTCCGAGAGGGTTAGATAGGAGACTCAGTATAAATATTTTAGCTGTTCTCATTCAGATTTTATTTAAGATGAAGTCTGTGTGTTTGGTTCCAGGTCACTTTGAACCAGAAACTAGCATTAGGCACCTTTGTGATCAATTGAGTGGCAAAATATAGACTGGTGCCTAAATTTGAAAACTATTCTATGGCTGAAATTCACGCTTGCACTGAGGTCACTCACAAGGCCACTGATTTGCTGAAGGTTGACTTTATTCCTTTTGTGAGGCACAAAGATGAAATCCAACCTACATGAATTAAAAAATCCAAACAGATGGGAACATAAATTTGGTTAGCCCTCAGAAAATATTAATCCCGAATATATGCAGGAAATTTAAGGAAATGAGATTGCTCTTTAAGATTTTGGCGGGACCACGGCCGAAGCCAGTCAAGCAGGGCTGGCAACATTCTAGAAATATGATGACATCTAGAAAGATGACAGCTAGGCCAATTGTCAATTTTGGCTCGATATTCATTTCTGGAGATAGACATGTATATTAGGGATACAATTGCTCAGAAAGCAAAACCATCCTACAGTGATTTTCACATTAATTGACATTGAAGAAACAAGTCTTGGCTTATTGTAGTCGTGCTTGTTAGGAAAGCTATTCAAAATCCACACAGCTTAATCCTTTATCCGTCTGCGCTGTCTAAATTTCCATTTGTACTGTGAATTTTGAGGGGGATACAGATTAATGTGAAATATACAACACTGGTAATTTGATTCTGATTTTGCAGCGTGATGAAGTTTGCAGATGCTTCCACATAATCCTGCAGACAAGGATAAAAGGGTGTATATGAATGGAAGAATAAGATGCACATTTTGTTGCAGTCACATGTCTGGACTAGGTAGTGAGATACAAAGCTGACACTGAAGGGCCTTCAGCCACACAAAGAGTGAAATATGAGGCAACAAAGTACAGCCTGGAGTGTCTTCTTGTGATTATGATATTGATCTGTGGTGTTACAAAGGCAACAAGCAAACTACGATTTCAAAGTCAATAATAAAAAGCCAAATATGGGGTCATTTGAGCAGTCCAGATAGGAATTACCATATGTCAGTAAAGCAAGCAGATTCATCCTGGAAATTATAATTTAAAAAACCCGCAAAGAACGAAAAACACCCGCAAGTTAAAATAAAAAGGAATGAATCAGGTGGGGGTGGGAATGAAGAGGGTTTATTCACTTTTACTCCACTCCTATTATTGGAGTGGTGGAAAGTATTAGAGGATCTTGGAAGGGCTGTGTGTGACTCACAAAGTGTGCTGGCAGAGTGCATCAATTATGCCATCACCTAGGGAACTGCACCCCCCCCTCCCAGTGCTCCACTCGGCAGCTGACTACACAGCTGGCGAGGTGCTTATGTCCCCACCTCATCACTTTCTCTGCTGTAGTGACTTGGTCCACCACTGGACCAACTGAAATCTCCAACTGGTACAGAACACTGCAGTACATGTCCTCAGCAACACAGGCTTCTGCCAACATACCAGACCTGTTCTCTGCTCCTCAGAGAATATTAAATCAATCTTCAAGGCGCTCAGTGTCGTGAGCCCAGGATATCTAAAATATCAGCTAGGGATTCGGGATGGGGTACGGTTGACAAGGCTGCTCCTTGGGCACAACAGAACTCTCTACACTAAGGGTAGAGCTTGTCTGTGCAGGAGACGAGGCTTTTTCAAAGATGGTCTAAGACTGGAGTGAATTCCCGGTGGGACGAAGGACTATAACAAGCCTCACCACCTTCCACTCTAAGTGCAAAGTGCATTTTTTTCCTTCCTTCTAAACATATGGCAGCATGTGTATGTATATATTTAACAAGAAATTCCAAAGCAAGTCACTCCACTGAGCACACTGCTCCCCCTGGGGAAAGGATGAGAGAACAAACATGGGATGGATGTCAAAATCATAATAATTTATATGTGATATGCCATGTCTGGTACTGTTAGAAAGCCTGTAATGTGCTAAGTAAGATGATAATGTTTATGTTCAAGTCTTATATGTGTAATGGAAGTTATGGATATGGTTGTATCTATATTTCAATTTGTGCTCTGTTTCTGGGCGACATCCCAGACAGGATGGCTGCGGCACTAGTCCGCTTAATGGCTCATTAAGGAAATTCACGGTACAATGGTCCGAGAGAGAGAGAAGCCAGGGATATACCTGATGGGTCACCAATCACTCATGTGGCCCTGGACTCCATCTTATTCCTGTAAATTTCCACATGCAGCATGGCAAAGGCCAAAGGACATAAAAGGCAGCTGCACCACATCCATTTTGTTCAGTCACCAGTCACCACTCTTCAGTCTTCAAGTCTTTGCTACCTCTGGATCAGCTCATCTACCACTGAACTGAAGCTGTGAAACAAAAGACTGAGACCCATCCAGGTACTGGATGTATACCAGAGGGATTATACAAGCCTGCAAACTCCACAATTCTATTAGAAACCTGATACAACTGATTTGAAAATCCATATATATGTGTCTGATTGCTTTACTCATTTAACATTTCTCTTATAGTTTGCTTCTTTCCTTTTATAATAAACCTTTTGTTTTAGTCACTAAAGGATTGGCTGGCAGCGTGGTATTTTAGATAAGATCTAAACTTATATTGCTCTGGTTCTGTGGCTGACCCTTTGGGGTCAGGTGAAATCTTTTTGGTAAAGAGCATAGAGTTTTAAATAACTGATTTCTTTACCGGACCTACGGCTGATTGGGAGCCAGAGACTGAAATGCAGTAAAGGGGTCCGTGTATATTTTTATTCTGGCTTCTTGATAACCAGTGTGGGGGGAATCAGAAGTACTGTTTGAAGGCAGACTTCCCAACCAGCCACAGTGTCACCCACCAGTGTTGGGAGAATCTGCTCTCCTTTTACAGCCTGCCCTGACCTTGGCATTTTCAGGTGGCTTCCCTAGGCATGGACGGGTCACAGCATATCTCATATGAATTACTGTAATTTTGCAATATTGATATCAATATTATAATAAATGGTCACCCCTGATCCAGACAGCGTCACACGCCTGTTTCTCCTCCATTTGGAGAGGATAGACACATTATAAATTCCAAGTAAAGGGTGTTCCTGATGGGCTGATGACCATTTCTGCTGCAGGGATGCTGGACTGTATATATTTTATTGGACTCTGTTACTCCACAATGGGGCAAACTTAACTGGTGACCTGGTTGGTGGGCCAAGTTGCTTTCTATCAAAAAGTGGACCTCAACAGTGTTGGAGAAACTGATGGTGCAGGACATCAGTGATGGGGGAGATGGGAAAAACCACTGGGTGGCACCACAGGTGAGCCCATCACCCGCCGCAGGCCATTAATATAAAGTATGATCAAAATCATAGTATGGATTTCATTTCTGGCCTCTTATGCTTTATTGCTATGACCCCATAAAGAGCTGAGCTATTAAACTGAAGGGTGTGGTATGTTCCTGAAAATGAAAGGGGTCAGAGGCAATCATGATGCCACTCTAAACAGATGAACCTGTCTCTCGTCTTCATAGCACTCTTGCCAGATAACTAAGGTACCACAATGTATTTGGACAGCAAAGTATTCCAGCACTTTGTCTTGAAAATCCTTCAGATGAAAAGTGATCTGATTTAATCTCTCCTTTAGTAGCTGATTGTTCCCAGTGGGCCTTCAGTAAAATGAATGTGTATATGTGCCTGGATTACAAAGTACAACTCCTTCATTTTTCTTTGGCTTTGCTGTCCTGGAAACTCAGAGAATCTAAATCATGGCCCTTCCCGTCAGGAATCTGCCTCCATTAATTGAACAGAGCTCCATGAAAGCTGAGACAGGTTTTCTCAATGTGCGCCCACCGTGTCAGAAGGGCAATGATAGCAGCTGGGAGCAAGATGGAGAAAAATCATTTTAAGAAAAGTAAGATCACTAAGCAGGAAAGATCTTTTTGGGTGCATTGGGAAGATGCTAGAGATTTTAGTCCTGGTATATACTCACAGACCATTTTATTTAGCTAGCTAATATGTCCCCTTCAGACACTACTGCAGCAAGCCTGTATATGAAGGCATCAGAAAGAAAGCTAACCAACAGATGCTTTGCAGTGAGTCTTGAGAAGAGATCAGATGAGCTTCAAGGGAGTCACTTGTCATATTTATATATATAGTGGGCATCTTGTGAGGGAAACAGATGTTTAATATTTTTCACAGGTAACAGTCTCTTCACTATGCACAGGGAAGCATAAGGAACATGGGGATAGTTACTGAAATAGTTCTTTGAGCTACAACTCAAATGTAATTCACTAATTTTACATAAAAAAAACTTAGTGTTGAGGGGTAAGATCTTTGGATCACTTTTATCTCCTGCTACGGAAGTGGAGTCTAGCTATTTGTTCCTGTCCACCCTAGTTTGCATCAGTTACCGTTTTCAAGTCAATCTTCACAACAAGGAAAGGGTTTAGTGACTTGGTCCTGCGAGCAGTGTAGCCAGTGAAAAAGCAGCCATTGGCTTCACTGGTGAGATAAGGAACTAATCCTTTTTCCTAAGTGTTGAAAGCTGAGATTCTCCTAAACCATGGGAGGAAATGCCATTGGCTTTGAGGGGCCCAAAATCTGGCTCTGCAAGACTCTGCTAACATGACTTTAGAAGTCTGGACCTTGCACTTCTTTGTGTGGCAGCCCCCAGTGAGCGCTCTGGCCAGAGAGGAGAAGATTCTAGTAGCTGAGTATGAGATGATGAGGGCCTGAACAGGAAGCTTAGGAGTTTGAAGGCAGTATTCTGCACTAGCTGGCCTCCTTGGGAGGACACTTCTTTTAACACCATTGCTTTCACATAGAAAAATGATGTTTTTACAGACCAATTTGACACTATTCTCAGTTGACCATTTTGAAGTTTCTAGTTTGCTGCAGTGAAGTAAATATGCAGTAAGCTTTCAGATAAAATCTCCATCTAAAGAAAATATTAACATAGTTAAAATTCCAGTAGAAATATACATAATTTGTTTTATAAAGAGGTTTGTTACAAATATTCTCACTGTTTTGATTAGCATTGCTTCCCATATACTAGGCCAGTTCCTTATCTTGTGTGCAATAGCATAGCAGCATTGAAATCAATGAAAATAACATACATCCATTTCAGTGGCATGACACCAATTCACGCAAGCTGAAGATCTGGCCTTCTGAGCTCTGTTCTCAGGTTTAGGTTCAAAGGCACCTCCAAATTCAAAGTGAAAGTTATTCAGAATGGCTGCATTTGACTCACTTAACCAACACTCTGCCAGTGGTGCACCTTGGTCCGTCCTGTTCTCTTCCTGTGGTGCACAATAGTTTAGTCTCCCAGGGCTGCAATTCTTCGGTCTAATGTTGGGTTTGGTGTGGAGTTGGCTGGGTGCTATTTAGTGGCCTGTGATATACATCTGCTCAGTCAAGATGAGCTGGTGGTCCCTTTTGGCCTTAAACTCTATGACTTTATTATATGTTGCAACCAACTGTTCTAGGTAGTTTTGGTGCAAAAACATTGACTCAAGTGCATTTGAAACATATACAAACAGGTTGAGTTAAGTATTAAAACCAAAACCAAACATTAAAAGAAAACAAACAACAGCTGAGTATTTTGGAATTTCAAGTCTCATTGCAAAGATTTTACACAGCTCACACTCAAAACAAATTTTGCATTCTGATCGTAATAGCTGGAATTTTATCAAAGCAAACCTCAGAGATTTTGCCCAGTTCTACTGCCAATATATAGTTCTCTGCGTTTTATTCCTTGAAAACACACAAAATAATCATCCCTCAAACTATCCCTTAACACATTTCTCTCAAGTATTCTAACTCTAATAGAGGTCTTCATTTGGCAATAAATCAGAACACGCTTAGAAATCCCAGGATAGGAAAAATCACAGCCTCATTCCTTTGTTCTTAGACTCTTTACGATTGAAAGGACAGTGCAACGTGATGTTTGAAAGGAAAGGAGAACTTTGCCACTTTTGGAGGGTGGAAACAACATTTTGTTAGGTTAAAATATGTTGTTCCTTATTTTCTACCTTTGAATTACTTTCTGTGGTATATTTATTGTGGCATAGAGATGAGCGAATGTTAGTTACATAGTTAGTGAATGTTAGTTAGTTAGTTAAAGAGGAAGTGAATGATCCTCTTTAAGGAATGTTAGATTTTGTAATGGTGCAAAGGATAAGGTCTGTTAGTTTCTAGGCTGCATCTCTGTTCATGACAGATTATTATGACAAGTCAGTAAGAATGAGGCACCTCAAACCATAGGATCTGCATTATTAAGGTTGGGTATCTTTACAAACAGTTGAGTCGTATGCAGCAGGTAATATTACAGTTGAGTATCATAACTGTCATTTGTGTGCCACACAGTGGAATGGAGAACAGTAGCAACAGTGAAGAGGAATAGATCACTTAACCATTTGGAGAAAAGGAAAGAAGCAAAGAGATAGCAAGAGGAGATATGGAAAGAAAAGTCTGAGAGAAAAAATGAGTGAAGAGAAGACATGCGAACTCCCTCATGAAGTAATGTAGACATGTTACTAGGTGCCCCTCTAATGTCCCATGCGAGGTGGAAGATGCTGCCACTTCATCTTTTATGCACATAGCAAAAAGAAAAATGGGGTGGCACCACATTCTTTTTTCTTCTTTCTTTTGCATAAAGACTAGAAACCACAGTTCCTTCTCCTCAGAAATCTAAAGGGAGATTTTTGTCAGCTGCCAGGGTGTGAACTCAGAGTGCTGTACAAGACACAGGCCCAGATCCATGAATTACTTAGGTCCCTAAACTGCAGACTTAGGCATGTAGGACCCAGTTTTGGCTCCACTGTGACCCACAAAGCTTCCAGCGAACTCTGTAGATGCCTAACCTCACTTGGCGCTTATGTTTTCAGGGTAACAGTTCCTTCTGGGTCTAAGTTTCTGCCTCTGGGCATGCGCACTGCTGTTCCCTCTAGGCATAAGCCCCAGAGTAATTCAAGAACCACAGAAAGAAAAGCATGGTCATGTGCAGGCCTCGATCAGTTAGGTGTGTTCATAAACTACCTATCAGATGGGGGTCTCATCCAAACTGTGGGGGCAGCAGGAGGAGAGAATATGATGCCCTGATAACTTTTAACCCACTGGTTAGCACACTCACCAGGGACATGGGAGACGTTGGTTCAATTCCCCCCTTTCTGCCTGAGGGGGAGCAAGGATTTGAAAGGGGTCTCTCACCTCTCAGAAATATGCTAACCACTGGGCTATGGGATATTCTGATGTGGGGCACAAACCCAGTCTCTCCTGTTGAAGCTGTTCCACTGTGGATAAATAATGAAAGAGTGACTGGAGCAGAGGGACTTAACCCAGGGTCTCCTACACTGAGTCATGCTCTCGTGACTGTTCCACTGTGGATTAACACTTACATAGTCACTGTAACAGTGTGGCCACCACCCAAGCACCCCTTGTGGCCAGGGGTGCCTCTGTGAGGCCTTGCTAATAATTTGTCCCTAAAAGGGCTTCTTACACAGGCTCTACCCACTTCTTCTGAGAACAAAATACCACTCCGTGGGACCTAGATTTGCTCATGGAAAGTAACTCGAAGTCCCAAATTAAAGTCCCACAAACAAATGTTTCTTTTCCTATTCCCAAGCTGCCTTGCCAGGAAGGCTCTTTCCCTTGCTTGCCCAGTGTCTCCCCTGCCTTAGCAGGCTACTCCCAAGCCCTTCCTGGCTGGAGTCTTCATCCCAAATCCCAGGACTCGGCTGGAGTCTGCTCACTCCTAGCAGTCTCTGTTCTCCCTGAGCATCTCCCCTTCACTGCAGCCATCTGCAGCCCATTATAGGGAATTACCTGATCCCATTCAGGTGGGGCTCATCCTGTCATCTGGGCTGGCTTAGCCCCAGGGTCTCCAGCCTATAGGCAAAGCCACCCTTTTACAGTCATCTAAAAGTTAAACCTTGTGATACTCAGCGTTGCAATGTCTATGTCTCTTCTTGGACCCCATCCTCAGTCCCTGTCCCAAGGAGTTACCTGGTTAATAATTTGAATGGATTCTTGTTGATAGGCACACAGATATTCATTTAAAGCTTCTATTCTGCATAGCAACATGATATTTGCTATGGAAACTCAAGGAGATGGAAACCGACACTCCAAAAACAAGTGTAAATATAACAGCAATGCAGTATACCTGGGCATGAAGCCATCAGAAAACACTAACGAGTACAGAATGCTCCCCCGCAACATGAGCTGCCTAGCAGAGCAGACTGGTCCGCCACCCTCTACGCTGGCTTCCTTTAGAGTAGTAAGCCAAATCAAGGTCTTGGTCCCTATCTTCAAGGCGCTCAATGGCTTGAATCCAGCATCTGTAGAAGAGCACCTAAAGCTCCAGGATAAATTTTGTGGTTGAAAATTTCACTACTCAGGAACAATGGAACCTTTCTGCAATAAGGGAAAAGTTCATCTGTACAAGAGACAGAAAGTTTTGGGGGCTTATCCAAGACTACATAACAAACTCCCACAAAAATAAGGACCATCGCACCTTCTGCTCCAAATACAAGAAGTATTCAGACTTCAGACTGCCTTCTCTAACAAACACTCAGCAGAGTGTACATAAACCAAAACCAAACCTCAAACCCTATCAAAACCAACCTCTATGTTGCACACACAATTTTCCCATGAAACACATGACAGATGTGTAGTCACATTGCTTAATACACTACTGGAGCAGACACCATGTTGATAAGAGTGGTAAAAGAATCTATATAGAATAGACTGGATTGTTTGAATGATGAGGATTTATACCCTAAGCAGAGCAAAACACAAGCCTCCACTACTGAATTAAGAGTCTAGTTCTACAAGAACAGGTAAGGAGAGAATTATTTTACACAGTCATTTATGGTAAGTTAGTTAGAACTATATATGAGAAATATGCCAACAGCATGCTCAGCTCATAAGGGGAGGGAGAATCTTGCACATACTCAAAATCATGAAGGACTGTGGCAACCAACAAATTTGCAGGAATAAAAGCTCCTGTCCAAACATTCATTCAAATAAACTGGCCACTTGAGTATTCACAAAACAGCAATAGAAAAGGGCAGGAGCGCTGTTGATTTGAATTGCAAGCTGGATTCAGCAAAACGGTTCAGCAACACATTCCACTACACAAACAGCATTAATCTACCTCTAATCACAACAGTTGATTGAAAGGGAAAAAGAGAGGACCAGGGGACATAATATATCATCTTACAGCAAACCACAGAGATACATGCTCAAGCACTTTGTGAGCTGGGGCAATAGCTCAGATGGTAGCAACACTGATCTATGTGCACCATGACGCCAACTCAACCTTTTGGCACTGTTATTAACTTTCAGATGGAGCGATGAAATACCCTCTGTTCCAAAGGCAGATGTTGTAAAGCAGTATAAAACTCACTACACTGTGAGAAGTCAAACTGCCCTCAGGGGGACCAAGGAAACTAAATGAGATTTTAATGTTAATAAGTGCTGACTGACCTTTTCCATTAAGTAGCTAATACATCTCCAGTAGACAGTGTAGTACCTATCATACACTACTAATAGGTCAAGTAGAAAAGCTGTTAGTCCCTTAGAATTAATTAACAGTTCCCCCATTTAAACAATTAGATGGGTTTCCAGAAAGAAATTTGTGAATAATATTTTTGAGGCCATCAGTAAGTGCATATCTGCTTTATGCCATTACAAATAAGGAACTGGAGTGGAATTAAAAAATATTCAGCTGACTTCAACAGAGCTGCACTCATTTACACCAGCTGAGAATTTGGTCTGTGGTCAATAGGTCACTATTGTCTGTAATCCTCGGAATTGTGAGGAAGGAAAGACAGGAAGGGTTTCTGGGGGCACTCATTTGGAACTTGGGAGGCCTGAGTTCAATTTCTGACTCTGCTACAGACTACTTGTAACGTAGGATAAGCCACTTAGTTTCTATTTACCTCAGTTCCCCATCTGTAAAACAGGGATGATGTTCCTCTACATCACAGGGGTGTTGTGAGGATAAATGCATTAAAGAAAGATTGTGAGGTGTTCAGATGCAGTTGTAATAAGAGCCAGAGATGTACTTCAGACAGACAATGTTTAACCTTATGAGTCGTTCAATGCTCATGGAGGAAGGGGCACTTCTGTGGAGTGTTCTTCAATTTGATCATGAAGTGTTAGTTAAATGGATAAGTTCCATATCCATTGTTTTTACTACTAGACTAAGACCCTCAGAGGAGAGACCCATCAGTGTCTTTTTTGAAAACCTTGGCCAGTATTATTATTTCATCAAAGATGCAGCGGCTTATTATATGAAAGAGAAATCAAAATAGCATTTTCAAAAAGAAAGTGGCACAAACTGTCCACCATGCCTTTGACCACACAGATCTCCCATTGTACCTTATCTTTAAATTGCAGCCACCTCACTACTTTAGTTCTGGTCCTCTGCGAAGCAAATGTTTCTCTGACTGAGCCATTGTAGTGGTAATGTGACATGCCTTACTATTCATTTAGAAATTAGTATGAAACCAGAATTCACTTTGGTGTTTTTGTGACCCAACCCATGCTTGTAGACATGAAAAGCTACACCTCAAATTTTTAAACCTGGGTGTCTTAAATTAGGGGTATAAATTAAAATATTAACATACTACAGAACCTAGGGTCCTGTATACATATTTAGATAGGTCGTTAACACTCCCTTGGAGAATTCAGTTTTAATAAGTTAATTTTCAGAATATTTTTAGTTATTCATGGTACCTGATTCCCATCCTAGTGCTTATTATCCATAAAAATGAATGTAACGAGAGAACCAACTTAAATACTACCTCAAAAATGTAATCATTTAAATTGGCAGAAGACAAAATAGTCTGGATCCCCTGAGTCTGTGGAGTGGGCAAGTTAGTTACAAACTGATAAGTCTGTATCAAAAACAAGGACAGAAAAAGAATGAAAGAGGAGTCTGCACTGATTATGAGGGGCTCTTTCATCATAAGCAGCTTCTCTCTGAAAGGGCTCTCATGCCTTGGCTCTGAGCCACATTAAAATGAGTTTTGTTGAATGGAATCATTAATGAGCCAAAGTGAATTCTTTTCTTTCTTATGAGATTGAAAAGGATTAGGAATGAAATTGGTATGTGTTTGATTCTCTCACCCAAAGAGAACTGCGAAATTCACTGAAATAATGCAGCCCTGTGAAGCCAATTGTAGGTGAAATATAAATGATATGGGGGAGGGAGGGAGGGAGAACAGCCACCAAGGCATGAGGGGGCATTTTGGATTGAAACTCCCTGAAGATTTACTGTGGTTCCTTCCATTCCATGTTCTGATTGACTGAGAACTGCTTTCCCAGTGTAGCAGCAAAATGATATCATTGTGATGGATAGATATTTTAAGCCAGATCTTCAGCTGGTCTAAATAGTAGAGTTGGTCAAAAAAATTTAAAGAAAAAGCTTTGTTTGTCAAAAACTTTGACTTTTGCATCAAAATGTAGATTTTTTTCATGAATTTTATGTTATGTTTATCAATATTTTATTGAAGTTTTTAATCAAGAACATTATTGAAACCCTCCTTATTTTTCAACCAATTTTATTTATTTTCTGACTAACTCTAGTAAATAGATGATGATCCACTGAAGCCAATGTAGCTGTGCCTATTTAAACCAGATGTTCTGGTTTTTTATGTCACTTTAAGTGCTGAACAAACCAGTCACCCAGGCATTCTTGACATTGTTACATGTCCTCCTCTGAACAGGCTAATTCAACTTTTCCATTCTCAGTCCTACAATCAGCAAAATCTGGGTGCAGAATGGAAAATAACCTTTAATCAGATGTTACTCTGCCAGGGGGACCGCATGGTAAATGTGACTCATTTCTTGGCAAGCCCCGCAGTCTTCTGCATAGCTGAAATTGGTCATGGACAGTGTAAATAACCCAATATTGGGCCATTCTCCCATATAAAACATTGGAAATGGAATCAACAATTCTATCTAGCCTCAGAATGGAGTCAAAACTTTTCTTCATCAGAGGGAAGATGCCCATACTAATTAGACCCATGTCCTGTATGCCTTTCCCATCCTGCATTTTGGGCTGTCTTAAACTATCATGCCTGGACTTTGTCCAACTGAGGCCATATTTACAAGTTGCAAGATATCTGAAGGTCACATCTACTTTGCATATAATTTTGCCAAGCCTGGTCACCCTCCTTTTTAATATGGAAATGGAACCTACAGAAAGTACACTTCCCAACATGCAATACTCCGTCTTAATTCATGTATCCATGCTTGAATCAAGGTGGATCATTGTATGTCATGACCTGTTATCTCTGGAAGCCCATAAATCTGACTTAAAGAGAGAGCAGGCTCATGCCATGTTGGAGGACTCCTTGGACTATACCAGAAAAATTTATGTTGCAACCAGATAAAGACATGGGGAATCTCCCTGGAAAGGAAGCATTTGGATTCAGCTTGAACATTCCCACTGGGAGTTCAGCTTCAAACATTTGCTTCAATTAAAAAGTTCTTAAAGGAACAATAGTCTTTCTGGTGTTGCCATTTTGTACCTCTTTGGAATACAGCAAGGAAAAAAATCTTAAATGGATTGTAATTACATTACGTACAATGCATGCATAATTACTTAATTCATTTAATTAGAGCTCTCAACTCTCCTGCTATGAATATTTAGGAACTAACGATAGGCACAACAAAAACTGTAGTACAAAGAAATAAAGTTCAGCTTGTCATTATTGTAGAGTTCTGTATTTCTACTGATCTTTTACCCAGAATAACCCGCCTTGGTCCCCATTATTTATTCACTTACTTATTCACCTTTCACCCAATTAATATTCTATAGGCTGCACGCCTGCAGAGTCTTTGTCCTCTAACCACTGCTCAATTGCTTTTAACCCTCTAGTACACTTATATTACAAAATAAATTGAAATGGGGAGAAGTTATTCTAAAATAGGACTGCTAGGAGCAAAGTCACATGGTAAAACCCATTGGACCTTAATAGAAAAAAGGGAATTTTGTTTGAGTAAGAACTATAGGACTTTGGACCTTAATTAGCTTATGTAGTGGAAGTCTGGAGAAATTCTGTGCAAAAAGAAAAAGACTTGCCATAAGCAAATTTCAAAGAGTCACAATAACAAAAGTTACTCAACCTATTACTCGCTGTGAAATATTGGCAATAAATTGTAAAAACTGATCAGTAGTCACTAGGAACAAGTGTAGGAATTTACAGGTTTCCATCAAGTGCTCGGATGCTACTGGAGGCATTTAGATGCTATGGTAATAGATTGATATAAGTACCTGGGTAGAAATTGTAAATATATAGGTAGGCACAATAGATTGATCAATCTTTGGAATGTTTCACTTTTTCACTGATGATATTTGTTCTTTCACCATGTCAGAAAATGAGTGCTATTAAAAAACTTCATCTTTGCTTTCTTAGGACTAGGTGACTCTGTCACCTTCCTTAGCAATATCCTAAAAGTTCTTTAAGCAAAGGAACATTATATAGACAACAAACAGGCCAGAAGCCTGTGGAATGGTGTGATCACTAAAAACGGAAACAGAAAACGGAAAGAGTAAAAATTCTAGGTGTTTATACTTTGCTATATATATAACCAAAAATGGGAACACGGAACACATAGGAACTATAACTAAGTCTGGTTTTGCAGTATATAATACTCATTTGGAAACCAGGCACCTTTTATTTTGAGGAATAAAAGAAAAATGTCTGCAGAATCATAAGATATGTCTGTTGTTTAGGCTTAGTGCCTAGTATGTATCTGAGATCACAATGCTGTCTGTCCCTAAATGATTGTTCTTGAAGGAGGTAAAGCTAACTGCAATTTTTGAAGAGCAATGCAATTTTCAGAAATTGCACAAATTAAAGACACTAGAAAACAATTACTTATGACCTATCCCAGATAGCATCACAAGGGTGCTTTACTTTATATGATAAATCAATTGCACTCCATGTTGGAAAATGCATCAAGGATAATCCTGTCCTTTTAAAAACAACAACAATGAATTTCTTTAAAGATGGAGAAAGTCAAATCACTGACTTCAGTAAAAGACCTTGGCTCTGAAAGACAACTTCGTTATATAAAAGAGATGTCCTAGAAACAAACAATGGCCTCGGTCCTGCAAACACTTATGCAGTTGTTTAACTTTACTTATGTCAATAATCCCATGAATGATAACTGCTCTCTGACTTCAGTATGCATAAGTGTCAGCAGGTACATCTAGTACTGAGGTAGCTATCATAAATAGTTATGGTCTCAACTCTGCAAACTGAGAGGAAAAGTATTTGATAAGCAACAATTCTTGCACTATATGGAATCATCATTTAATTGGCAATTATTTCCTCTCCCCAATCCGCAAAACAACACATGAAAGAAAATGTAATGATCCTGTGTAGATGCAGGTATGCCTTCAATAACAGAGACTTTCCAGTAAATTAATGTGGTATGTATTTGAAGCTACGAAAATTAGCCAGTTCATAATGGCTAAGCAGAAGGTCAGTTAGGGTTAGGTTATGCAAACAAACAAAAATAGAATAATATGGAATAACCAGTACATCTGGCAGCTCTTTGCTTGTGCAGTATATCCATGTCACTTTGTCAGCTTAGAATGTGACCTTGTGTTCTGCATTTTGTCTACTTTCTTTTGCTTTATGCTACTCCTGGGGGATGCCGCAAGAAGGCAGTAGATATGTGGTTCAGCAGTGCCCAATTAGAAAATTGCAGAGTGGACTGCAACACCTTGTTGCCCTTCCTTTTGTGGCAGTTAGATGGCTGAACAATCTAGATATTGACTTGTGACACATAGGAAAGAAGAATTCACCTTGTCCGTTGTTTGTCACTCAGATTTCAAGCTCTTTGGAATAGGGGCTGTGACGTCTTATGAGTTTGGAAAGCACTTAGCATTCTGAGTGCTACGATAATCAACAAAACTAATAAGAATTATCATCATATGCAAGACATGGGAGACAATTGTTGCACTGTATTATACACTGGTGAGGCCTCAGCTGGAGACTTGTGCCCAATTTTGAGAAAGATGTAAACAAATTGGAGAGAGTCCAGAGGCAAGCAGTAAACAAAAGAGGTTTTGCAAACAAGATTTATGAGGAAAGGCTGAAAAAACTGGGCATGTTTAGTTGGGGGGAAGCAAAGGCTGAAAGGGGACAACAGCCCCGGTTATTTTCCCTCTTTATTTCTTCCTCTTCAAAATATTTAAATACGTTTTTCCTTTAGATTTGCTCTCCAGTGAGTCAGTATATTCAGATACCAAGTTTGATACATGTCACATTATCTTGAACACATGGTAGCCTTGAATATTTTTAAGTGAGGAAGCAATGCTTTGTGTAAGGATGAGTCATGCTAATTTGGAGAAATGAACTTCTGTGTTCAAGAAACTCCTCCCAGTAACCTTGCTTCCTTTGAATAAGCACACTAATGCACACCTCAGCACACGAGAGAGTTCGATGCATTTAATAGCTCACAGCAGCTCCTACCTTAGTTAAGTTACATTAAAAAAAAGTGTTTTCTGTTTATTTCCTCCTAAGTTGGGATTGTTAAATAAAACAATAAATAAATAATAATAATAAACTACCTCTGTATCTGAAAATATGGCAAATTCCACTGGTATTGATTTTCATCTGTTTGGCAGCTTAACCTTTAATGCCATATTATATTTCATTTCCAGAATTAATACTAATTTAGAATAAATGCTGGTTTTATTCCTGTCAATATCACGCCTTGCACTTAGAGTTTAGTCATGACTGCCTCTTTGTTTCCTCTCCCGGCCCCAATATTCCATTTTATTTCATAGTGTTAACGGAGGTGGCAGACATAATGGCCACCCCGCCCCCAACTTGGCCCTCTGTACTTTGCAGCCCACAGGGAAAATGTTAAGTGTCAATCGCCCTGTTGGGTCTCATCTCCGAACTTTGTGGCTCAGGAAGAGGAATGTTAAGTACCAATCTCCCCTAATGGGCCTTAATTTCTCAGGTGATTCTCGATCACCCTGTTTACTTCTCGACACCCCCGTCACCACGAAGGAGGGATCATTGTCTGGGGTCCCAGTTACTTCATTGGTCCTGACCTGCATCTCATTTTTTAATTGGCTATTTTATACTCTGGCCACGCAGTACACTATTTAAGCCCCTGCCTCGGTTAGCTCAAGTGTTCTCCCACCCTCGAATGCTAAAGGGCATGTCACGAACCGGTCGGACTGATCCCCCGACCGAGACAGGGAGCTCCCACCCACGAGACCTTTGGGTGTCTGCGAATTGCCGGCCGAACGATTTATTACTGAGATGCTGCAGCTGGTCTGCCTCCTCGCTTTGGGTACCACCACGGTGCTGGGACAGGTAATATAACTGATATAGTTATCCTACCTCTCTCCATCTATTCGTTTCTTTTTTATGAAGTCATTTAAGTGTTGTCCACAAGTGTAATTAATTCCTATTTGTATCTGGTATAGTTTGCTTTTCCTCCTTAATTTTTTTCTGTGTAGCTGCTTATTACCCCACCTGTAATTTGCATGACCCTTTGTACTGTGTAGCTGTTTATTGCACCATATGTCTCTTCCCTTGCTTTTTTGATATATGCTTTTTTAATGAGATTACTATAAAATCCCCTTTTTTGTTACTCAAATTTGGTGTCTGTCTCCTTGGAGGGTGTCGCTGGTCCATTGCAGTTGCATCTCGAACCCCGGGGTTTAACACATAGGAGGTGCATGTTATAGTTACTGGGCAATTTTCTGGCTTCTGGAAAGAGGACACTTGCTCTACTTAATGTATTAACAAACACTGTCATATATTTCTATTTAATTTTGGTTGTACAATTTAACTGTTCATAATTCTTTCCTAGTAAAAATCATTAGACAGCAGCTAAATTCACATAAAGTTATCTTCCACAGAAAATTGTGTCTCTGGAAATGGAAGGAATAGACTAATGCAGTCAAATATCATATAGAACACAGGAACATTTTTAATTAAAACTGATATTACATTGGGTGTGCTGAGGGTTATGAAGAAAATACCTGTCGAGCATCCATAAATTTTGCTATATTTTTGCGATGCTAAAAGGACAGAACAAAAAGAAATATATTTGCTTCTTCTCCTCATTATGAGACGAGACTTTTACTTTTCTTTCATATGAGTCAAAAATCTCACTTGGATTGTTTGTCTTTTCTAGTTTGGCAGCCATAGCAAAATGGCCTCTGTGCTCCTGATAGCCTTGTTCTCATTGCTCGGGGTTAGATAAATATTACACTTGAACTTGTCTTGTAAAGCCACATTCCTTTTGTGTGTATCTCCCTTTATATGCCTTTTATTATCCTCTTTGCCTCTCCTACAAAGGGATCCATCCCTGTGGGCTCAGGTGTCAGTGGAGAACCCCACTGAAGGTAATGAAAGTACATGTGGGGTTAAGGGTCTGTACAGGTGTGTCTGTTTCCAGGACTGAGGTTCCTGCTTGCACATGAAGGAACAGTTCAGATCATAACAGACTTCACATGGGAAGATCTTATGAGTATGCATAGCACTATTGAGCAGTTCTGAGGGATTAGAATGATTGTTCTGAGGGGGTAAGGGTAGGGAAACTCATTTACCTTCACTTCTCTCCCCAGGACCTCCGTCCACCTATCACAACAAGGAATCCATACAGTTAAAGTCCAACGCCTTCCCTGCTTGAACAAACTCCAAACCAATTCTGAAAAACGAGGTCAAACTCATATACGCATCTTAATGGTGAAAACAAACTCGATTCTATTCCAATTTGTAAATCAACAGAGTGTAAAATTAGCTCACCTTGCAGAATCTTTATGGCTGACAAAGCCTGAGGCAGCAAGAATCCCTTGGACTGGCAGATTCTAGGCTGAATGAGCTGATTGGAACTGGGCATCATCGAAAGACAATCCATGTGAGCCATTTTTAGTAGATTCACACTCTAAACAAAGAAGAAAATAAAAAAAGGCCTAGAAAGCACCAGGACATCTACTGTGTAGCTAGTTTCAGTAAAGGGTCTCTCTTATATTTGACTGTCAATGCTCCAGCTGTATCATTTTATTAATTAAGTAAAAAAGGTATCTTATTAGCAAATCCCATAGTGTTTTTCTATATTAGGACCAGATATTGCAAGATAATGAGTATGTTCAAACTTCCTCTGAAATCACCCACCAAGATTTGGCCCTCTGTGAACTACAATAAGGTACCATAGAAAATTGCCACTGTAAGAACACTTTCATGCTGTATTAATGTTCCAAAGATTTCTTTGCCTGTTCTGGTTTATTTTAAACACTAACTCCGTTCTGGAGAAGGAGCCAACATATCTGAATAAAACTCTAGTTCGCTTACCATACTATTTTGGTTCCCAGTGGTAACTCTTTTTATGATCAGGAAAGGGTATTTCATCTCACTGACATATGTTTCTCCAGTAAAAATGTTTAATTCATCTGTAGGACAAATATATTTTGTAAGCAAAGAAGAGAGACACCAGCAAATTTTTTTCGTACATAAGAAAACATATTTTTTCCATTTGTGGCAAGTTTTACACTTCTTGAGAAGAACTGATTCCAGAGCTGCGGAATAGAAATTCAGGTTTTCCTTGAACAAGGCATTCATAACAACACATTCTGAAGAAAGATACTTGCATGATTTCATGCATAATGGATAAGGCTGCACTTTTCTCATGGCTGTGATGGGAATCGACCTTGCCATACTTGTTATGTTATTTTGTTTTTTTTAAATATTCATGATTGTTGACAATTTGGGATTATTGCATAGGGTTGGATGGCTAGATGTGATGTTAGGCAATCAAACAAACTTTACTGAAAAGGGGATTTACACCCTGGACCTTAGGGAAGGCTATTAAAGATCAGAAGTGAAACATAGTATCCAACTGTGGCTTCTTACGGCCTGATCCAAAGATCACTGAATTCAGTGGAAATCTTTCCATTGCCTTCAGTAGTCTTTGGACTAGAAGCCCAGTGATACCATTGGTATTAAAAAGGATAATGAGATGCTCCCATCTGCCTGATTAAATATTTAGAGGCCTTGGCTGTGTTTAGAAAGGTACAGAGTGATATAACAAATTTTATGGGCCCAATTTTCAAAGCCCCATGAGGTAACGGTCTTGAATAAAGATGCAAGCATCATGACTTGGGTGCATGACCTTGGTATCTGGGAACTTCGGTTATCAAACTGGTCATTTACGTATGAAAATATCTACTTTGTATATGAAAAAAAATAGGGGAAGTCAATGGGAATTTTGCCATTCATTTCAATACAGCCAGGGTGCAATTGTGTGCCTATTTGACAGGGCCTCTCTGCCTTACACTGGCAATGAGGGTGCCAAAGGAGAATGAGATTCTCTCCACTAACAACGGGAGGATTAAGGAGAGCCTATTGACTCAGTTGAGCCCATTCTGCTACATCTGTAGTAAATGTCAAACATGGGAATGGGAGCTAAAAGAGGGAGACCTAGCTTAGTCCATGGCTGGCCAGGAAGGAAAGCAAAGCTCTGCTACTTTCTTGACAAGGGAAGCTTGGCTTCTGGTGAGAGCCTACGGTCATTTGCTATCTGGACAAGCTGTTTGGGGTGACTAGGTACAGGAGAACTGACAGAAGGGGACTAGCTTCTCAGGGTATGTCTACACTGCGGGTGCTGCATCGGGCTCCATGGATCAATGCAGCAGGATCAATTAAGCAGGCAGTGGAGACCCACGCAATCAATCCCGGAAGTGCTCTTCGTCCAATGCATTAAATCCATCCTACCATAAAGAGTAATGCTGTATCGACCAAAGGGTGTTTCCTGTTGAAGCAGCACAGTGGAAACGCTGCGGTAAGGGAATGTCAGTAAGTAGATGGGAGATATGCAAGTTTCAGTATGTAGTTTGTGTATCTCCTGTCAACATCACCGGCAGTGTAGACCAAGCCTCAGAGACAAGTCCTGAGCAGAAAAACCTAACAAACCCACGGATGACCCTGATACTGAAATTTTTGTTCCCTTTTCGTTTTGGACTCTGGCACAGCAGAAGGGGGTAAGACTTGAGTGTGTCAGAGCTGGAACACTAAGGAACACACCTAATATGTGAGGGGTGACGTGGAGGCACCTACAGGCCACTGGTTACGGCCCTTGGTTACAGCCTCTTTTTGTACAGTCATGGCCTGCTTTGACTTTAAAAATTAGGACCCGTGTGACAGAATGCCAGCTGGTGTAAATTGGAGCTCCCCTGATTTACAACAACTGATGACCTGGTCAAAATGCTTTGGATATGCCCAGTTCCTATTAGTTGGATCAAGTTCTTTCCTTGCTCTATCCAGGCTTCCTCTGTATTTGCTTTCTAAAATAGTTTCCGTTAAGAACAAAAAGGTTCAGTAACACCTTTTATGGTTTTGTCATCAGTTCCTCAAGCTCATCCTTTCCACAGGATATCCTCTTGTGCTCAATTTGTTTGCTGTCACGGGCTGCATCAGGTGGAACACATTTATTCTAATGAGCCCTGAAGCTCTGAAACAGCTAGCACAAAACGAAAAATGATAAGAGAAACAGCAATGGCATATTCACAAAGCAAAGCTAGTGCCTGATCCAAACCTCACAGAATCTCAGGTCCTGCCCATATGGTGAGTTAATATGCAGCAAGCTAGGGTGTAAATCTATAGTGTGCCAGCATGCCATACACTAAGTGTCCATGTAGACCCTGTTGCTGTGCCGTACAAGTTCCCAAGTGCACTTTGTATAATGCTAGGTTAAAGCACACTAGGGAACTGTTACTGTACGGAATCACGAGCCACACAGACAGATCGTGCGCCATGGTATTGATTTACAGTTGATTGATTGATTGACATGCACCATGATGACATGTTATTGATTTACACTGCAGCTTGCTGTGCATAACTTGCCTTATAGACATGTCCCAAGAGAGTCATTTCGTTAATTTCAGTGGACTTTTGAACAAATCACAAAAGACAGCGGAGTCCTGAGGCCAACTGGTTTATTCATTTTTAGTTTCATTATTTTAAAATATTGTTTTATATAAAAATGGGTCCAAGATAAACTAAATATAATCTCCCAGAATGTTAGAGGGGTCTGAAATCCAAACATGGATCTGTAACCACATGTTGTGAATGATTCTTGTCTTTCGAATGGGCCAAACATAAATTTTGGCACTGAATATTCCTTAACTTTGGGATGGTGGAAATTCAGATCTACATTTTGCAACCTGAGCCCTCTGTAATTTTCTTTTGAACTGCAGATGCATGTTTTGTGGTTGTATCCAATATTCTGAACACCTGCAAACCTTTAATGTCTCTTATTCTGCATATGCATGAAAATGTAGATTGCCCTGAAGGCAGTCCTCAGACCTTGGCAATCCATTCTATTGTCTTTTAGTGAAAGGAAGCTCTTCAATACAGAAAATAGTGGCAAGGAAAGTTTCCAATCACGGAGAAACATGAGCTGGCTACCAATATGAATTTTTTCTTTATAGTTTATATGGCATAGAAGGTATGAAATAGTTTAGGAATCCATGAGTCAACAGTTATTTGCAGAAGAATGAGCAAGGCAGGATAAAAATCCATTTCTAAATTTACATGAAAGTTTTATACAAAAAGTCTAATTGGAATAAATCTGCACCAATAAAGTGGTTAAACTGCACAGCTGCCGAAGCTTCATTCTCACTATTTTTCCATGTTAAATACAGTTTTGAGAAATAAGGCATGCATTCTGCATGCATAAAATGCAAAGCATTGGAGGATGCCAATGAATTGCCATTGAGCACAGCATACCTGAAACCAAGAAAATCTATTGTTCAAAACAGACAGCTATCACACCAACCTTTTCCACTGATTTTAATAGGGGTCATTTTTTACATTGTGGCACCGACATTGCTCAATGTATGGAATCAATTCTCAACTAGAAATTAAAATCCATTGGGAAACTAAAATCACACTGTCAAAAGATAGAAATGAAAACACCGGGCTGTTCCTTGTTCGAAATCTCCCTTGTTTAAGGGACCAGGGAGACTTAGCAACTGGCTCACCTCATTTGTTTTACTACTACTTCTGAGTCCAATAAAATAGGTTTTAACTATGTACCATATAGGCCTTAAGGTGACACTGTCCTTAGAACAAGCACAGAGACATACAAATCTCCTTTTAAGTATGAGAAGCAAGTCCTCCTCCTATGGATAAAGTGGCTCTTTTATGTATACATTTACCATCCTGCAGGAAAGGAGATGAGGGAAGCAATCCACACCATCCTTTGGATGAGTTACAAAATGAATGAGCTTACAAATTTTACACTAATAAAGTATGCTGGCCAGTCTCTCAGCAGCAGAAGTAAATCAGCATAGCTGTATTGAAGTCAGTGGGACCACTCCAAGTAACACTAATTGAAGGTCTGGGTCATTAATAACAACAGTGAATAATACCTTGAAACCCAACAACATTTTGGAGGTAAATTGTCCCTATCTCCTCCCAGATGTGGTGGGGAGACAGCTGAAGGAACATTCCATCTCTTTCTATTTTTAAACCCTGGAGCAGGGGCTAGCCACAATCTGCGTCCCGGTGTTTCCAGTATGGAAAGACCTGGGGAGTCTTGTACCAGCAGCAGAGCTAGAAAACCCATGGTGGAATGGGATAAAAATGGAGATGTAAAGAAAGGAGAGGGTACTGGTATTAAGAAGTACTATTTCTCCTTCCTGTAGTTCTCACATTGCCTGTCTGATTTCATTCTAAACCTATATCTCACCCCTGTCCTATATTTTCCTTTTTTTGTTTTTCAATCTTTTATGTAAACCTCTTTTTGATTTTCCAGTTGTTAAAAGCACCTGGAACAATCACATTGGTCCTTTATTTCTGTTTAAACATTTTTACTATGGATTGGTGGTACCTTGAATACTGTTGGCTAGATACTTAGCTGGTGTAAATCTGAATAGCTCTTTTGGTTTCAGTCTAGCCTTATATACTTTATTATTCCCTTTTCTTCTTAATTCATCTGTCCATAGGACCTTACTTACTTCTAGTTTTCTTGGCAGATTAAGTGGGAGTTTATTACAGTTTTAAAGGTAGTTGCAAGTAGTAAAAGTTTTAACAACATGAAAAATGGAAGCCATTCTCAAGGTGCCCTCTCAATTTCAGACTAAGCTAAAGGCCAGAGAAGCATTTGCAACAGCAAGCTTAGATGAATTTATATTCTTGCTGCTCTAGAAATTAGCATTTGGTCTGACTCCTTCACCTAGAGGAACCATGCACTGGGGGGTGCAAACATCCAGGAGGGGGAACAAACTCTAAAGAGCCAGAAGGCAGTCAGACAGAAGCTACAGAAGGCAGTGGGAAGAGCCTTATACTGTACTTGGCTTCCTTTTCAGAAGATTCCATCAAGTAAGAGGGGAAGCTGAGAATTTCTGAAAGGATCCCAGACTTTCCTGTGTATAACTTGAAATCAGGTGAGTTTTGCCTACTTTCATGTTCCATTACACAAAAGGCCCACCCAACTCTAAACATCAAAATCGAATCTCCAGCATCACCCATGTTATTGAGGTTCTTTGTGCACGATGCACCCTCATCTCACATGCAAATGCTCCTCATGGTTTGCAATGAAGGGCTCAGAATTAATAGATGATTACAATTGAATTACCCTTTCAAACTGAGTTTGATACCTCCAGATTAGATTCCAGCTTGGGCTGAAGAACACCAAACATACTGTAGTTTGCCTGAGGATATAATCATATTGCCAAAATCCTTACCCTCTTCATATCCCTTAATTCAAGGTGACAAAAGCCTCTTTGCTTTCTCTAATTTGACATTTGGCTTGTGGTGTTAACCCCATTTTATAACAAAAAGGTGCTTCCTGATGTAGTGAATATTAAAAACTAATTTTGCAGCTACATGAGTGGTGGTGGCTGCATGAATGTATTAAAGCTGTGGGAGAGGCTTGTCTTAGGGTTATTCTCGAAATTTGGCCTTTGGCTCATACACTGTAGTCAAAGAAGAGCCTGAGTTAATTAGAGATATGCAAGTATTTAAATAGTCTGAATCTGCAGCTCTCTCTTAAGTATGTAAGTAAACTAAGTAAATGCTTGCTCCACTGTAAAAGTCATTCCATGACTAGTCACTCCAGGAAGAGTTACTGGGAACATATCATAGAAGATTAGGGTAGAAAGGAACCTCAGGAGGTCATATGGTCCAACCCCCTGCTCAAAGCAGGACCAGCCCCATCTAAATCATCCCAGCCAGGACTTTGTCAAGCTGTACCTTAAAAACCTCTAAGGATGGAGATTCCACCAACTCGGTAGGCAACCTATTCCAGTGTTTCAACACCTTCCTAGTGAAAAAGTTTTTCCTAATATCTAACCTAGAACTCCCCCTCTGCAACTTGAGACTTTGCTCCTACTTCTGTCATCTATTACCACTGAGAACAGCCTAGTTCCATCCTCCCTGGAACCCCCTTTTCAGTAGTTAAAGGCTGCTATCAAATTCCCCCCTCATTCTTCTCTTCTGCAGACTAAACAAGCCTAGTTCCCTCAGCCTCTCCTCACAAGTCATGTGCTCCAGCCTCTAATCATTTTCATTGCCCTCCGCTGGACTCTTCCCAATTTGTCCACATTCTTTCTGTAGTGGGGGGCCCAAAACTGGACACAATAGTCCAAATGAGGCCTCACCAGTGCCAAATAGAGAGGAATAAGCACTTCCCTTGATCAGCTGGCAATGATCCTACTAATGCAGCCCAATATGCCATTAGCCTTCTTGGCAATAAGGCACACTGCTGACTCATATCCAGCTTCTTGTCCACTGTAACCTCCAGGGTTACATCTCTCTTGGAGGGTAGATAGTAGGAAAATACCCACTGTACGTAGTTGCAGGAAGCCAGGTACACTCTGAAATTTGGAGATAGTTGAATGATTATGGAGACACAAGATAGATCTCTTTAAAATACTTCCTAGGAACCTTGGGAGCCAGGGAACAATTACTGAGTGCTCACCTAAGACAGTTAGAGAAGAGTATATTTGATAGGAAGTAACATATGGTTGGGCAGCAGGAAGTCTTGACTTCTAATTCCTGCTCTGCCATTTATCTGCTGTGTAGTTTGTTCTATCTATCTATCTATCTAACTCAGTTTCTCCATATATATATGAATACCATTTTACCTCAGAGGGGTGTTGTGATGTTTATTTAGTTAATGTATTATTTAGTTTTGAAAATGTGAAACTATGTGAATGCTCAGAATTATTACTAATATGATCAGACCAACTGTACACACACCTTGCTCTCTTTATGAACCTTTAGAGTCCCTTCCCTAGTTACTTGAACACCCAACCTCCTCTCACTGGCTCAAGTACAAAGATTACACTCACTGAATGTAATGTCATGTACATCCCACAACAATAAACAAAAACACATTTTTGTCTGCTTCCTCTATCTAATGGTACCCTCCTAACTTCAGGCTTGTCAGAGAAGCCTGTTAGGATAAGGGGCTATAAATCATGACTAGCCTGGTTGAATTAGCTCTTCCCTGAAGGCTTGTAAAAGACAGAATTGTATCCACTTCTCAGAGATGGAACCTAGGAAGCATATCATAGCAGCATTATAAATCAGAGCTGAAGCATGAGGCAACATAATGACATCAGGACAATTATCACCAATAAAATAAGAAAGGCAGCCTTCCTCACTAGAAGGGATTTGGCTGATTTGTTCTAGGATGTTGATCAATGATTTAAACTAGATACCTAACAGTTAATAATATGCACCTGGCAGGAACCCTTGGGGTGAGTGGTCAAGACAACAGTGTTTTAAGAGGAAAGAAGTTGGAAGAAATTTTGGAATGGATCTAAATGTAATTAATTGTTGCTGGTTACATCCTGAGGGGAAGAATGAAGAATAAATCTGGTAGGTACTTAACAGACAGCAGAGAAATGGCAAAGGAAAGAGAATACACCATGGACCAGATTCAGTGGCCCTTACTTACACAAAGTAGCCTCATTCAAATCAACAGGGCTACTTGAAATCAACAGAACAAACATTACTCAGGATGAGTAAATATGACAAACAACGTCTCTTTGTTATTTCAGGGATTGTACTCAGCCATACTAGGGCTTTATAAGGCCACCAGAAACAGAAGTTATCTACAACCAGGGAGTGTCATTTTCACTGTTATTCAGTAGAATTCACTCTGCCAGTCAGGAGATCTTTTGCAAGACAGGAAGCACTGGAAGTCTCCAGGAATTGTAAACTGGACCCATAGTTTGATCTTGATTATCCACTGGGTAATGTCCTCCAGATTCTAAAGATCTCTCTTTCTCTCCCTCCAACAGTCCTTAACAAAGCACATAAAACAAAAGCCATAGATAACTACTGTTTTGTTGTACTCACCAAAATATCCTTTATTCAGTCACTCCACTCTGGGAGAAACTTAAACTAGATAGATTAGACAGACAGCCACCACTGTGCCAATGCTGCACTATCATTACCAAGGATTCTGGTACATAAACAAGCAGTAAAATAAAAAATCATGTTTATTCAAGTTCTCCTGTGAATACAGGGGGGAAATACTATTTGTCAAAGGCACAAGGGAAGAGGTTTTCAATTGATAATACAAACAGAGAGGACAAAAAATCCAACAAAAACCCTAAAACAAAACCCAGTCTCCCCCCCAAAACAAAAAAACTCACAACACATGTAAACTAAACCACTTAGGACCACTTTTACTCCTGTTCAGCAGGCATCATATTCTCCTCTGAAATCAGCAGGACCATTTGCACATTTGCTCAGTGTAAGGATGGCAAGATCTGGCCCTTTGTAGGCAGTGCCTTTAAAATCAGCAGTTTAAAATGAAAGTCTAATCTACATATTGTTATAATATTTTAAATGCTGTCTCAAATACATGTAATGCTGATTGCAGTATTATACTGTTTATAATGAGAATGGTAATGTACATGTCCATATGCACCAATATAGATGGAATATGTGCTATCACCGTTTCCTAGCCATTCTGAAACTGCTCTCTCTCGTTTTTAATATCATCATGAACTGGGCTTCAATGAGCCTTTGAAATGAAGCAAAAAGCTGATCTGTCAGTGAGCCATCACCTTAAAAAATGATGCTACCCTTAGTAGCCAGCTCCTCCCCAATCCAATTATTTACCTAGCAGGATGGACAGAAGCACATAGCTGCTTTCTTTAAAAATATCTTTTTGTTGCACTGAAGGATAGACTGGGACAAGGAAGAAAAATAGCAGAGCTTGACCTTCTGACATGCAAAGAAACATGGCTTGTATGGGGATTTATTTTGGTAAGAGTATTTTGGTAAGGGACACTACCACTATGAAATACACTAATAAATTATTATTTCTATCAGTGCAGGAATAGTTCTAGTCGAGCTGTAAATACTGATTTTCAGAATTTAATCTCTTTGCCGTTTTCCATGGCACTGGGCTGAAACTTGTTGGTTCTCATGGTCACACGTAGCTTTAGAAGTCAAAATCAAATTTATTTGCAGCACAGCCAGATTCCGCCTGGAGTGGACATCCTCCTGCAAGAGGCTGAGCATTCGTAATTCCCACTGAACTAAAGGAGATTTGAGAGTGCCCAGGTTTTTGCAGGCCCTTTTTCCTTTTAAGGCCTATTCTCGTTTAAATCTGTAGCAAGATTCCCATTGAATTCAGTGGGAGCAGGTTCAGGTTCATAATTTATAAAAGACACCAAAGTGTCTACCAGAAATGGACCCTTAAAGGGTCATGCCATTCTATTTGTCCTCTCAGAATGCCTGTGAGCACTGCTGTTAAAACTGCTGCCCACACGATGGTGGAGAAAATCTGAAGTTCTGAATCCAGATTCTGACTCCCCACCTGAACTGAAAGATGTGATTCAGAATAAATATGTATGTGTGTGCACTATTTGTAGTACTGGTTGGTCTAGGCCCACCCAATAGCTGAAGTCCCACCCCTCAAGGGTGAGGAACCACCACGTCCAGGATAAAATTGATTGCTGGGGACATCAAAGGAGAAAAAAGGATGGAAGTGAGATTTAAGGTTGACAATCAGGGAACGAGAAGGGGACGCTGAGCGGACAGTTGGGACAGTGCCCAACGCTTCACAGCAGCATCCAAGGAGTCAGCGGACACTGCCCAGAGGAACTCTGTCTGGAGACAGGAGCGAACAAGGGAACTGAAATAGGCCCTATAATCACAGAGCCTCTACCCTTCCAGCTTTCCTCCTCCTGGTGTGATGGATGGACACCTTGGCCAGTGCCAGGAAGAGATTGACGAGGAGGTCCCGTGACTTTGTGGGGCCACGGATGGGCTGTGCCAGAATCAGGAGGTGTGAGGAAAAGTGCACAGATGTGGGAGGAGCTGGAAGATTGGCAGCAACCTGATGTTGATGTGAGCCAGGGTCTCCTTCTTCCTGCAAAAGAAACAGGTATCTGGGGAGTTCCTGACCTGTGCCAGGTACTTGCTTATGCTCACAGTTCCCTGGAAGAGCCACCAATTAATAGCCTACATGGGCTGTGGAACCAGAATGGAGTACAGACTAAACCATCAGTGTTCCTTGCCCTTCACAGGTGGCAACGGGGCCCACCACTTGGTGACTGGATGGGATATGAGGGTGAGGAAATGAATGGGATGAAGCATGAGCATGTACAGATATTTTCTTGGCATGGCTTGAGGCAGACCAAGACATCCGGCCAACTTAGGTGTCATGTCAGGGGCAGCCAGGGAGGCTTATGGGACAGGAGCCCAATCACTAGTGCCAGAGGGCCAGGGGAGCACCCTGCTGAAGGACCTGCTTGAGGAAAGCGAGAAAAGCAGGAGGCAAGGCTGCTTTCACCTCCTGGAGCACATTCAGGTTGGGCAGACCCGTGCGCTGATGTATGTGCATGTTGTGCAGGATGGATTGGGCTAGGAAGATAAAGGACAGACTAATGTGTTCGAGGCTGAGGGACACAAATTGGTTGGAATTTAAGCTTAACACATTAAAGTAGATGTATTATGTTGAATCCATTTAATTGCTAGTATTCAGAGAGAGAAACCAGCACAGGAACACAGAGAGATGCAACACAGGGAGTGCCTTTATTGAATTCACACTAAAACCAGCCAGGACTGGCTGAGCTAACCCCTAATGGTATCACTCTATTGCTATGGCAACAAGCTAAGCTCTGTTGCTATGGCAACCTAGGCGATTAGGGAAGACACAAAATACACTTTTTGATCAAAAGCTGCCTGGAGAAGAAAAAGGAGAGTGGCAGTGCTGCCCAGAATAGCCAGTTGTGGGTTAAGCTGCCTGCAGCCGTCTTGATTGACACAGCAGCTTTTTGAAAAGGTTAGTTGCAAAGAAGATTCCCTTCGCAGAACTCTAGATTACATTTGCAATTTAAAGTTTTTTGATTCAGGTGAGCAATTGTTAACCTCCCACTGATATCACTGAACGTGCCCCTCATTGAGGAAGTCAAGGAGAGAGAGCTGCCACTGACTCTGATGAGATCTGGGGGAAATTTTGCCTTCACACATTTTTAGGAAATTTGCAGAAGTGGTACAAAGTGTTTATGGCTTTCTGTGAAACCCAGGAATTCTTGTTTTGTTGTTTATTTTTAGTATTATTATTTGTATCATGGGAGTGCCTAGAAGCCCCAACAAAGAATGTACATTCCAAATGGACAAGATATATAACGTGTGTAAGAAAGGAAATATGCTCGCAGATGGGAACTGACAGGAAAAATAAGACTAGAATTTTCTCAGGAGCCTAGAGAAGTTAGGTATGTAAATATCTTTCATTGCACTGGAACTTGTAAAATCTGGGTTCAGTTTCCAGGTTTGCTACAGACTTCTTAGGTGCCCTTGAGCAAGTCACTGAATGTTGCTATGCCTCTTTTTTCCCACCATTTGACTGTCTGGTTTATTCTACTAGTAAGCTCTTTGGGACAGGAACTCTCTTTTAATAAGTACATGTAAAACATATAGTGCAACTGGGTGCTGATCTCAATTGTGACATCTAAGCACAACTGTGCTAAAAATAAATTATAATAGCAATAATATGTATGTTTTTTGAAAATCCACCCAATTTGAAAGCTCTCCTGAACAGTGACACTTCACTGGACAAAAAAAAAAAATCTTTGCCTTTTCTCCCCTCTTTTTTAATGAATGTCCCAGTTTAGTTGGTTAGCAAAACTTCTGCACAGCTGTATGATTGAGGAACAGAGCATATAAAATTCCATGGTTAGATAGAGGGGGGATCCCACAAGACCAATTAAGAGGCTACAAGCGGCATTGGCTAAACTAACGACTCAACATTAAGAGAACTCAGGAGAAATTTCTTTATATGGAGGGTAATTAGAGTATGGAAAGGACAACCACAGGCAGCAATAAAGGTGCAGCTGTGAATCTTTTCAAACAGGAGTTGGACACTTAATGGAAAGAAACATTACAAGTTGCAACAGCTGGCTAGGCTGGTGAGGCTGAAGCTAGCTAAATTGCAGCTTGAACTTGGAAAGACTGCATCAAGACTGCCTTCCATCTAAAAAATTGGTTCCTTATGACATTGTTTCAGAGCAGCATAAAGCTGGAGATGAAACAGCCCTCCAGCTACAAGAAGAAAAGAAGAAAGCAGCACCAGGTTCCGTTAAAGGCTTCAGGCTGATCTCTACATTGTTTTTACACAGCTGCAATCCCACTGACATCTCTGGAGCTTCTGATATGTATGCCAGTGAGTGAGTTCAGACTCCAGCTCCCGGTACCTGGATATATATATATTTTTTAATAATACACCATTTTAAGAGGAAAAACTGGTTATGAGATACAGCAGTTGCCAGAAGCCAGTGGTTTGCATTTTTAGGAGAGAAGAGGGTGCAATTTAATGCCTTTGTATTCTGAGGGAATGATACTCAGCTGCATATCCGGAACACAGGTGTAACATTGATTATTTACACTGAAAAATACAAGCGTAGAGAACAAATGCTAATTTGTTTCTCCTGACACATAGTTGGTCCAGAACAGCTGAGCTGTGCTGACCTTTAAGATGTCATGCCAAAAAACACCTATTTGTTTGAGCTTTTGGGTCATGTAGGGGATTGTGTGTGGGTGGCATGTGGAATATGGTTGTATGTTACTTTATTTTGATGTGTGATGGGTTGGATGGTTGTTCCTATCAAACTGTGGGTTTAACTCACTGATATATGCATAGACTTTAGAAAACAAAACAAAACCCTAAATATGTCAGGCTGCCCACTATCTTCTAGTCCTAGGATATTTTAGTAAATAGGTTTCTCTTTAGCATTGTCTTATTTCAGAGTAGTTTGCTCAGTAGGTACAGGGGACACATATAGGACCAGATTGCCCAGCAGATATTTCCTCTGGCATAAGGAACTCACTTGCTGGTACATCCTCACCATAGTTAGGCCCTAGACCTCTGCCCCCTGCTTCCTACCATGTCGGTGTGGAGAGACAGCATATCAGAAGAGTGCAGGAAGGGGACAGGGCAGAGCTTTGGCCTATGATGATGTAGAGTCTATTAATAACCCAATCCCAGTGATGGAATTCACAGCTGTCTGGAAGCAGATTAGCGTTGCACTGTGGCTGGCCCTGAGCGCCAGGGACCCAGAATAGGTTGCCTGATGCTAACTTTGTCTTCTGCACTGAATGAATCTAGCCCATAATATTTGCTTCCTGTCACATCACTGTTGGTCTATTATGCAATGTTTTCTTAGATACTATGGCAGGGCTCTTCTAACCACAGTAAGCAAAGTAAACAGTATAGTAGGGTGGATAATGGGCAAATATTCAAATTGCATTTTATTTTTTTAAATCACAAACTTCTTCCAGTAAAGTATTTGATGACGGTTATTACCTGACCAGCTCTAACAAATTGATAAATGTAGTGTACATTTAGAGATACTTAAGGTATCAAATGGTATCTAAAATCTAAGGGCACAAGAGACTTGGAAGATTAGCGAGAAATGTCCATTTATTACCATGGCATAGAGCATCGCTGATGAATTAGCTTTGGCTATAGCAGAAGATATCCCAGAAGACACCTGACATATTACTCTTCAGCTATGAGGTCCTGAAAACATCATTTGAATAGACAGATTTTTGACCCTTAATTTCCAAGGCCAAGGATTAATGCCTGCAACATTCATTTACTCCAGTACACAATCCACTAAAAACTTCCCCCTGTGCACTCGTATTTGTTTTGCTTACTATTTAAATGTTGCTTGAATCCATCTTCTAATATTTCACCAGGGACAGCATTAGGCCAGAATGTTTTATCTCTGAGAATTTCATGCTATGCTGGCATATTTCTGGATGAAGGGTGTTAGATATCCATTTAATAAATATTTTAGGAGGCTAGGAAGTGTGCTACTGCAACTTCATAGGCAGACACTTTCTGTTTGTAACACACTCTTAGGAAAACACAAGGTCCGTTCCTTCCAGCCAACCTTTTCCTTGCTTCGAGCAACTCCAATGGCATTGAATTTCAATTTAATCAATAATGGAAACAATACCTCAGAGAGTAAAAACCGCTGAGGTCAACAAGAGAAAATTTATCATTAAAAGCACTTTTAGTGTGTGATGACAGGTGAACTTTGTGTTACCCATATCGCCACTGGAACAATGAAGTTTGTTTTGTTAAAAGTATGGAGCCAGGAATCAACATGTCAGCATTCTTCTAGGTTTCTTTTACTCTTCCTGGCTTTCGGTGGGGACCTTTACATTGGTTTAAACAGCATTTCATGCAGATACAGTGTGTGTTTGTGTGTGATGAAATACCTTGCAGTGAATTATATCAATTATGACGCAGAGGCAAAGAATTGGAGTATTCCTCAGTCTTAAAATCTTAATATGCAGGCCACAAAAATAGATCTAGTGTGCTCAATATGCTGACTTGAAGTACAAGCATTAGCAAATAGTTTGCAAGCAACCAATAGCCGGAGATATGTTTCCATAAATCTTTCAGTAATTAATCTATTCAAAGTCAGCTCATGAATAAATCACAATGGAAAAATGGACTACAGCTATTGAATATATTATTCACAATGTAGAATTTTCCCATCTCTATCGACTGCTGTTTTTTGTATTTGTTAAGGTTTGTATTTGTGATTGTGACTGTCTCCGGAATTTAATCATTCATTCATGTGTTCTATCACATGGTCCTTTTTCTCTATTCTCTGCCTATCTTTGGTTGTTATATGGCTCCAATTACTACAGTATCTGAACACCTCACATCTTTAATTTGTTTGTCCTCACAACACCCTATGAGGCAGATAAATGTATTTACAGACGGGGAAGGGAGGCAAAGAGAGGTCATATTGTACAGGAAGTCTGTGGCCAAGCAGGGATTAAACCCAGTTCTTCCAAAATCTAGACTAGTGCCCTGACTACTGTATTATCCTGCATCTCCCACTGGATCATCTTTCCTCTCGTTTTTCTATTTTTTCTGTTATGAAGTTGCCAAGTGCTTCCTTTTGTTGTACTAAAATATATCCTCCGTCTTTGCAAGCATTTGTGTGTGTTTTAATGTTCTGCAGAATGTCTTAGAACAAGTTTTGGAGAGCACAGTTTATACCCGTTCACGCAATTTGGCAAAACAAGCCTGATGTGCTAATTAGAGCACTGTGAACTCTACCAATTTTCATGTTGAGATTAGCTGCTTGCAGAATTACAGTTTTCTGTCTTGAAAACTGCCTTTAGTCTTTGCACAAATTCATAGTAAAGATGAAAAAAGTTTTTTCTTGAAACCTCCCAACATGATTTTACCTCTCTAGTAGTGCTGGTGGTGAGAATTATGTCCTCCATTCCCCCACCCCCTACATTTCTCCAAGGGCTAATGATCTTTAAGAGAGAAGCGTGGTTCCATGTCCTAGGAATTTACATGCAAAATGTTTTCAGCCTATTTCTTCTGAAAACAAACACTCAAAATACACCTGCACATTATATTAACTTGCACCTTTAAGAGAGAATTTCTGCCATTGATGTATATACACACAACTTCAGTAATTTTCCATGGGAGCCACACATACTGTCGGGAGTACCTGACATTAATTCCAATGTTTAAACCTTTTGTCCATCCACAGTTTGTCACATAGATATTTAAAAGTACAAGCTACCTAATAAATTATGGTGATGGATGAAGTTCTGAGAGTTTGTACATAAGGCTCAATCTGCATAAACACTCAAAAGTGTAAATATGGAGTCCTATGGGGTTAGTTATGACATAGCTGTAAAAAGGGAAAACACTTAACTTGCTGTGTGAATACAATATGCCACTGCTTGGGGCAGCTGCATATAGTAATTTGCTAGATTGTTCGTATAGAGTGTGGCAGGCTTTTAGTGTGCTAGATTGTGGCAAGCTTTTCCCTGACATACTTTTCAAGATAGCAGGAGCTCAAATCAACTCAGCCATTCCAATTTACAACAGAAGTTTCCAAGGGCAGTAAATAGGCACAAGATTAAGGGGAAGGTCCATATTGCATGGAGTAACTAAAAAAAAAAAAAAAAAAGCAGCTTGTTCATGATCATTTATTTGAATTCAAAATAGCTTTTAGGTTTGACCATGTGTGTGCTACTCTCATTCTTTTGCACAAAACTGTTTCTATTGAAAATCTTTTGGGGGAGTGGCTGCTCGTCCTACAAATATATTGGTCAGATGCCAATGGGACTGGTTACCTGCAAACAAAAGTATCAGGTGTTTGTAGCATATTGCCCTAATCTACACATATTTGGCATTCCAGCCCAAGAAACTATACCACATGGTTTAGGTTAGTCACAGACTGAAGACAATGGGAAACAAGTAGTTGAAATAAGAGTTCAGCATCAAACCATAGGCTGAAAATTGTCTATCCAAAGTGTTCAGCTAGTACTTACAAACAATGGACACATTAGTGGAAATTATGACCCATTTGTGAATCATTCCCAGATGGAAAGAAGAGTTATAGTCAGCATAAAGTTTATTCACAGTGAATACAGCCAGCCAGCTCTATACCACATATAAATATAATTTATTTATAATCTATGGAAAGTGTTTCTGCTTTCCCCCATTCACATTATCCCTTAATCTTTCCAAAAAGAACCTGATACAAAGAATGACCAAGTTACTGCTCATACTTTGGGTTAACCTATGGCCAAAGAGAAACTCTGCGTGATCTTTGCAGTGTTTACTCTAGTTTTTAAATTGAGTTCTTTGTCTTCAACAGAGACAGTCAGGAAGCATTGAAGGGGGAAATGCCAGCACACTTGTTAGTTTGCTTGCGGTTTTTTTGGTTTGCTTGTGTGCTTTCCGTGGAAAGGGATCATATGAATTGCTTTGGTTTATACCCGGTATTTAAAATAAAAGAGATTTTTACAGTGCTTTTGAGTTTGCTGCAGTGCAAAATATTTGAATAGTCTCACCTTGTGGAAACAGACAAAGGATGAGAGGCTTAATTCCAGCTAGGAAAAACAAGGCATCGAGAGATTGGGGAGTTGGTTCTCTACTATGCAGGAGTTCTGCCTAGGGCAAGAGAAGGGTAGGGTGTCAGAGAGATTCTCTGGCAGCAGCCTTTCCTTGTTCTCTTCCTATTCCCTTCCCGTGGTGAGTCCTGTTGTTTTCTATTGAGTCATTTTGTTACCCCTTCCCTTTGTTGTTTGATGGTCTCTATTCCCTTTGGTTGGTTGGTTGGTTGGTTGATTTGTTTGTCCCCACTGTTATTCCCTCTTTGCTTCTTTCTTTCCTTCCCATTTGGGTGGGCAGACTTGCTCCTCCTGTACTGATGTGGCAGTTATAAGCACCTTAAGCAATGCCTGCTGCTAACTACTGTGAGCCTTTATTATGGCAGGTAATTTAAAGTTTATAAGGCTGACAATTCAGTGGGTTTTTTGGTATAAAGTCTCTTACTTCAAGGAGACTGTGAATAAGTGAGGCTATCTGGTTGTTTCATTTTCTAATGGCTTATTTTAAAGAGGGTTCCATGGCTGAGATATCAAACATTTGGGCCCATATCATGTCATCAATTTGGAAGCAGAAGTGACACTGGTAATCATGGCATAATATGGCTCCTGGGGTTTGATTGATGCTTAGCAAGATATTGGCTTGATTGGAAATTTTTCTCTGGTGGTGAGTCTGACATTATGTCCAGGACTGGCACAGTAGAATTCTACTATGTGTTCATAGATTAGATCACCTATCATCTTTGGGTTATGCTGCCATTGCTGGAAATTTACTCTGTGGAGATATTGAAGACAGAGACCAAAAAACAGGCCTCGACAAAGAGGACTGCATTTACATTGATAAAAATCCATTAGGCCACCCCATCACGTAATATATTATAGTTACATATATAATCACAGTTAAATTATTTGCTTTGGCGATATATACCTACACAATATATTGAGTACGTATGAGTGTATGTATACAATACATAACATATATAATAGGACAAAAAATTACTTCATCCAGCTATTTGACATAACCCCTGCTTACATTTAGGATGACAATGGTTTTCTTCAGCAGTTGCCTTCCTTGTTCACAGAGATAAATAATCATTGCTTTACTCTAGCTCTTCTGCCTTTAATGGAGTAGCATGGATTTCTGGGGGCCAGGCAATCACATGCCATGGGGAAATGATAGTTTCCGGGTGCCATTGTTTCTGACATTTCATGTAGGTTGAGGCAAGTCCGGTATACAAGAGGTGCAAAATTAAATAGCACATTACACCGGCCCTTCACCAATGTATAATTCATACTGTCACTACAGAGCCACCATTGCACCATGGGGAGAAACAAGACAAAATGTCACTTTAAATAATTAAATACATAATCTCCACTTTGGCACGTTTGGCTAAAGGCGGCATGAGAGGGGATTGAATAATCGGACAATGATAATATGCTGACATTAGTGGACACAGCTTTCAACCTGCCCAGATCCAAACATGAGACACCCTATGTGTGTAAAAAACTTGGCATATGGGGGACAAAAGAATTATTTCTGTGGGAAACCTACAATGGGGTAGGGGAGACTGATTCCTTCAGCGGAAATGCTAATTCTGTAGCCTCAGTCTCAGGATTATTTCTAATGTAAGCAATTTTCAACAGTAAGAGTGATGTCAAATTTGTCTGTAATGGAGATAACTTTGGGATTCCTGTGACATTGCTTGAAACAAAGTACACGTGAGAGACATGTTAGTACACTCCACTTCTGTACTGGCGTGCGACCACCTTTTAAAAACCATTTGCCATATTGCTGCTTGACCTTTTCCACTGTCTGATCTGTGTTCACTGGTAAATGAATTCATTTTATTTTTATACTTGGGAATTTAATGTCTGTGAAAGAGAAATGTTAATAGCAGGACTAATATAGTCCCCGACCAGCTAAACTAGCATGTACTTCAGTCCTGATCATGATCAGATCTGCTTTCCTCAATCTAAGCTTCTGTTTAACAGATACAGTTAATTGTGCCAAACTGTGTAGATTTGCTGTCGTGTGTGCAAATGAGAACTCATGTCACAAGAGAAGCTGAGTGTGAAGGTCTCATCTAAATTAGGATTTGAACTCAGGCTTCTGGAACTTAACCCAATATGCAACCCAGCTCCCTAGAGATTAGTGTAACTCACAAATGTTATCACCTAAGTGACCGCAGTGAGACATCTCATGAATTAGATTAATACTTGTTCCTGTGCAGTTGTGGAGAAAGCAGAAAGTGTCATTCTAGTCAAGTACTTTAGGTTGCAGCCTTGCTCCTATGGGAGAGAGATTTATGAAAGGAGAAAATGCTTTCCCATCATAAACTGTCATGCTGTCCCATGATTCTCCTCTGCCTTCATGCAGTCTCTTTCATTAATAAATCATCAAAGCATCCGTTTCTGTAACTACTCTTTTAGTTTTATTGACAAATAATTTGATATGGAAGAATTAAATTAGTCCCTGAATTATTAGGGTTTTTTTGTTTTTTGTTTAAATATAAGTATGTTGTAGTGAGAGACTGTGATTCAGATAGAAGGACATTTACATTTTGCAATTGACTATTTCATGGTAACCATATAAGGCCAGTGTTGTTCATTACGTTCTGTGTTTCTACATAAAGTAGCTATATTTTTATGGCAGCTCAGCAGCTGATACTCCCAACTGCTGTTTCCTGTAGGAATTGTGGTGCCTGATCTCTTGATGCAATGTGGCATAAAAATCACACTCTGTGATGCAGTGTATCCCCAGTTCATCAGCTCTCTAGGGCAGTGAACCCAAATTGTTTGTTTCACAGACTCAGAGGAGCAGAAGGGACCTTGAGAGGTCTTCTAGTCTCGTCCCCTGCACACAAGGTAGGACTAAATATTATCTAGACCAGTGTTTCTCAACTTTTTCGATGCCAGGGACTGGATTGCTGCCTTCCCAAACTGTGTCAGGAAGCTCTCCGGGACCCAGTGCTGGTCCGTGGGCTGGTTACTGAGAAACACTGATCTAGACCAGCCCTGACAGGTGTTTGACTAATCTGCTTTTAAAAACCTCCAATAATGGAGATTCCAATATCTCCCTAGGCAATTTATTCCAGTCCTTAACTGTCCTGACAGTTTGGAAGTTTTTCCTCATGTCCAATCTAAATCTTTCTTGCTGAAGTTTAAGCTCCTTCCTACAGTCCTATCTTCAGAGGTTAACAAGAACATTTTTTCTCCCTCCTTGTAACAACTTTTTATGTACTTGAAAACTGTTATCATACCACCCATTAGTCTTCTCTTCTCCACAAACCCAATTTTTTCAATCTTTCCTCATCAGTCATGTTTTCTAGACCTTTAATCATTTTTGTTGCTCTCCTCTGGACTTTCTCCAGTTTGGCCACATCTTTCCTGAAATATAGTGCCCAGAACAGGACCCAGTACCTCAGTTGAGGCCTAATCTGCTCAGAGTAGAGCGGAAGAATTACTTCTCACATCTTGCTCCTGCTAATACAACCCAAAATGATGTTTGCGTTTCTGCAACGTTACACTGTTGACTCAGATTTAGCTTGTGATCCACTGTGAAACCCAGATACCTTTCCTCAATACTCTTTCCTAGGCAGTCATTTCCCATTTTGTCTGTATGCAATAGATTGTTCCTTCCTAAATGGAGTTCTTGTCATTTGTCCATATTGAATTTCATCCTATTTGCTTCAGACCATTCATTTCTCCAGTTTGTCCAGATCATTTTGAATTTTAATCCTATTCTCCAAAGCACTTGCAACCCTTCCCAGCATGGTATCATCTGCAAACTTTATAAGTGTCTCTATGCCATTATCTAAATCACTCATGAAGATATTGAACAGATATTGTTTGTACAGTGCCTGGTACAATAAAGCCCCACTCTGCAACAGAAATAATGGATAATTACCAGCCAGTATCAACATGGTATTTTCCTGAAATATAAGCATATCTCATGCATGTTATGGGTAAAAAAAGCCACTTTGCACAGATTCAATTCCTCATGGGGCAGAACCATATCTTATAGCACTGGGACCTCATTTCCTTGCTATGCTGGTAAAGCTGGCTCAACGGGAGGGCAAGCTGACTGATCCTATAATACTACAGCTGGGCAAACATTGATGGCCTAACATTCCCTCCTAAACTTACAAATAACACTAGAGGCAAGGTTAAAAATGGGGAGGTTCAAAGAACCAGGCAAGGATACTCAAAGTCCTGAGGTAGGTTTGTTGCAGGAAGAGAGCCATGATACACCATATTTTGATTGTTAGTCTAGCCCTTTGTTATAAACACAATCATATTCCATTTCCTCCCAGCTAATCCATTTTAAGTGTTTTGAGATTCTTAGATGAAAGATGACATAGAAGTGCAGATTAGCAACACAACAGTTTAAAATAGGTTATATTCTTTTCACTGTATGAAGCTTCGATTGGTGCAGGGGAAAAGTGTACTATATATAATATGTTCCTCTATGCTGCCAAAGCAACAGTAGGAAAACGTTACTGTAATCTGATTTCCCTCTCCTTGTGCATACTGGTTATAGACAGCCTAATACTCTTGTTGAAATGGTGGTGCTGAATAGTTGTTCTGTTTGCTCTACGCTTAATTCCTTTCACATTTTGGTTAGCAGGTGACATAAATCCACAAAGAGCTTGTATAATGGAGTAATGAGAACATTACACAAATAAATATCCTTAGCTTTACTAGAATGTGAAGAAAGACTTATTAGAATGGTATAAGGTTTGTGAGCTCAGTTCCCTTCATTGTTGCCTGGAATCAGAGAAGTCCACACTGAAGAGCCTGATAGTTTGAATGACTGGAACTCGACAATTTAAGCCAGGGGTCATTCTCCCATTAATGAGAAGCCAGTTACTTCTGGTAAAGAAAGGGGTCATCATTCTGACTTCTTTCAATACAAACAACCAGTTGGCAAAATATTTATTTGCAAATCTGAGCTGTGGGTGGTGAGGAGGGGGAAAGAAATACTAGGTAAGGAGAAGAACATGAGTATATTTCTCAAACAAAACAAAATCACCAGGAAAGGAAAGGTCTTTTCAAAAAGATCAACGCAAAATATGCGATTATTGAGTCCATGTGAAACCTTCAACTCAATATCAGCCTTCGTACAAGTATGTACACGTTTTTGAGTATGTGTGAACTGTAGGTAGTTTTCTTAGGTTTTTTCCCCTCATTTTCACAAGCTTTATGTAAAGACAATGGTAATGATTTTTGTATGTGTGCTCTGTTTGGGAATCCGTGTTGCTGCATTTTGTGCTTGAGCCATGCCCACAGTAAGATGTTATGATCCAGCAGGGTAAGTAACATGGAATATTTCTGTGTTTCAATTTGTCAGAACTTACCCCTGCTGCAATCAAAAGGATCACTAGGAGCTTTTCTCACCTGTTTTACTGGCGAATGAGGTTGTGGTTAGCCAAACTCTCAGATCTAGAGTTTTTAACTAAAAAAGATAAAAAAATATAGTTCCCTTTTAACAATTTTTTATTACGTTAAAAAGAATTTTAGACTGAAAGAAGCTTTTTCTGCTTAAGGTAGTGAGATGTGTGAGAGGTGAAGGACTGTTTTAGAATGGGGATTGTCTGATAGGCTTAATTTTGGAGACACTATTCTGTTTGTATAATTCTTAGTGCATCTTCTTACATTGTGGTAGGTTCAAAACAAACTGTATAAGCAAAATTCTCTGGTGTGTTACAGCCCCTTTGCCTTACTCAGGTGGTGTAGCAGATTCATAATCTGTTTTTCAAGTCCCCAGCAGACAATTTCCTTGGTGTCATGAAATTATCTGATGGTGCAAGTGTGCTGCAACTGGATCTACACATCTGCCTCACCCTGTTGCCACCCCCACCTGGCTGGAGGATTAGAGGAGGCCTCTGTTTATGGTCCAAAGGGGTTCGGTCTCTCTCTGCCTACAAAATCATAAGGATCTCCCCCTCAGCAGACGGGAAGGACCAGAATAAACACGGGGATCAATACAAATTGAACAAGAAGGAGCTGTGAGTCATGGGGTCAAAATTAGGTCATTGGAAGGGAACACGGAGCAGAGAACCGCAGACAGTGCTCACTGCTCCACAGAAGAATCTAAGGAGTCAGTGGACACCACGCAGAGTCACATTGCCCTGAGATGTGAACAAGGAACATCAGTCACAAAAGATTCCCCTCCATCCAACCTCCCCCACCTTGACTGACAAATTGCCACAACCCTTGTTGATGCTCGTATGTGTACTTCCTCATGGGGTGAGGTGGCCACCAGGAGACAACGGATCCCAGGCTTCCTGATGAGGTTTGGAAAGGCGCCTCAGCCACCTCAGGTGGAATTGGCAGAGGTGGTCAACCAAGTGGCTGCCTCAGATGGTGGTAACTTATGCGGCAAGGAAACTGCTGCCACCTGAGCATATGCCTGGGTGTGTAGGGCCCACGGTGTTAGTTGAATGGAAGGTAAAAGGATGTGTAAAGCATGGTAGTGGTCCCCCCAGGACAGGTTTGAGGCACACTGGCAGGCCAGCATGGGGAAGCATGCATTGATGTCGTGCTGCACATGACATACCAGTCTATAAACACAGGACTCCAGTCTCCAGGGCTATCACTCTGGCCAGCTCTATGGACACTAATATTCTTCACAGGGTTTTTAAAAAATAAATACATAAGTAAATAAAACTGTTTAGAAAATGAGCTCCATTTTCCTATGTGTCAAACCCATTGTATATCTATATGCTAAAGGTTTTAAAGAGTGAAAAAGAAATAAGCTAAGAAATAGAGAGGAGCTTAACAGAAGAGCTCTGTTTGTAGGAGTCTATGAAGTCTAATAAAAGGGGGTCTTGCAGCTTACAATATTAAGCTAAGGGTTTACATGTTTCATCGGAAAATGATTTGTCCAGAGGCAGAAGGCTGCTTTTTCATGCATGTATTTTATTTCTCCATGCAGTTCTCCAGTCCTCCAAAGCTTACCACATGCTGGCATTCTCCTACTTGAAGAGGATGCTTTTCTGCCAGGATCATATGTAAAATGAACACCCAGCTGAGTTGTGCTTCAGTAGTTTACGGGAAGTGTGGGACACAACTGCAGTTCTGCAGCCTTTATTTAACAGCTCTGGGCTCCCAGAATGAAGGCACTGTGAGAGACAAGTCCTTCCCATACAACTACTTGACCGTATAATTGGAAAAGAATAAGTAGTGTATGATGTAGTATGCTAATGCTGTACTGTAACATTGTTGTAATACAATTTCAAAAAGGAGGCAAATCAGAATGCAATTCCTCTGTGCTGCAGGTCTGAATCCTCGAGCACAAATCTGTGTCAGCCCAGATTTTCAAAGGTGACTAATGATTGTGGGTGCCTAACTTATGACCTTAATAGGGCCAGGTTTTCACAAAGTGTTAAGCATTCCCACTCTGAAAATCAGTGCTCTTTAAAGTGTCCCTAGTTGAGTGCCCAAATGTTTTAGGAATCCCAAAACACTAGTCACGTTTTTAAAATCTTGGTTGCATTATTTCATTGTTTCCAGCAGTCACATTAACACAAAGGACATGAAGAGTTGTAACCAACTGCATTCACATGCCACAGTTAAGCAAGAGTCAAAGAAAAGTCTATGGTCAGGAAAAAAATTACTCATCGCCTTCAGAGAGAAAGGTAGAGCTGTCACAGGTGTACCTGCCAACTCTCAAACACGCAGATGCTATCAACTAGTAATGGGCAAACCACAAGAAATTTGGGGTCTGACGTTGCTAGATACTGGAAAGCTCTCTGCTTACAGTGAAGCCCCTTTGTACCATATGAAATTCAGGACCAAATAGGAATTTAAAAAATTGTCTGTATATCAGGCTAAAGACTGAAATTCAGTTTGTTTAGACAAAGCTGAACATTCTCACTTTATCTGAATCAATTCATCAATCTCAACCCAGGAACAGTGATTAGCTTCTAACTACCTGGCTATACTGGTGGCAGGTGTTGGAGTTAGGGTTCTGCCGTATTCCTTGCAGTACTGGAAGCAGATGGGATAGCATTTCTGGGAGTGAATTTACAACACTACAAACAATGATATTTCAGCTGTGAAGGGTAAATTACTGTTGTAATAATCTTTGTACAAAATATGCCTTGTGAGGTATCATTTGAAAACTTATAATTCACTAGTCAGTAATACCAGGAGGAAATGTATGTAGTAACTTCATATGTAAAGTTATAAACATAAACTGAAACTAGGTTTGCAATTTTTTAACCAAATACATTTGGGTAAACCAGTTTCTCAAAAATAAAGGACAAGCTGATGCCGCATCAAAGCTGATGGGCAATCATCTGTAAAGTGGCCATTCTTTGGCAAGGATGTGGGGCAGGACCAAACAGAGCTGCATCTTAGCACACAACAGCATAAAACCTCTTTCACAGAGACTCCAGGACTCCAACCTCACAGAGGGAATTAACTTTATCTAGGGGTAACCCTCAGGAAAATGTATTTCAAAGGGGGGACTGGACTATGAAGCAAGGAGTCAGAACACCCTAAGATATCGCTCCCTATCCATCTCTCTCTCTTTCACCTGAAGACAAAAAGAAACAGTCTTTGGACTTCAGGAGTGGATCCTGGCCTGATAATTTGGTCAGCAATGTTACTGAGAACATATAGTAAGGAATTTCACCTTGAATTAAGTCTAGTTTAAGTTTTAGTACTAGGAAGCATTTTATCTTTATTGCTCTTGTAACCATTTCTGACTTTAATGACTTATAGTTGTACTCACTGAAAACCTCTCTCTTTATAGTTAAATAAACTTGTTTTATTCTTTAACCAAAACTAACCCAGTATAGTGTTTAAACTGAATTACGTGGGTAACTCTCTTTGAAGTAGCAAACTGTTGTATATTGATCCCCTTAAGGGGCAATGGACCTAAAATATGTGAACTGTCCAGGAGAAGGCTGGACAGTGCAGAATGCATGTTGGGGAGGTTGGGGGGGAGTATTCAGGATGAGGAGTGTGTTGGGGGTCACTCTGCAAATAGCAATCATGGCTGCTGGAAGCCAAAGTGTGTGTGGGGTTTGCTGACAGGCTCCTGGGGTCAGAGTTGCTGGACCAGGGCTATAGACAGACATTCAGGGAGTGACCTGCTACTGTTTGTGAGGATCCCAGATGGAAACTACAGCAGCAAAGGTTCAGGACAAAGGTGACCCAGCCCCTCACTGGTTCGGATTGCAGCCTGGAATTTCATACCTTCCAAACAGCCTCCTTAGCCAATCTGATGGGAATTTCAAAGGGTATGATTTAAATCATACTGTCACTGGCCAAATCCATTGCAGTTGTGTTCCATTCCATATGCCATTTTGTTATATCCTGAATATATTCCATGGGTGTGATTAATAGCACAAAAATACTTCCAAAATTTCAGACGTAACTAGTCTGAACCTAAACCACCCAATGTGCACTACACCCAAATACAAGAATCTGACCTAAGCAGCAGGATGTGCACTGAGTAACACAGTTAATAGGCCAGCAGAGAATCTGTAGAGTTTTTCCCTGGAAGCTTCTTCAACCAACATGCTACAAAGTGTGTGTGGGGGGAGGGAAAAGGGGGGCTGTGTGTGTGAAGGATCTGAGAACAGTGGGTGCTGCTGTGTAGACACCCCCCGATGGAACTGGACCCCACACTAGATAGAGGAGAACACTTCTTTTCAGTTCTACTGCCAAGAGAGGTAGGGTCTAAATTTTCCCCTGTATGCAGATGATACATCAGGACCTGTTACCTTCTGGTGAGTTTCAGAAAAACAATGACTGCTGCTTTCTCTTACTCATCATTTGAGGAGGTTATTTTTTCCCATTACAAAATCATTTGAGGAGAGACCTAAAATGAAGATACCAGGACAATACTGAATCAGAGCAAGAGCATGAGCTTAGTTTTAAATAGAGCTCTGTTCTGTGGTTGTGTGCCTAGAAGGGACCAAAAGTGGAAATAGAAAGAACTCTTTTTTTATTTTTTCAGCTAAACTGTTGAGAAGATTCCATCCATCTTTCTGCTGGGAATACCGATCAAACAGTGGAGCTTTATGTAAAGCTTTATGGTGGGCTTGAAGGACTCCAAAGCAAATTAATACAAAAGAAAGATTATTACAGCAAATCTACCATTTTCTCTGTGTCTGGACAGGGACTGGATCCTCATTTATTGAACTAACAAGCATCAGTGTATGTTTGAAGGATCTTTTTTCTAACTCTTGCCATGAAGTAATTTACACTGGTTTGAGTGAGAACAGAAAGCATCACGCAGCAGGAAAGTTAGAGACACAGAAGCAATAATATTTCCTAAAGAAAGTATAGTACAACACATACAAAGTCAGTTTTAGAGAGAAAAGACAGAGGAGGCAAATTAGAAAGGTAGAATCCAGCATCTTAAATCGGGGGAGCAAGCCAGAAGACTTTAAAGACCTCCCTCTTCAAAGAAGGCCCAGGGTACTGACAAATTTCAGCTGGATGCTAGAGATTGCTCTGCATTTGATGGCAATAAATTATACCAAATATAGTAGAAAGAGCATTACTTGTTAATCCAGCTAGTTGAATGCAAAAATATCTCTATCTTTTTTTTTTTTTTTTAAAAGAAAGATGAGCTTTATTTTTCCCTTAGAATGTCGCAGTCAAGGGAGGCACCCCCAGAGTTACACAGATGTATTGGAGAGCAGAATCTGGTTTGAAAAGTTACATGGAATAGTAGCAGGTTTAGGCAGATGATACCATAAACATGGGTTAAAGCCTCTAAAAGTCCAGAAATATCATTATTTCTAGAATGTGTGACCTAAACTAAAAGCTCGGCCTCATTCATTTACAATTACTTCTTGTCATCAGTGGATGGCAAAGCAGACAAACTAATGAGCTTATGGATACATAATAAGACTTGAAACAGAATGAAGTAGAAAGATTCAAATATTGTATTGTAAGTCTACCACACATCTGAGACTAAAACTGATCAATTAGACAATATTATTTAGAACTTGTTGAACCCTAAGTCATAAACCAAAGGTTGGTATTAATACATTCTGGAATTGTAGAAATGAGAAAGCAAATTTTCTGCATATGTTATGGATCAGCCTACATGAATCGGTATTCTAGTGAAAAAAATCCATTAGAAGAGTATACCAGGTGCTGATCACAAACTGGCCTTTACATTTGTGCTGGCTGAAGCTTGTGTTTTTAGTTTGGATTGGAAAATTTGGCCAGAAATGACGCGAGAACAAATTTTTAGAAGATTTTCAGAACTTCCCTCTCCTGGTTGAGCTGGAAGTGATGTTAAAACAACCTTTCTTATACTTCCAGTCTTAGCCCAAAGTCTGCAAATAATGGATATCATGTTAAATAGATATTTCAGGTACTAGAAAAAAATGTGTTTGAGTTATAGAAAGAGGGAAAGGGTCTAGAGTGTGATTCTTAGAATCATCAATCCAAACAGGCACAAGTATAGGACCTATGTACTTTACAAAGATTAAAGATATACATCAAGTGCACTTATCAGTAGTTTCATCTATTCTGGGATTATTACTAACATTCTATATCTCTAATCAATATCCATCATATCAACATGGCAAAGAAATGGTTTCTTCTTTCCCTCACTTCTGCTCCAAAATTGCTGTGACCCAGTGTCAAGAAAGAGAAATGTTAAAGTTTTGGTTCAATGGCAAGTTTAAAGGCTAATATCTTTCGGCCTTTCCGGACTGGAATGGGTGGACCAGTTCTCCACTGGTTTGAACTAGCACAGCTCTAATGACTCTAATGGAGTTTGGATTGTGCAACAAAATTATACAAAATTAACTTCTTTACTCCCATGAAGTTTGGTACACTCATTTATTGTGGGCTGACATAGGGCAGGGAGGCAGAGCTTGGGAGAATTCAAACTCTGAAATGTCCTAATTTCACCTCTGATGAAAGGATATTATGACAGGGCTCCTACCAAAGGACAACACAAATCCCAAATATCCATTTCTTCTATGAGACAGATTTGTTGTGGGGAGAGGTTCAAGTTTGGAAAAATTAAAATAGTCTGCGGCTAGTACTTCTATTTATTAGATTTCAACCAAAAGAATTACTGAATGTAAATGAGTGCATTACCTGCACAGGTATTTGTAGTCAAAACATCCAAAGAGGGTGGATATAATCTATTCACTGTGTACTTGCATCTGTATATTCTGATATATATGTATTCAGTGTTGGTATAGCCATGTTGATCCCAGGATATTAGAGAGACAAGGTGCGTAAGGTAACATCTTTTACTGGGCCAACTTCTGTAAATTGCTTCAAACTCTGGAATGATTATTTCTCTTGCCAACAGAAGTTGGTCCAATAAAAGATATCTCACCCACCTATACTGATATATACATACATAGAGACACACACTGTAGTATAGGAGGCAATTACTGAAGCTTTTACAATTTATTTCTTCCACTTTAATGAAAAGAATTCTTTTTTTTACTTTTTTCTCAAATGGATCTCTCACCATTGGCAATAAAATAATCTTAATTGTTCCCCTTTGATAAAGAATGTTCAGATCCTTTCAGTGAACATCAACATACTTGATAATGAAGTTTTACTTTGCAAAGTGGCTGAACTATAACGTAATTAATGTTTACTTTAAGACATCCCTGATGCTGTAGAGTACAAGACATACTCATTTAATCTTTCCATGTCACATATAGCACATTGTTCATGGTCAATGTTCAGATAACATATCAGTTAATATTTCCTTCCTTGCTTTTTTGCACTTGTATTTGAGAGCACTGAAATGTGAAGTAGTTCAGTAATAAACTGATATCAAATATGATCTGAGAACATCCATACCAAACAGGAAGTGATGTGTATTTACAAGAGAACTCTGATATAAGGATGAATAAATGACATTTACTTCATTCTCATATGGCCCCTGGCTCAGCAAAGCACATATGTACCTGCTTACATTTAAGCACAGGATTACAAACATTGATTTGATGGGAACTAAGGCCAAGACTATAATGGAGTTCAAAAAAGAGCTAGATAAGTTCAGGGAGGATTGGTCCATCAATGGCTATGAGCCAGGATAGGTAGGGACTGCTGTTTACCAGAGGCTGGGAATGGCTGACTGGATGGATCACTTGATGATTACTTGTTCTATTCATTCCCTCTGAAGCACCTGGCATTGGTCACTGTTGGAAGACGGGATATTGGGCTAGATGGACCATTGGACTGACCCAGTATGGCCATTCTTATGACTAAATTCTGAACATGTTCTTAAGTGCTTTGCTGGACTGCACTCATAACCAGCTTTGAACTTGAGAACTTCTCACATATAGAGGGATTACTGCCTATTGAAAGGCAGTCTGCATGAGCACAGTTTGTATATCTAACTTGTACAGATCCAATTGCAGGACTGAGGCCTCTGCTGGAAATACCAAGTTTTATTATATGTAGCAGGAGACTCTAGGATGCTCTGTGTATACTCATGTCAACAAAGAAATACTTACAAAGAAGAAAGCCCATTCTACGAAGATTTCTGTCATTTTGAGAGCTGAAATTCACCCCTGTGCAGAGGGCCCACACAAGATCTATTCACCACATAATTAAGTAAAGGTAATCATAAGGGTACTTAACTCTAGAACAAGCTATCAAGGGAAATGGTGGATTCTCCATGTCTTGTTGTCTTCACATCAGGACTGGAGGCCTTTCTGGATGATATGCTTTGGTCATACACAAATTATTGGGCTCAAGACAGGGGTAATTGTATGAAATTCTAAGACCTATGTTATTCAAGAGTTCAACTAGAGGATCTACTGGTCTCCCTCTGGTATTAAAAATCAATGAATCTAAGAAGGTAATAATACTTGTGCAGGCATAGGCATGAATTTCATGCCCAGGGCCTGCTGCTCCACTCCTTTTGTCATCATTCATCTCTGTGATAAGTGAACTCAATGAATGTGCAATGTACTACTGTTGTGATACACCACATGTAGGGCTGTGGAGGATGAGTCCCCCAGTGTAGATCCCCTAAAGATCCAATAGAGAGATTTGTCTCTATAAATCAGAACTTGTATCAAGATTGTTTTGGGGGAGATAAAAAGAGCAGAATTAAAAACATGCTCTGTATGACAGCAAGACACTAAGGACCAGAGCTCCGGAAGAGCTCAGTGCCAGATTTTCAAATGCTCAACAACTAGGGCCAGATTTTGAGATGATCTCAACACTCAGCATGCTAAACAATTCTGAAAAACCTGGCCACTTATTTTGGTACTGACATGTGAGCTGAGCTCTTCTGAAAATTCTGGCACCGGAGTTTGATTCTCTAACTATTATGATTAAGCCCATCAAAAATAGCTAATAGATCTGATATCAGATACCACACACCCATTTTAGATGGGTATTGAAAAGCAGCTCTTCCATTGACTCCAATGAAATCCCTGTATTGCTACCACAAAGATCAAAACACAAATCTGGAGTAATATAATGTCTGGGTCAACAATGACTTAATTATCTGGAAATATATCAAAAAGAAATTAGATACAAAGATTTCTCTTTCCCATTTACTAAGCAATCTAGACACTCCAAATTTCATGTCTCAAATTTCCCACAAGACCCCAGCTAGATGGGAGCAAAATAAACTGAATGACATAGATCGGACCTTTCATATTCTAGGCTTGAAAACATTTGAGCAACTCACTCAACCATACAGCTGAAAAAAGCAAATATTTGTACATTATTTCACTAACAGAACTGACTGGGAACTCATACAGTAAACCAGGCCCAAACATGAAGATGAACTGCAGAACTGAAGGGCCAAATGCCATTCTCTGTGCATCTGTGAATTGTGCTGGAATGGAGACGTTTGGCTAGAGTGAGTGCACATTGCCAACATTTTTTCACAAGTAATCATTATATTTCCTTTTTTTAAGGAATGTTCTTCAGCTGTGCTCTCGCCCCTTCTAATGTCACTTTCCGTGAATATTAAAGCAAATGAGCTAGCTGGCATTCATGTTCACTGAAATGGCAAATTTTAAGCAAATATTGCAGACTATTTATGGAAAGCAGATTCTGAATTTGTAATCACAAGTATTTGCATTGGGAACCTGATTGTAACCATTCATCCAGTCAGAACATAAACAGACCATGTGGCCTGTGCGTCCAACTGGAACAGCTTGAAGTTGAATACTGAATATACGCACAATGAACAAATTACAGACCAAGAATTAAATGAAGAAATGATTTGACAAATAATTTGAATAATAAATAATTTTCAGGAAAAAGCAATCTGTTTATAGACAAGTTGTGAACATATACATAGGCAAAATTCTTCTAATAAATGATTTGTTATAAATTATTCACCCAGCTGGTGACATGGCATAATGAAATTAAAATGGAAAGCAGAATTTCAGGGATCCATGGAAGAAAACTCCAAATACTCTCCCTCCTCCCGTTGGCAAGAATACCATATACATACTTCTGTACCTGAGTCAGCATCAAAAACATAAGCCCAAACAGGTGAAAATACTACAAACACAGAGAGGCACTCATCTTTTTTGGAACTGTCCACAGATTCGACAGACTTACTGACTGACACAATTCATTGAGGTCTCACACAAAGCAGTGCTTAATTTATGCCAGGGCTGAGCTGCAGCACCCCAACGCTTGGCAGTTCATAGCGCTGGCACCTCAGGGCTTGATGCGTCAGTTATGAAATTTAAAAAATTGCTTGTGCCTTGGCACCTCTTTCAGTACAAAAGAAGCACTGCACGGAAGGAAAAGAAACATTAAGAGCATCTTTAATATATCATTTTGATAAATAGACCTATACCAAAGCAACTCGTTAAGTGCTGGGATATACATGCATATGTAATCGTATTAGCATTCAGGGTGCTTTGCAAACATAGCCTCACCACCTGCATACACTGAAACACAACAATTTGTGCCTTTCTCTCTATAAAAATGCAAGGCCAACAACTTGTTGACATATCATTTCAAAAACACATTGCTCCAAATAGCTGTTTATGAGCTTGTATGTAATGATGCCACCACAACAACCTGCGTGCATTTTTATGCAGAACATCATCATACCAAACACTTCCTTTCCCACCTGCATATAAGAATGCTGTACCTACCACCTGTCATTTAGTTATAAAATGCAAGGCGGACACAAGATGAAATAAATTTATGCTAACCAGATCATTCGGAAAACAAACACCATTAGGAAGCACAGGTGAGTCAGATGTCCAGCCACGATACTGTTACTTATAAATAATTATTCAAGTTAAATCCCCAGACTTCTTATGCCATTAGGGCCCATAAAGTTCCATCCATTTCCCCTCCCCTAATCCTGTTGCTCATACACTAAGTACATCTGACATCAATTCACTTATATGGCTTAAGTCAAATCTTCCTTACTCTACAGGTACATTTAAGGAGTGTTATGCTATTAGATAGCAGGGACTTGTCAAAGTGGGATTAATGTCTTTCCTACAGATTTAATACTTTCAGAAATCCTTTATTATCCACATAAATTGCAGCGTTTATGTTTATGATTCATATGGAGTAATACGATAAGTATTGTTGCTATCATTCATTTGCTGGCATAAGAAGGGCATTTCATTCTGTTTACATGAAATACAAGGTTAAGGCTACTTGCCAGACAACGTGCCTCATTTGCCCCCTGTTAAGATATATGATTGAGATTTCAAGCAAACTGGTTGCTTGAGAGGCAATTATTTTATATATCCAGTTCCTATTTGAATAGGCAGTTCAGACCGTTGGCACATGGCGCATCAGTCATGGTGGTTTAGAGACCTAGAGTTCAGAGGCTCTCAGATCACAAGTCCAGTCTAGTGCTAGAATTAGGCCAGAAGCTCTGGCATTTCAAGTAGCTGCCCCAGGTACTTCCCCTGATGGACTGTCAGATGAAGTGTAAGCAAGCCTCTTAACACACATACACAATTCTGGCAACTGAATTCAATTCAAACACAGCAGGTCCAGAAATCTCGGGTCCCACCTAGTAGCCGTTTATGCATTTTTGGCAGGCTCCACTGATGCTTGGAAATGGCCTGAGTTTTATTACACTGACAGTGTCTCCATACATTCTAGCAGGACTAAATACTCCTGAAGTGTATTATTGCATTAATATAACGCTGTTTTTGCAGTCTACATTTTAAAAATCTCCACTAGTTTTGTGGGCCTTGATTTTTGGGTGCTCACCTTTAAATTCAAATTGTCAGCTGCCAGACCCAACCATGTGTTTACATAGGTGACCTAGTTGTTAGAAGTGTGATGGGGCTGCAGAGGCATTTTGATATTTTTCAACAGGTGGAGTAATGCCTCACCAACAACCAACAGACAGCAAAAAAATGTGTCATCTTCCCGAATAGGGAATGTGGCACTGCTGCTCCATTTGCTTTTGTTGGGGTTTGGGTGTGTGGTCCACACGAAACCTCCATGCCCATTTACAATCCTTCTGCTCACTGGTATGTCTGCAAATGTAGGCAATGGAAAAAAGAGAGCCAGTCAGGGGAAGGTAAAGTTTGTATAGGGAGATGTGCAGATTCACAGAGGGAAGAGCAGATTAAAGAACATGGAATGTCAGGGAAGATTATGTGCTAGACTACAGAAATTGTGTGTGTGAAGGGACTCAGGAAGCTGTAGATATAAAGAGCAGGAAGGCAGCAGAATGAGGGAATAGGAAAGGAAATCAAGAAAGAGAAGAACTGGAACCAACAGCTGGGTAGAATCACAGAAAGATTAAGAGCTGATCCAAAGCCCATTGAAATCAAAGAAAAGGCTATGTCCTAAGTGCCTGTCATTTGTGAAAACCATGATGCATTAGGAAAAGGTGTCATATTTCTTGGAAGCAAATCTGGCATCTCCTCCACAGCTAATCTGATCTGTGCACACAGTAGAACTAGCGTACACGTGAAGAAGAGTTAAAGGACACATTGCTATGTAGATCCATTACCCATTGCCCCGCAGAATGGGGAAATAGGAAGTAGCTACAGGTTGCCACTCCATACCCAGAGTACCCCGAACTCTACACAACCCCCCTAGAACAAACCTGTCTTCTTAGACGTGACATTAGGGGAAAGGATTTTGCATTAAAAAGCTTCCAGATTTCATCAAATTCATAAAATGTGCCCAGAAAGGATCCATAGACACTTCTCTCCACAAACAAGCACCTAGATTTGTGGTTCATATCAAAACCTTCAGCCAGTTCCATTCCAGACATGATAGATAACTCATTTCCTTTTTCCTTTCCCCAAGTTGCCATTTTAAAAATTCAGTGTAATGATGAATAATCCTTGAAGAGATTATACTCTACCTAGACTTATGGTAAAATGCTTGATCTTTAACAGTAGGTTTAGGACTTTCACTCTGACAGAGTTTTCTATAACAAGCGCCTGCACCACACTAAGGTAAGGCATCTCACAGCCTTAAAGGAGCACTTAGCCTTTTCCTGAGATGGTCCTTTAAAATGAAAAACTGCTGCCTCTGGAGTGATTAAATGGCCACTTAATTAGATAGGGAAGCTTTACTGATAATGTTTGACAGCACTGAACAAAATGAGTTCTTTTAAGGATTTTGTGTAAAATATGAAAACTCTCTAATTTCTGAGATCCCACAGAGAGTATTAGGTTTACCTGCAACATGAATGGGGATGGGGGGGAAAATGGGGTAGGTGCTGGATAGCCCTTTTTAGGACAGTATTAAATGGTTTAAAATGCCAAATTTGATCTACCTTGTATCTGTTGCAAACTAATAAGAAATGTCTTCCAGACACAAAATATGTATATTTATATGTTGTAAAATTTACATTTTAAAACAAAAAAAAACCAAAAAATCAGGATTAAATTAAAGAGGGTTCAAATCTGGTATTGCATCTGAATTTTAAATGTCATTGCCATCCAAACTTGGGGATGGTGCTCGGAGTCAGAGTTTTGACGTGATCCAGGTCTTAATTTTAACATTTGAAACTTTTCATATCCCTCCGATTCTTTTGTTTTACATTCATTTGAAGGGGGACACATTTAAAAATAAATTAGCGGAACCCTGAAAACGTCCTTCACTGCAGATTGCAAGATGCACTCCAAACATCCTCCTTCAAACTCTCCAAACTCTGCTTTTCTTTGAGTTAAGGGGGAATGTTGTATTTTTTCCCCCAGAATCTACTGGTATTTTATTTTTAAGGAAATTCTTTTGTTAGTTTCTTCTGGAGCCGAGCCTTCTACAGGAGATGTCGGGGTTGTGGCTGTTGGGTGCACTCAGAAACCTCCCCAAAAATTCAGATTCATGGTTGCAGCTTGGGCCTGTATCTAGTTATTGTAATGTTACTGAAACAACTAGCAAGTGAGGTTTGAAATTCTTTCCCTGGGCCACAGAGAAAACAGTTAATTTCCATTCATTAATTCTATTAAGTAAAATCAAAAGCATTGATGAACCTAACACTTAAACACCTTGTCTCATATTTACTGAATAACTATAGGTCTTATAATTCTCTCAATTAATGAGAGTACTATTGGTAGGTGTCATCTCATAAACATGTTCCATAACTGTACCAAATCCACTCAAAGTCTTGTTAATAACATGAAACATTATGGTTTCTCTTTTTAGAGTAATTCAGAGAATACATCTTTTGTTTTGTTTTGGGCAGGGGGTGGTGGTGGGGAATGGTCCATGCTGCAGTGGAAGGAATTGGAAAGAAGAGTAACTTGCTTTTCTAAAGGGTGGTAGAAAGGGAAGGCGTGTTTCTAAAGAAGAGGCACGTGTGTGGGCGGGGATGTGCAAATAGGAGATGCAGATGTTCTACTGGGTATTGTTTCTCTGTAGTGGAAATATACCCATCCAGAGCAGATAAGTTATAATCTCTCCATTACAAAATACCAAGTTGGCTATCAGGGGAATAATGTTAAAAAAATAGTTCCTAACCGAAGCATATGTGGCCAGTCTTTACAGGGTGTGTTGGGAGGGAAGAGGGGCTCATGATGGTCTTGCAGCTGCTTTCTCTTCTTCAATCCAAGAGGGTGACAGGTCCCAGCTAGGATGAGCTTTGGTTTCTAGGGAAAATGGCAGATTAAGCTCTATTTAAGCTTCTTGAAATATATGTCTTCTTCCACTTTGCTAGTGTGGTTTTGGCCCTACAGACCTATGTTCTTCATGTAAAATAAGTATGATTTGTGCCAAGTCTAATTGGAAAGACCTTTAGAGGAGGACTCAGATCCAGTCAGTTACATATTCCATCTAGGTCAGATTTAAGAGAGGGACCAAATGTAAAAAGCAATATCTACTCATTATCATGGAAAGCATACAGGGGTCTGGGGAGAAACAACAATACTTTTCTTAATATCAGTTAATCCTCATGAATAACCAGTGAGAGACAATAAGAAAAAACCTACTTATTCCCACGCTGTTGTGGCACACATGGCCACTAAGATTAAGATACTAAGTGTTAGAAAGTGCATGGAAATAGTGGCAAAGATTCAAAGGGAACTCCCCAGAATGCTCAAAAGAACAAGCGGAAATAATATTGCGAATAGGAAGACGAATTAATGTAGCTACCCTCCAGAAAATGTGCAGCTAGACTTTGTGATCCAAGGATAAATCCTTTTCTTGCCTTAAACAGCGCCCACAGTGGAAGATTCAATGGTTCATCTTTTATATAAGCCATATAGGAAATTCAAGAATGTTTGCATCAAAGTGTTTTGCCCTCTAAATTATCCTATTCTTACATCATAACCTAAACTTTGTTGGAAGTTTTAGAAGTTGCCTAACCCAGATTGACTTGGAAAAGATGGTATTGTGTTTATAGACATAGAATTGATACTCTGGAAATCTGGGTTCAGTTCTTGGGTCTTTCCCCAGGCTTCTTGTGTGACCTGTACAACTCACTTAATCCCTCAGTGACTCAGTTCCCCATCTGTAAAATGGGGACAATACTACTTCCTCCCACACTTTGTCTTCTCTATTTACAGTGTAAGCTCTCTGGGCAAGATCTGTCTCTGTGAGTTTTTATAGTGCCTAACACAATAGGGTCCTGTGCTTGGGCCTGCAAGTGTTGCCTTGATAGCAACACCACCACCAGAAATAATTGAAGTGTCAATGAATGCACCTTTAGGTGGTTCTGTCAGCAACTGTTCTAACAGTGCTATCATCTGAAGGCAGGACTCTGAAGGTAAGGCTTTATGACAGAAATATTGGGTCCTCCACTGTCAGAGTACCAAGCTCCATGCAGCCAGTTTGGAACTATGAGTGGTGTTGTCCCTTTTGGACCCAAGTGGCTGGTTAAATTTCAGAGCCCTGGGGATTTTCCAGTTGGAAGTAAAAATTGATGGAATCTGTCTTTATTTTGTGTGTGTGCAATCTTGTTTATTTCCAAGGAATGTACAAAGACTTGCTTTTCTGAACATAGGTGGAGCCAAGAGCAAAAGGAGTCATTTCTTAGTTTACGGCCCCAACCCTTGCTAGCCAACACCAGCTCTTTCTTTAGCTTTTTCCAGCATCACACCACACTTGCAAGCTATTGCTTGAGTTTCTTCCTAGCCTCAGAGACTCTCTCAGTCTTCAGTTTGTCTTTTTCTTGCACACACTCACCTACCCCTACCTTCAGTTCACAATACCCAGTTGAACCTTCTATCCACATGGTTCTGATTTCTGGACAGACTCTATTAGGCCTTCTTTTAGGAGTGGCTCATTAACTGTTTCTTACAGCTATCTTAAGCAAAGGGTGTATTCACACATCGGTTTCAATGTGCTTTTAACTCAACACAAAGGATGGTTTTGCCCAGGTCAAACTTTGCTTCTTTCACTTTTCTGAGATCTCTTTGTAGTGATTGTATTAGAGGGAAGACATAACCCAGGAAATCATTCCAGGGACCAGAGAAGATGTCTGTGAACATTGTTCCTGGAGTTTGATCTCTGGAACAAAGGGCCTTGAGTTACTAAGTGATCTCAGATCTTAACAGCTTCATGTCTGGCACTCTGCTGTCACAGTGAACACAGACTGTAATGGCCATAACACATGCAGAACCATCTTTTTTCTGAGTCCATCAGCTAGCAGGTTGGCTTTTTTCAGCAAGGTAGGATGTTCATAAATTAAGATTTTGTTTTTTGGTCCAAGCAGAGTCTTTAATGCTTTATAAGGGACTTTTCCCTGTTTGTTTATGAGCAATATCATCTCAGAATTCTCCAAACTTAATAGAACTTTTATAAAGGGAAATCATGCTTTGCCAATCTATTAGAATTCTTTGAGGGGTGGTCAACAAACAAGAACGAGGGTGATGCAATTAGGAGCTTTTGAAGGTCCCACACAAAAAGCTCTTAAACAAACTGAGCAGTCATGGGATAAGAAGGAAGGTCCTCTTATGGATCAGTAACTGCTTATAATATAAGAAACAAAGGATAGGAATATATAGTAAATTTTCACAGTGGAAAAAGGTAAATAGTAGAGTCCCATAAAGATCTGTACTTGATCAGTGCTGTTCAACATATTCATAAATGTTCTGAACAAAAGGGTAAACAGTGAGGTGCCAAAGCTTGCAGATGGTACAAAATTACTCAGCATAGTTAAATCCAAAGCTTACTGTGAAGAGCTACAAAGGGATCTCACAAAACTGGGTAACTGGGGAACAAAATGGCAGATGACATTCTATGTTGATAAATGTTGAGTAATGCACATTGGAACACATAATCCCAACTACACATACAAAATGATGGAGTCTAAATTAGCTGTCACTACTCAAGAAAGAAATTTTGGAGTCATTGTGGATAGTTCTCTGAAAACATTTGCTCAATTTGCAATGACAGTCAAAAATGCTAACAGAATATTAGCAAAGGGATGGATAATATGACATAAAATATTATAATGCCACTATATAAATCCATAGCACGCACAAACCTTGAAAACACCCCATCTCAAAAAGGATATATTAGAATTGTAAAAAGTACAGAGAAGGGCAACAGAATTTATTAGGGGTATGGAATGGCTTCCAAATGAAGAGAGATTAAAAAAGACTCGGATTGTTCAGTTTATAAAAGAGACAACTAAGTGGAGATATAATAGAGGTCTATAAAAACCAAGAATGGGGTAAAGAAAGTGTATAGGCAAGTGTTATTTACCTCTTCATATAACACATGAATGAGGGGCCACCCAATAAAATTAATAGTCAGTAGATTTAAAACAAATATAAGGAAGTACTTCTTCACCAGTGCAGTCTACCTTTGGAACTTGTTGCCAGGGGATGTTGTGAAGGCCAAAAGTACAACTGGGTTAAAAAAGAATTAGATAAATTCATGGAGGATAGGTCCATCAGTGGTTATTAGCCGAGATGTTCAGGGATGCAAGCCCATGCTCTGGCTGACCCTAAACCTCTGACTGCTGGAAGCTAGGACTGGATGACAGGGTCGCTGAATAAATTACCTTGTTCTGTTCATGCCCTCTGGAGCATCTGGCACCAGCCACTTTCAAAAGATTGGATTGTCATTCTTATGTTCTTACTACCAGACTAGGACTTTTTTGACTTTCTCTCTGGGATGTTCATATGAACATGTCTCTCTCACTTGGGCAGGTGCCATAGATGAGTTGGTTGTGTAGATGGCTCCCCATTCTGAGGGATGGACATATATTCTGTCTCTCTTAACTGCATTCGGCTTTGAACGGAACTGAATTGTCTTGGAAAATTTAATTTTGTAAACCAGAAATAGTGTTCTGGAGAATAGCTTGTACCTGGACACTGCTTCTAGGTGGTAAGCCAGCGGGACCCCAGGAGCACTGCCATTTCTCTTAGAATAAATAATCTGATCTGCCTCAGCCGATCAAACCTTTGCTTTATTTTGCTCACTTTCTCTACAGGTGGAAAGATCTTTCCTTCAGCTGTACTGAACATGAATATTCAGGAGTGCCAGCTCTTAAATCAGGGTTAAAATCTTACTTTGTTCATCAATCACCAGCCATAAATTCTGAGTAGTTTACACTGATGTTAATGTTGCTGTATGTGATGAGTCTTAAATTAGCTAATCATCCACATTGGGAATACTGCTATCCTTAGTCTATAGGCATATATTGTTACTAATATAATGTATGCACAGGCCAAACTGCATTGTTTGATATTGGAGATGCTAAAAACCCCCAGCAAATGGTAGGTATAGTTGGGGAGGTACCCACTGTGGATATGGAAGTAAGCATCTTAGTGATCCATATTCGGTATGATAGACTGCCTATATTCATGGATAGAATACTTAATTTTGAATGTTCCATTTCTAAAGTGTCCTGCATTCAGATTGGTTGAGCCATTTAAAATAACATATAAACATATGCATCCCAATCTCTTCTTGACCAGTTATAGGGATCAAGTTTACGAATTCTCACACTGAATTCAGTAACAGAACTTTAACATTTGTGAAAAGAACCAGAGAGACTCTGGTTTGACTCATGGCCTTCTTTGCCATGCCTCCGGAGAAATGTTGTGAAACCCTGCTAGTACCCATCTGTCTAACATTTGTATTCAGGCCTCCAAATACTGGCCTAAATTTTCTGTTGTGCTTAGTCTCCATTTGGCACAGTAGATATGTGGGGGAAGGGACCTAGCAGTGATACCATTTAAAATGGTTAATAATATTACAAATATTCTCGTTTTATTTGTGATAACTCCACAAATGGTCTCCTGTGCATTATAATATATTATATTATATTATATATAATATAATTCACAATATAACATTTAATTTAAGACCTCTCAAAGTCAAATAAAGTCTTATATAATTAGTTTTGAAACAGAATTGACAATAACTATAGGGATTGACCCAGGATTTGAACTCTGAGTTACATAGAGAGAGGTTTCTGAATGAGTTTGAATCAGTGGTTGGAAAACTATTATGCTCTTTATGTATAGACAAAAGTGAGTTGCTTTGATTTGTTGTTTGTGCCTTGTCTAGAGGTAATCATCTCTAGAATAAGCTAGGTTTCACTCAGTGGGACTAGAGTCTACTTACAGCATTATTAATTATCATTATCATTAATTATGTGATAGTACAGCATCTAGAGGCCTCAATTGAGATCCGGGCCCCGTTATGCTATTCCTGAGCATAATAGCTTACATAATAGCTTACATTCTAAGTAAAGTGAATTAAAGATGGGAGAAACAAATATTATTTTGTCCATTTTACAGGTGGGAACATGAAGCATGGAGAGGCTAAGTGCCTTGCTTGCGATCACGCAAAAGATCTGTGACTGAGCCAGGAACTGAATCCAGATACCAGTCCAGTACCTTAACAGCCCTTTGTAAAAGACTAGGCCACCTAGCTTGAGACTCCCCATTTATAGCCTGCTGGACAGGGACAACCAGCGTACAACTAGCCTCTCTTCCTTGCTCTCCTATTGCCCCAATAGACATTGTGTGGTGGACAGCAGGTCATTATTAAATGTTGTTATTCATAGCTTCTTAACTGATACTATATGTAAAAGCACAGCAGATGACTAATTTCATGTACTGTATATATCATATTTTCCTTTATGGCCATTATAAAGTATTGTCTAAATTAATAACAAAATAGATGTACTATCACAGATAACTATAAGAGCTGCACTTAGTCTCAGAAGCTATTTTTATTTATTAAGAGGCTCTTGATATACAGAAACTTTTTTTCTCTTAATTATTTATTATTTCACCTGCCTCAAACTGCTACCACTTCAATAAAAAGGATGGAAAGGTTGTTGTCTAGTTACATTGTAACTTTTAAAAGCACATTTGCTGAAAAGCTATTTTGTAAATAGCTCCCAGGTCCTCAGTGAATTAGAGTACATAATCCATAGGTCTGCTGCAGCATATTAGGGTGACTATTTTATTTTCTTTCCCCAGCCATGGAAGCACACAATTGATGAATAAGGCTGATCTAAACTGGACCATTAAACTACTCTTCACTGAGAGCAATAGGCCTTGTATTTAAAGGGAATATCTAATGAAAAACAGTAAACAGGTAAACAAGAAAATAAATAGTTACAGTTTATATAGGGCTTGAAGCACCAAAGAAACTTCATTCTCAGAAATGATGATACAATACAGAAACAAAAAGTCAATAGAGCCCTGTTAATTTTCAGGCCCTTTTAGAACCGCAGTGAGTGTGGGGAAAGGAGAGACTTTGCAATGTAACTATTAGATAGTCCCCATCTTGTTCTGTCAATATGAGTCTTTGTGCTGCAGTGAAGTGTTAAAACAGTTCAGAAGGCTCAAGATTAAAGCCTTTTGGGTTGTGGGTATGGTAAAGACCGTAAAAACAAGACGACAGATTCAATAGTAGATTCCTGCTGCTTTGAGCTTCTCCAGTAGTTTAACCATCCAATTAAGCAAGGTTTACAGCTGCTTTGAACCATCAGAGTGGTGGTGAAGAATCTGATGAATCTGGCTCTCTCTCTGCTAAATTTAAGAAGAGCTTTAGGGAAAAACCAGTGATTCAAGCCCTGAATATCCAAAATGTGAAATTAACCAAAGTGTGGATCTGTATGAAAAATAATTTCATCTGAACTTCTGATCACTCAAATTTTCAGATGGCTCAAGACATTTGGAAAATCAGAATTTATTAGTGCTTTAAAAAGGGAAGTACATGCTATTTTTTCAAGCTTTCAGTTGTCAATTGATAAGGGAAGCTAAAGGTACCAGTGAAACAGCTATAGACAACCCAGTTTTGGAAAATAAGAAGGAATGTCTTAAATATATCATGAGCAAAAAGAATTCTAACAAGTGTATCAGTCCATTACTAGATGGAGGTGGTTGCCGTAATGAGAGTGATAAGGTAAAAGCATTTAATAAATATTTATGTTCAATTTCTGGAAAGAAGCTGGATGATATATTCATATTATAAAATTATAATAAAATACTTGCCATGCCACTGCAACAGTATAACTAAAGAGACTGTAAACTGCATATAAACAAACACCCAATTTAAAGTCAATAGGTCGAGAAAAACTCCCTTGGAGTTTTAAAACAGTTGGCCAAGAAGCATTTTGGCTTACTGTGCTAATTTTTAATAAATCCTGGATAGTATTGTGGAAAGTCTATATTGAACCAGAATTTTAAAAGATCAACAACTTGATGTTGGTAACTATAAGCATTAACCCTGACATCAATCTTGGGGAAAAAATGGAATGGCTGATACAGGACTAAATCAATAAAGAATTAAAAGATGAACACATAATAAATGTCTATCAACTTAATGGAAACTAGGTTTTGACAAACCAATTCAATATATTTTTAATGAGATTTCAATTTTGATAGATAAAAGAACTGTATTGATACAGTATTAGATTTCTGTAAGACTACTATCACATGATGTTTTGACTAAAAAATGCAACATACAACACTAAGTTGGCAGATATTAAACTTATTAAAATACCCTGTTTCCCCGTAAATAAGACTGACCCCGAAAATAAGCCCTAGCATGATTTTTCAGGATTTTTGGAGTATGCTTGAAATATAAGCCCTACTCCAAAAATAAGCCCTAGTTACAGTTTACAAGAGGTTCACAAGTGAAAGTCCCCATACACTTTACACTCATGGAAAAAAATAAGACATCCCCTGAAAATAAGCCCTAACCCATCTTTCAGAGCAAAAAATAATATAAGACCCTGTCTTATTTTCGGAGAAACACGGGTAGCTAATGGATCTCAAAGTGTAATTGTTAATGGAAAATAATTTTGTAATTGGACTATTTCTATGCGGGTTCCAGCCCAACACTATTGAATATTTTTTAATCAGTGAACCAGAGGAAAATATGAAAATCACTGATGATAAATTTTGCAGATGACATGACAATTGAGTGGGTGGCAAACGGTGATGGGGACAGGCCATTTACACAGAGTGATCTGGATCACTTGGTAAGCCGGATCCAAGGGCATACATGTACGAAAAAAGAATGTAAGTCATGTATATGGGATTAGGGGCTGTATGGAATGGGAGTCCCCACTGTGGTGTTGTGACTAAAAGAACTAATGAGATCCTGGGGTACATAAACAGGGACTTATTTAGTAAAAGCAGAGTGGTGGTATGATCACTGCTGGAATACTGTGCCCAGTTCTGGTGTCTTCTCACTGTAAATGGTATGTTGAGGACCCAAATGAGAACCATGAAAAAAGATTCAATGGCTTGGAAACACGTTTGACGCTTACAGATTTATGGAACTCAACCTCTTCAGTATTCCAAAGAGAAGGTTAAGGGGTGACAAGTTCACAGTCTGTGGGTGCTCATATAGACCCAAAGCTAATAACTATACTCCATCTTTATAAAACTTTATATATATATATGTATATACATATATATATATATATATATAAACAATTGCTTTAAAATATTTATATTCACAATAAACATAGCAATAAAAACATAGCAATAAAATCCTGCTATTTATTTTATAAGTATAACTCTTACATGAGGAGATGGCCTCAGACACTAAAGAAATTCCCCTTTGATTTGGCAGAGAAAAAAGCATAACAAGATCCAATAGCTGGACATTGAAACTAGAAAAATGCAGAGAAATTAAATTAATTAATTTATTTATTAAACAGTGAAGGCAATTAACCACAGGAACAATTTACCAAAGGATGTGGAGGATTCTCCACCATGTGAAGTATTTAAATTGAGAATGGATATCTTGCTAAAAGATGTGCTCTGGTTCCACCACAAGTTATTCTGCTCAACGCAAGAAATACGGGTGAAATTCTATGGCCTGTGTTATGCAGATTATCAGAATGGTCCCCTCTGACTTTAAAATATATGAATATATAAAAGTTTTGGCAGGCGTAAAGCCTCTAACTATGGAAATACACAACCTATCATTTTAAATGTTAAGGCCAATAAGCCAAATGATTAACATGTTGTTACATACTGGCTTTATACTAAAAATTTGAACCGTGTTTAAATATATAGCATCTCTTAATAGTATACCTAATTAAAGAGAAACATTTTTTACAGTATCAGGAAAAAGTGGTACCTGATTATGAAACTGCATTCTGAAGTTAATAAAATTGTAAGGTTAACTACATGACATGTAGTTTGACTGTCTTCAGAAACTAAGGCTAATGCATATGATATTATCCCCTATGCCAATTTCTCCCTTTGTGTTCAGTAAAAGCACAGCCACTGTTAAAAACATCAAGAATCACTTCTTCTATGGTTGCTATGCATGGGAAAATTTCTTCCCAACTTTTAATTTGCATAAAGAGGATGGATAGACAAATGCTGACTGAATCAAAAGATGTGATTCATACTGTACTGCAATTTTTTGGTAGCTATGTCCAATGATGAACTAAAAGGCGAGGTGAAAAACCTTAGTGAATTTAAATGGTTTCTACAAGCCACTTGCTGAGGATCAAAAAATGAAGGAGTGTTGGAACTCATTTCACATTTGAACTCCAACCCTGCTGGATGTGTAGGGTACAAAATGAAAACCCTTTCACATTATGCATAAGGTCAATGCATTTTGCCCTTTACTTCACACTGTTTAAGTAAAGAGTCTCCAGTCCTAGCACTTTTTTATTGCTTTTGGAAGAAGTCCTTTAAGAATTTGTAAATGAGCACTTAAATATTTCATGTACTCATCTGCCTGTTTAATTATACCTACATAATAAAAAGGCAGCCTGCGTAGACATACATTTTGCAGTACTGTTATATAAATGTTTAACTAACTGCTGTTTCATGTATCTTTGAGAGAGAGAGAGTGGAAGGAAACACACAAAAACAGCCATTGCTTTAGAGATGCAAATATGTAAAAATGCCTGTAGAAATTTATGTGTATTCTGAAAATTGAAGCAGATCTTCCATGCATAGAATGTGTCCTACCTTGTGTTACATAATTGCCCCTTGATCAGCATTTTAAGAAGTTATAATATTAAACGCGTAGCTTGGCTCAGTTTCTTGTGCTGTAACCCTGGCAGATGCCACAAGAGAAGCAGGGTCAGGCTGGATTAGTACTTGGCTTCCAAGTGATTGTGACATTATTTTCCATTGTTTTCCCTAAACACTTCTGTCACATTGTTGCGCTCTATTAAACAGCTGCTGTGTTCTAGCCCAGAGGAGAAAAGGGCATTTCACTGGTAGGTGACATGACCTCAATATATTTAGCATATAGGTAAGGGATCCAGTTGCAAAGTTCAGCTCCAAATGTGAACTTTCTCAAAAGTTTTGTGAGGCTTGACTGCTGGATTTTATTTAGGCCCACCTCTAAAAGTTTCTAAATCGATTTTGCTTTTGTATCATGTAATTTTGCAAACCTGTGACCTAAAGAGTCCTATAAAAAGCAGGCAAGTAAGATTATTTGAGGTTAGGTTATTACTTGCATAGCTCTGGTAAGGTGTTCATTGTTTTCAAAACTCACTGGCTGAACTGGAAGTGCTACATGCTAGAAACCCACAGCCAGACAGGATTTCTGTCCAGAAGAGCTGTCTAATGCATAATGCACACACCCCTTTTAGACCATTTATCTGATGTTTACCACTAGTGCTGCTATTTGCCATATAAAGCTTAACCAGCATTTTCTAAACTTCCTGTCAAAATGGAAAAGAGGAGAGCAGAATATTACAGTTTCAGGGCACCTTTCTTTCATCTCCTCTAAGAAAAGGGCAGCACAGAAAAATAACATGAGGCTACTCTTTAATTTAGATTACAGATCATCTCTCCCTGCCCCCAGCATATGTCATGGCACAGTCATATCTGCCTGAGTGTGGGACTAGGCTGAAGTACAGCTGGTTTTTAGGTAGAGGAGGCAGAAATGGGTATTTCATTCCCCTTGTCCTCAGAGCCCATTGAGCAAAGCTGAGAATCTGGCTGTTCCTCTTTCTGAATGACAAGGTGAGTGACATATCTTTTACTGGACCAACTTCAGCTGGTGAAAGAGACAAGTTTACACAGAGGTCTTCTTCAGGTCTGGGAAACATACTTCTCGACATCTCATCCAGCTCTGCATTTCCTGGATGGACCAGTAAATACACAGATGCAAAGTTTTCTCCACTCAGTGATATCTGGATATTGGGTAAGATTGTCACTGACACTATGCACCCAGAGGGGATTCTTGTTGTGTAAAGGGTCCGTTACTACCTTGCATGGATTACCCAGATGGTAGGTAGCAAAGAGGCAGGGAGAGCAGCCCCTATGGGTCCACTGCTCCCTGTCCGGTGCAGGTGAGCGAGGAGTGGGAGGAGCCTTGGTGCTGCCTCTCAACACTTGCAGCTCAGCCAGTGCATAGAGGAAAATAATCCGCACCAAATGGATGGGGGCGGCACAGATTAGTTCCCAACTCCTGAAACAAAGGGAACTCAAGTGTCCTTGGCTTGCTCTTGAGACATCTCAGCCATGCACTGCCCCTTACCTAAGTTTAGCCTATACATTTACTAATCTGAATCAATGTATAATACAGTGCAGCATCAAGCAGCTATGTGGTGTGAACCCAGTATTTATCTAAGTGGTGTTACACTGGAAGGTAAGAGAGTCCTCCTAATGCATATGCCCCAGCTGTGGTGCCTCATGTTTAATGCATGCCATATAGTTTTTAGTTAAGCATATGATGCTTTATCCCTCCTGCTCCCACTTTAACTTTCAGCTGCTATCTGTTGATTTACATTTTTCCCTGGATACTGAAATTAATTACTGATATTACTGAAATTAAAAGACAACCCAATGTACATTTCTTTATGGTTTTGAAAAGGTGGGAGGAGAACCTGTGTGTTTTGAAATAGAAATCAGTTGATGATTTTAGGGTTTTGATAGAATGGTGTCATATTATGTAGGCAGTGTATTCAACCAGTGCTACTGTTGATTCCATCCTGAGCTGACAGAACACGAGCTGGAGCAGGACACCAAACAATTCAGATTTCTAAATAGTTAATTCCAAGTCCATATTGTTTCTTTATTTCTTCTCCTCCCTCTTCCTGTCAGGTGCGCAGTGTAAAAATTGACTGGAATCTAAGGGAGCTAGGACTGGGTCAGTTTTATGTTCATTGCATGGGATAATGGCCAGATAGCAGCCTTTCTAGTATAGCCCTGAGCAGCTACTGTATCGGAACCCAAGAGGTGGACTTTATTCCCCTCAGGAGAGGAATTGAGTGGCCAGCAGATGGCGGATTATTAAATTATCCCAGTCTCCTTTAATTTACATCTGTACAATGCCTACAGATGGGCATTACAGCAAGGCTTTTAAAAGCAAATGCAACCAATTTTCAGCACAGTCCAGAATCTGGTTTCTCTCTCTTCTTCATATTTACTTTATGGCACTGGTCCTGAGCGGATGTAAATCAGATTTCAGTAGAGCTACACCAACAGAAGAGCTGATTCTGTGTTGTTTCGTTTTAAGACAAACTCACTATTCTCTTTTTTGTGGTTGCATCCTCCCATTCAACCTTTCTTTATTCTTGTGGTTGGACACAATCTGTGAGATTATTCATGTAGAAATTTTGAACCAAAATAAACATTTTTCATTACAATATTTTGCATGGCTGCAACTCTTTGGCCCCTAATAAACAACACTATTGATAATGCACAAAAGCCAGAATTCAGCTAATTTCCTCTTACCTGCCTTGGTGCTTCACACCTAAGAGAAGTAAGCAAAAGTAGAAATGTATTTACTCAGTAAAGTCAGATGACAGGACTCTGAATACACAGAGGGAACAGATCCAAAGAGTGAAAGGTGCTATTTCAACAGTTACTTTACCCATTGGAACTAGATTTCAATGGTTAACAGCCTGACACTTCTATTTCCAGCGCCTCCCCTTCTGGGTTTGTTTGTTTTGCCTATGGATTTTCCTTTAAAAGCTGATTGGAATTCAACTGAAAAATTAATACCCTTTTTCGCTACTTAAATTCATTGTCCCTAATTGTTATTTAATCTTCTTACACACACACACACACACACACACACACACACACACACACGCTTTTTGGATAGCAGAGCTGAAATTTGCAATGCTACCCATATGCTGAGAACTGTAATATCATAAAGAATTGCAGCATACGGGCATGGAGTCAGGGTTTCTTCAATACTGGGGTCTTCTGTGCCATAATTAAATTCAACACAAGGTGATGGGCAACCATATGGGAAATGGTTTCCACGCAACTAAATCATGCATTTCTTTATGGCACAGCTACAGTAACTATGCACGCCAAATTAATTTCTTTATATCTTTTATTCAAATCTGTCGACAGCTGAGTAGTTTCCAGGTAACATACCTGACTGCATGTTGGATAAGCTCTTTTGGAAGAATTGAGGTTCACATGGAACTATTATCTCAACACAACAACAGAATATATGTTATATGAATCTCTAATAGGGGAGATAAATGAGAATTTCATTGAAAAAAAAATCTGTGTTTTAGGCCTGATGAAACGACAACAGATGTCAATGGAAGGATTCCCACTGATTTCAAATTACTTTGGATCTCTTTATTTAAAGTGCAACGATCCTGCTACACCCCATTCCTCTTCCACAGGCGTGAAAGACTCTGTGGCAGTAGCACCCTGGTTTAACTATGAAGGGGAGGGAGGGGGAAGGATCAGTGAAGACACGCAGGACAGTAAGCACCTCTGCATGGAATTTATTTCCCCAGAGGCTCCCAGTGTTTTACTGCACATGGATGTGGTTGGGAAACCTGTCCCAGTCATCAGGCTGGAGTAGCAGGAAAGGAACCTCCTTTACCTGTGCAAACTCCCCTGTGGGGAATGGGGAGGGATTCTGCCCATACGTAGCATTTCCTGGTATGAAAAAGGGCCAGATTTCTACTTAACCATTAATCCGATTCTTCCACTTTTTCAGGAACAAAGACCCTTGGTCCCCACAGAATATTGCTGTCATAGATGATGTAGTAAAATGCTATGATTCCCTGGGGAGTACTGGCGCAAGCTACAAAGCCAGGAGTAGTATTTAAGAAGCTACACAGAAACCAAACCAGGCACCTTTTCCATCCATTTATCAACGAGCTTGCAATTCTGGTGTCAAAGCAGATGAAACAATAAATATTGAGGAAAGAAAATTAATCTGTATCCAGAGCATTTTAATAAATAAACTGTAACAAAAATCCTGGCAGGTACGTGGAGTTCTGACAACTGTTTTTGTTGTTGTTTGTCACTGTTTCATTTTCTCAGCTGAAATCTAAAGAGAACCTTGGAAATTACAAACTCGCAGCAATAATTCTTACAGATATGTTTCTAAGACTTCCTTTCAGAATATTTAATGATACGATCTAGAAAAGCAAACTCTTGTTGCAGTGATATAGACTGAAAGACACATTAGCTGGCCTGATTGTTTGGACAGGAGTGACCAGGTGCTTTAGGCTCTGATCATTTCTGTATCTCCCCCAAACACCACTTGAACTAAACGGGTGTTCAGGATTGGGCCCATAGTGAGCCAATATCCCAAGCATCACACAACTTGGTAACATTTTCTACAGAACAGCATGGCTTTCAGAGATTTAAGAATCTGTTTGCTAGGCTGAACAGAAAATCTTTTACACACATGACCACATGCACAGAAAATATATATTCCATTTCAAAAGAAGGTCTGGGAGGTGTCGTACCACTGTCCTTTCCCAGAGTAAGTCATACCAGTGTCCTAGGGGCCAGAGCTAATATTCCAGAGCATTTATTCTTGCTCTCTGCTTGAAACCATTGCTGCAAGCATCCAGCCCAGAGGTACCAGTAGGAAATGGGATGCTGGTTAAACTGCCAATTGGGAATGTAATGCTGGTACATGGTTTTCTTTAATGTGAAAGGAGGTCAGCGAGCTGCAAAGAAACTGCTGCATATGTAAATACCTACTAGGAAGAGACTAGAAGTCATAAAAGGAAAATTGCTTTTCTGAAAGATGTGATGTGCAAGCCCAAGAATCAGATTCAGTTTAGAGTCATTTTATGTAGTGCCGAGGAATATCGACGAGGTGGTTGGAAAGGTTCTGAGCCGCTAACTGGGGGGTGAAGAGCAGGAGTAAGCGGAACTGCTTAGCCAAAGACTGATAATGACTAAAGTAAGACAACTTTCACTTTATAATGAATCCATCTACTGTGGACAACAGCCACAATGTTCAGATAAATCAGACCACCCACACAACAGCAACAATTACGAAATAAATATGATATCCCCCCCGAAACACTTCTTTGAAGATCAGGATCTAGCACCAGGGTTCTAAAGGCTCTGGCTTCTAACTATCTGAGCTAAGAGAAATGACTCGTGGCTGGTAGTAGTAGAAGATCCATGACAGTTTGTGGAACCACTGTAGGGAATGGGCACTAGTACACACAATCGCTGGGATGTTGAAACCCAGGGGAAGTTGGACACCAGCTCCTCAGGGCTTTTAGAAAATCACAACTAAACTAATAGGTGATATCTTACTCTGCAAGTATTCATGGACCACCCATCTTCAATGTAAGTGTTGTTTGTTTTATCTCCCATTCTTGAGGGCCTGATCCTGATCACATACTGTGTGAGGAACGCCTATCGACATGTAGGGTCAGACTTTCAGGACCTGATCCAAAGCCCATTAAAGCCACTAGGAGTCTATTCAGTGACACTGTATCAGGTGAAGAGGGTTTGAATTTCCTCATATTCTAAAACCCAGCTGGCATCTCTCCAGCCACGAGGCTTGAAAGGCAGATTGTTATACTTGTACTCACCTAATTCCATCACGTTAATTAAATGTTTTTACTCTATCTGATTGCGTGATCCTTTTTAATCTATTCTGAGACCTACTGTGGAGAAGATGGTGGGAGAAAAATATTTCCAAAGAAACCTTGTTACCTTCATAAATGTTCAGCCAGAGGCACAACTGGAGGAAGAAGCCTTTTTGAGATAGGAATCATAGATAAAAGGAACTGATGTCACAGTTTTGCAGGTGTTAATGCAGAAGAGATTGTTGTATTGTGAGAAACACAATTGTATTGTTGTATTGTGAGAAACAACTGATTAGAAATCAGAGGAAATAAATACCAAGGAATTTTTTCTCTTAAAAATGTCTTTGGAGCAATATGTTAGGATTCTATTTCCTGTCATTTTAAAAAAACAACAGTAACAAAAAAAGTCAGCACTCTCCCTATTTATACTTTCAAAGGCTGTCTTACAAACTGTTCTGAAGAGTCAATGATTTTACTGAAGTGCAATGGCCCATTCTTGCATGGAGCATTTTCTCAGCATTCTCAGATTAAGCAGAAAAATAGTGCTCCCTACATTACCCAGTACAGGAACGGTGACACTCAGACAAACAAAATCAGTCTGTAGGGCAACTTCCATTAGTTCAGCTACTGTCTGGGATGAAGTAGGATCTTTCACCACAAATATCAAGCACTCTGCTAAAAATATCTGTATGCACTGTTGTTGTAGCCATATAGTTCCAAGGGTATGAGAGAGACAAAGTGGATGAGGTAAAAATCTTCATTTATCAATTCAGAATGACTAACCCAGTAATTTAAGGATGCAGAAGGTGGAGAAATAATTGGCTAACTGAAGTTGTTAAGTTTGTTGGGCAGTGGCCAATAAGTTTGGTTAGAAATCTGCAAACGCTGGTCCCAATTTTGATCCCATTTTCACTGATGTAAATCTGGAGTAGCACCATTTGATGTTAGCAGAGCTACTCCAGATAGGAATTGGGTCTTCTGGCCCTGGTGCTCCTTTGTAGAGAACAATACATTCTCATGGAATCTTTCCCTGTTTGACGTTCATGGTGAATTAAACTATCTGATTGTTGCTAATGGCTTGCATGTTTATTTACTAGAAATAGGCCCAAAGGATTTCACCCACCCTCAAAGTTCACAGCTGTTCAGATTTGGGGTTCTACAGTATGTTCCCCTCTCTTGTTTACAGGCATTTCCACTCAAGATCATCATCATCATGAACTGTTAGGCCCGATCATGACTGGGCTAAACCAGCTTAGCTCCATTGACTTCGATCAACTGAAAACCACCCTGCTACTGGTGATTTGCTGAAAACTTCTCTGCTAAACAGAGGGGGGAAAAGTGGTGCAGTAAAAACATAACATAAAGGGAAAAGCCTGTATTATCATACCTTGTAAGGCAGTGAGTGGAGTTAGGGAGTTCTCCTTCAGTTTCAGAGGAAATTTCTAACCTGTTTCCATTTTGCAGGGTTCAAAGTGGACCCATGCTGGGAAAGAAAAAAGAAAGTTTTCACAACATTTGTAATGATATTTTTTAATTATCTTGTTCAAAATAACTATTGAACTTTTTCAATAAACAAAAATAGCTAACATCTGTTTATTGAAACCCATAAAAAGTTAGAGAATGACTGCAAACACAAGTAGGATAAAAATGTTGATTAAATTATTGATTAAAAAAGTCATGGAAACTTTTTTTTTGTGGAAAATGTCTACTTTCCATAAAAGTTCTGGGTTTTTTAAGGTAGTTTTTTTGTTCAGAAAAACTGAGCTTGTAAAAATGTGTTACAAGCTTTAATTACTTCTCAGCAAGCAGTTTTACCTGACAATATGGACAGTGTGGAATCAGAATGTTCTGACACTAAAGAGCTCTCTAATGGGTGCTCCTCTGAAGTACTGAAGCACAGACTTGATCCATCTTTAGCGATGGTTAATAAGATGTAGTCATTCTGTTATAATAGTTTCTGGTTATAGATGTATTTACTATTCTTCTGATCGTCTGTAAATTGTTCATGTTTGATGATTTTCTGGTAGGGATGGAAAGGAAAAGAAAAAGATTAAGTGGGATTAAGCAACAGCCAGTATGAAAAAGGTAAAGGAAAGAGATGTCAAGGATGTCTCCAAAATTTAGGTCCTGAAGAAAACAAGATAATGGAGGTATACTACTACTATTATTAGTGTGATTATAACACCTAGGAGTCCCAGGCAGAGAACAGGAGCCATTCTGCTATGTGGCGTACAAGCATAGAACAAAATAGAGGGGGATGGGAAAAGATGAGGAGTTAGCTGTATTGAGCTGACGGCTTATTTTTCTGGTGGTTCAGAAGACGGAGAAAAGGCCTGACTTAGCCAGTTGTGCAGTGTGTGGGGGAGACTCTTGCTTGACTTCTGTAGTGATCATTTTGTGCCCTGGAGCATGAAGGCCTGGAGCTGGATATTGGACAATTTTTCATCTTAGGCTGCTTTACTACACAGCCTGTTACTGGTCGGAGAATATCCAGCTCTGGGCCTTGACGTGAGAGGCCTGTAAAATTTGGCCAAGGTTCAAATGATGTTCTGTAAAAACAATGACTGGGAAAAAGGAGCCATCATGTAAGTGTGAAAGAGGGACCAAGGGGTGTGTGTGACGAGATGAGGGTTGCAGAGGAGAGGGGAGATAGGCCAGGCAGACAATAGTATAAGAACCAAACACTCTCATAGACTCATAGGACTTTAAGGTAAGAAGGGACCATCATGATCATCTAGTCTGACCTCCTTCACATTGCAGGCCACAGAACCTCGCCCACCCACTCCTGTAATAGACCCAGAACCTCGGGCTGAGTTAGTGAGGGCCTCAAATCATGATGTAACGATTTCAAGTTTCAGAGAATCCACCATCCACTCTATTATTGACTACAAAGGAAAAGAAGCTTCTTCTGGCAGAACACAGATAATTGTTGTGATTCCTCCTGAATTTTTATTGCAGGAAAGATAAACGTGGCATTGTTAAAAAAAACAACCCTGATTCATTTAAAAAAAAATCATACATTTAAAGAAACAATTGTGACACAGGAGGGTTAAAGGGAAGGTGTCAACTGAGTTGAAGAGCGTGTTTGAGGCATTTGAAATTTGGCTTTGGTCCCCATTCTGAGCTCTCAGCTTTTATGCAGTTGAAAGGCAATGAGGTTTTACAAGGTGAGCGTTACATTTAAAGCAGGCCTGCATTTGTGCTCTTTCTGATTACATCTTGAAGCGGAGATGGAATTAGTAGGGTTGAGCGCTCAAATGCTGCCTGTGAAGCATATTTCATTCACTCCTCTGATACAGTGCATATTCAGCCCAGTTTGGTTAATAGCGGAGGTTTGTGCATGTATGTGCAGCTACTTAGTAAAAATTAGAACACAACGCCACTAATTATAGAGTACTAAGTATCATATATGTAATAGCACAGGCAGTATGTGACCGTAACAATTTGTTCATTCATCTGTGAAGAACTGAGCAGAAATACCCACCTAGAAGTGCTGGTAAAGAACTATACAGCATGATAAGGTGTGGTACATTCCCTTGAAAAATTAGACGCAGTGTATGCCAAGCTAAACCACATTTGGTGATGCTCTTGATAATTGTATTATACATATTTTTACCTAGTAAGATTTGTCGTCTACATGATAATTCTTTAAAAAAATCGATTTATAACTAGCATATGCAGCTTTTTGAGATTAAAAAAAATGGGGAAATTCACTATTTTACATAACTTTTTGTGAAGGGTGGGGGGAAGAAGGGATATTTTTTGTGACCTTTGGCCAGTTTTCCCTTGGTACTGGTGGTGAAAACTCTCTTTTGGAAAAGCTCATACAATTCTATTTGTTCTTCAGATTTATGATTTTCTCTAGCTCTGGTAGCCTTTATATTGACTTTGGGAAAAAGAAAGCATCAGGCTCAATGCTAGACTTTGGTGGAAGAAAGAAACCTTTGTTGGCATCTCAAGCTTGGGGCCAGTTCAACTCCTGATGAAATTTAGAGCAGCCTCGGGGCTTTTCTAAACTCCATAAATTGCAACAATCCCCGAAGGATAGTTATTTCAGCTGGAAATTGTGGCAGTCGGGGCATTCACGCCATGCCACTTTCTGTTGGGTACACCCTTAATATGTCCTACATGCCAGAGATCAGGATAGGGGTTGGTGCAGAGCCATCTACATAAAAGGAATCCCCAGGAAATTAATTAACCCAGTTTTGCCGCATCTTTATACCACGAGCAGCAGAAAGGGGTCATAGTGAGGTTGAGAATCTGGTTGATAGTTTGTAAAATGCTCTGGGAATCTTCAGGCTGAAACATGCTGTAACTGAAACATTATTTTATTATTGTATTCACAAAAGGAAAGTTTTGAAAGGATTTCATTAATCATATTGCTGTAGTCTGCAGTGTGGTTTGCTGTCCCAGCCAGAGCACTGTAACTGTCTTGTTTGATTACGCGTCGGCTGTGATTAAAAATGCTCCAATCCCTATTCTTGGGCCAATCTTTATTTAGGAAAAAATCTGTCATCACCATCAGACTCCAGCCCCGGTCTGTTGGTATGGAAGAAGTTGCATTAGATTCTCTGGAGGAATAGATACTGTCTCTGATTGGAATTTCTTATTTGTGAACAATCCATACTCCGCTCCTCTGTTTTATATTTTGTGTATTGGATTTCCTGAACTCTGCTGAGAGTTGTGCTTGGGTAAGGAGTACAATAATTGGTTCCTTCTGATCTGATACATTTTCAAGGACTCTACCCAGCAGAAAATTATTTGCTTCTCATTGACTTCTTTGAAATTCACATCTGTTATGTCTATTTTGACATTCCCTTTTCTTGGAAGGTTACAGTGGTGCATGCTTTCAGTAAGAGTTGTTGGCTAGGTCTTGGCAAATTTATCATCTGTGATTTATAGTTATACTAGTGCAAATTCATCCACCATTAAAGATTTTGTGAATATACATAAATATATCAGACCATGTAAGCATGCAAGTGTAATGTACATCATTTAGGCATTCTATTTTGAGTCTATTAGTATATAGTGTAAAGATCAAAGGATACATCCTCTCATTGTAGCATGAGAGATTCAGCATTGGGGTTAGTTTTAAAAATGGCCCAAAAGACTCTCTGGACACATTAATGGATTTATTAATTAGATGATAAGCTCTTTGAGGCAGTGACTAGGTTTAGACATACGTTTGTTCAGTACTTAGTGCACTGAGGTCCCCAATACCAACTGTGACCTCTAGACACTACATTAGTGTAAAAAAGTAAATAATAATAATATGGCTCCTGTAGCTGCATTTGGACCTTTGATATTAACCCTTTTTAAATTTTGGCTGAACTCACTAAATACACTTACATAGCCTACAGCCTTTAGCTTATTTCGGGGAAGAAGATAATTTAAAAATTAAATCTAATATGCAAAATGTCTTTCAACTAGAAGGAATCAGATGATCTGAGTATATTATGGTCACAAATATTAAATTCAAAACAGAGTAAACGTCTTCGCCTTGGAAGAATGTAGTTCAGCTCTTCCCATGCAAACAGATTTGGGCTCCAAAATTCACTTGGTGTTAATCACCTGTAGCTTTGCAATGTATTCCCTCCCCTTATAAGTGACAACCTCTATTTCAAACTAACAGAAGCAAAGATGCCAAGGTCATGCTTTTCCAGTTCATTTGCTGAGGCAATCTAATACTGTAACTATCTAGGCCAGTTGCCAGCAGAACTGGACTTTAAATATCTTATAAGAGCATCGCTGCACATCTAGTTTAATCCTGCCCTGTAATTTAAAAGTCTAATGCAGACAACTACATGAAAGAATTTCTAATTCAATCAGCCTCACCTTGTTCATATACAGAAAAGTATTGCATTGCCTTAAAGAGGTAGAAGAAATAACACAATGGCAAAGGGCTTTTATACCATTCCCCCCTTTTCAAAAGGAATAGTAATGCATCTTGAATGGGGGTGGGAGGACACTGCAAAGCCGAAATAATAAACAAGTGAGAGACAGTGTCTTCGGTGAAGAATGGGACATGACCTGCATCTGGAAAGCAATTGTTTTCATAAGTGATTTAGGTTTGAAGTATGGAAGAGAACTATAAAGGAGGGAAAAACTAAATCCATTTAGCTATTAGATTGCTTTAAACAATACTAGCAATGGGAATATGCCTAGTGATAAATTGACCTTAATATACCTGCTAGATATCAAGGTAATTTCAGTACATTCCAAAGTTCAATTGAATAGCTTTTCAAACCACCACAAAACAAGTGGACGGAGAGCAAGAATGCCCTCAGCTAGTCCCTTCCCATTTTCTTTCAACTTGATTGCTCTCACATCTTATATTAATCATGTTGCCTACCGCCATTCTGAAATGCACAATTAGGTTAGGAAAATAAACAGTAAAATGATGGCTGAACTTAATTATTCTTTAGTCTTCCCATGCACACTACCAGTTAGGGTCTCAAATTAACTGTCTGTTGCTTCCCCCTCAAGAGCTGATCCCTGCATAGTTAAAGAATATGATGATTAAAAGAAGATAAACACATATAAACAAGAGGCTCTCTAAATCTTTGTGCTCACTCATATCTTAGAGGAAATGAAAAACATATTTATAAACTGGAATAGAGCTAGAGAAAACTTTGAAGGAGAGCAGATGCTTGAACTTAATATGGAAGAAGAAGAATAAGTAAGGAGACATGGCCAGTAGCAGTAAAGGAATATGTACCTAAACTGAACATCCCTCTAGAGATGGTTCCTCCAGAACAGGTTCTCAGGCGTATTCACAAAGCAATTTGGAAGATCCTAGTTCTGCGAACAGTCCAGAAAGGTCCAAACAATTCTCCTATTTTCTTTCTATGTAGTGGCTTTTGTGTCTATAGTCATTTTGTGGATTTAGTGAGCTTTCCGCCACTGCTGGAATGCAGAGACGTCAGAATCTGTCATATCATCATCATCATGTAACAGGTGAAAGGTGCCATCACTGAATGCTCATGTAAAATAAAACAAAATTTCTGCAAAACTGTGAGAAAAATCTTCATGAAAAAATAAATGCCACAAAGTATTGATGTATATCATAAATTGGCTGGGTCAGCAGTTTGGTCATGGTTTCCTATATCTCAATAATTCTGACATATGTTCCTGGAGGAAGAGTAATGTTAATCCACAAGGCTCCCATTGGCTTAAATTTTAGAAATATTTGATGTAGCGGGGAGGGACTCAATAGATGGGGATTCACTGTTGATTATCTCCTTTACTGAAGGCAGGGAAGTGTCAAATGCCGCCGATTCTAAAATTAATGGTTAGGGATCTTAGGGGAAGTGGGAATAAATTAATAAGGTTGGAATTTTTCTCAAGCCAAGTAAATGCAGTATAAAAATTAGCTTCTCTTCATAAAATTGAATACAGCATATTGGAGTTTGACTAGCTTTAAAGAACAGGAAAAAAATGCCCACTCAGATATACTCAGCACAACTGTAAGTAGAATCCACATATTTGTAGTAGCAGTTCAACTGAAAATGTTTTAAAAATGTACTGATATTGTATGCACAAACCATTCATATAATTTGTTTCAAAAGTCTCCTATTTGACATCAAATATTAAAAGTTTAGAAGTACTACTTTCCAGGGAGCTACGTGCTATGTTTCCACCTTTCAAGATCTGAAAAGGTCAGTTCCCTTTGGGTTAGAAGAAGAAAGAGGAAGTTGCAGATACTCAGATGTTGCAATGAAGTCTTGTTACTATGAATTCTGAGAATGTTGTCATTGTCTACTAGACATTGTCAAAGATAAATGAAGAAGAAAACCCCCTTCAAACCAACAGACAAAAACCTCAACAGCATACTCCAAACTTTAAGAGTATCCAAGATTTGAATGCTTCACAACCATTTTGTTGCTATCACAACTATATTATTTAGATCACACACAAAAAACTATGTTAAAAAAATGTTAAGGGTGCAAAGTCAAGTACTTAAATATTAGGAAATGCCCACAAAGCCTTCATTCAGACCTCTTGTCATTATGCATTTTGATACAATCTTTAGTTAAATGATCACATCTATTTTTCTTTTTCACAGGACCACACTACCAGCTCCACCTATAATAATGCGTGTGTGTGTGAGACTTTATCAGCAGAGAAAAATAGGGCTTTTTCTTACTCATTGCTGGTTGTAATCTAAATATCACCTTCCTACAACATTCCTGAAGTTCTCTTTGAGAAACCATCCCCAACGAAGTGAACAATTCAGACATGGAAAGCCTGTCAAAATGGCATTTATGAATTCTTGAAGCTCAGACATTTGTTTTATTAACTACAAATTAATTACAATTGCACTATCTCGCCTAAGGTCTATATTTTCAGTGAGGAAATAGTTTCAAAATGCGAACAGGTTGAGTGCAGTGATCAAGCACTGTTCCTAAGCATTGGCTTTGATTGCTTATCTGGAAACTTAGTTTTAAAGCTTGACATGTACTTACAACCCAGGCAATCCGAAAGAGGCACATTGTTTTTACAGGAGTCTCAAGTTTAACTCCTTTCTTTTTGCCAGTTGACATTCATGGCATACAATAAAATTGTACTGTATGAAAATACAAAGGCCAGTCAATGCTCCACCTCTCTGTCTGACCAACTGTGCAGTTCAGAAGGAAGCTTTCTCCGGTATGCTGCTAATCACAATACAGGGAGCCTGAGCAGAGAACTAAGGGAGATTTAAGCCCCTTTGCTGATTTGGGCAGACAAGACAGGTGATTCATGAGTTCATATATGTGTATATATAAAATTTACACACACCACACAGAGTTTGCAAGGCACATGGTGCCCATTAATGGAAATGAAGCTTCCCATGTGGCAATTTCATCAGGCAAAATCAAAGTTCAGTTTTCTCTTTTAATCCAGTATTTGCAAAACAGGTGAGCTCTCACCCAAATGAGAAAAAAAGAAGGCTAAAACAATCAATCAACAAACATGGTAAATTGTGGGCCAGTCTGCTTATCAAAGTTCTGTAGCTGCACTGAAGTCTTGCTGTTGTTCTTATAATATTTAAATTAGCAATACTCTTTTTTAATTGAAATCAGTCTATTAAAAGAGATAGCACTTGGAGCTTGAAAAGCCTAAATAGAACATAGGTGGCATCAGTGATGCATTCAGTCTCATAAGCTATTCAGTGTATTTATTGTGAGCCAAGCCATTTGATTTCAGCAATACAAATTTCACACTAGGTGAGAAAAGCAGCATTAGAATTCAAACTGTTTTAGAGGAATGCAAAGTTTACAGAAAACTCACATATGGAGGCTTATGGGGATCAGCATTTCACATTGGGATCAATGTTTTTTCTCCCACAGGTTTAAACTCACTCTTGCTGGAAATATCTTTACAATATACAGTTGGCTGCATGTGAAACCAAATTCTTATTATAACCTTGAAGCAACGTAATCTGAATATTAATATTTAGCATAGAAACCTCAGGATTACAGAGAACAAAGACAATTGATATCTGTCTGGAATTTAATGTCGGAGTTGGAAATGGTTTTAAAACTAGGTAACTTGCTCTGTCTTTTTATGAGCAGGTACTGAAATCAATGGGACTCCTTGCGGAGTAAGGTATTACACTCAATGTGAATTTGGTTATCAGAATCTGGCCCTTAGAAGGTAATCTCTTTAGGGCAGAGAATATGGATTTGGTTTGTGTTTGTAAAGCATGCAGCACAGTGGGGCCACACAACTGATTGGGGTCTCTGGGTTCTAATGCAATATAAAGCCAAAACAAATAACATCTGAATTACTATAGTCACATGTGCAAAGATTTTCAAAAGGAATCAGTCCTGTTGGGTGCTCAATTTGAGACATATTAAAAAGCCCTGATTTTATGAGAGTGCTAAGTATTCTCCCCCCTGAAAATCAGGCCCATTTGAAGTGTCTCCAGCTAGGCACCTAAAAATGAAGATACCTAATAAGCACTACTCACTTTTGAAAATTTTGGCTGTGGCCACTAGTAGAGGGAGCTAGTCGTTTGCCCCTTTACTGAAAGTTACAGATGTTTCTTGGTCCAGAGAGCCTGGAGTTGATTTGAGTATGTTGGTCCCTAATCACTCAAACTCAACAGTTGTAAAGGATCAAAACCAACAACAATCAATCAACTCATTCAAAAGATGTAAAAACTACAAAAACAAGTAGCTGTTTTACAAGGATTTTACAAAAAAGTTTTTTTTGAGGGGGAAGAAGAGGGATGACAGGGGATTATGTTTATCTATGATTAATGACTGTCTCCCCAAATAACATAACTCTCTTAAGACATGTGGGAGAAGAGAGAGACTAGCTGAGAGAGTAGGGAGAGAAAGAGAGGAAAACAAAATAAAAATGCTTGAATACTGTTTGTGCCTGACCTTCATATCTTTGATGGTTGCATATGAACTGAATATTGTAGCAAAAGATGGATCACAGCCCTGCAGAGTGTAGGGACTCTGTCAATATAGTTAATACATCATTTGCAACTCATTGCTGTGGTTTTCCACATAGCATGAATCCTTAACATTAAGGTGCGTGTCTTGTGTCGATCACAGGCATACTGTTTGTATGGTCAAGGTTATTATACTGGGCAATTAACTTCTAAAACTCAATTGCCTTCTTCCAGATGCAAAACCAGCTAGATTCTGAGTAAAGAAAGACAGAAAGAAACTCAGTGTTTGCTATTGTGTGGAATCTCTTCCAATATCAGAGGCTGCAGTGATCCTAGGGGTATGGGATGTCTCTGTCTCATGGGATGTCCTTCGTAATATGCCTCTCTCTTCTCTATCTCATACTCCTGAGCCATTGAATCTGTACCTCGTTTGTCCAGTACCCAAGGCAGGCCTAACTTGGCTTGGCACCTGTACTTTCACCCTGGCATCTGTGACCAGTGAGGTGGTTAAAGTGACCCAAAACCAGCCTCTCTAAAACAAAGCAGGATTTAGCATGCAGAGCAAGGAGCTAAACCAGCAAAGAGTCCTGTATGTATATTTCCCCTTCCCTACACATTAATCTTTCCTTGCAAGCATTTGTAAATTCTCCAGAGCTTAGCTAAGCCCACATCTTTGGCTGGGAGAAGCAGACTTGCGCTGCTTGCAACATACTCTCTCAGTCGCTGTGTGTCACCTTGCATACCAGTCGCTTCTCACTGACACTGCCTTTACAGCCCCTCTACCCTCTTCCTCAGGCCAGCATCTGTAAGATTTAGGATCCCCTTTGATCCTAAGATTAACAGGGAAGAATAAGCTTTTATTAGCCTGGATAGATCCAAATATAGGTGTATTTCCCAATAAACAGCTGCCTTCTTGTTTCCTCAAGGATATTTATCTGGGACATTGTTTATTTTCCTGTTGGTTTTTCCCTTACAGCCTCCTTTGATTTATCATCACACAGGTAACCTGAGGGGTATATGATATTTATAAAAAAATACTACACATAACTCCCTCATTCTTTACACTAATTTCTTTTTCTTTTTCTCCTACTCAAGAGCGTGGCAGCAAAGAGAGAAAATATTTTCTTACAAGAAAGTGGGCAAAAACCAATTTGTTATTGGTGGCACAGTCTGCAATAAATGAGCCGCTCCTTTCATTTCTAGTTTGCCTACCCTCTCTGTTTTCAGGTGGTGTACTTTCCCAGTTTCGGCCCGCCCCCAAAGAACGCAGCAGCTGTTCGGTACACTGAGCCCACAAATATACTGCAGATGTTTTGCAATATCTTTTGCATGTGTCAGTTGAGAAGATGGTGAAAACCTGGGAATTTTAATATGGAATGATTTTCTTTAAGGGAAAACAATTATTCCAGTTACTCCAAAACTAAAAGGCAGGTGTGGCCAAAATAACTAGGGATAATAAGGAGGAACAGCAGGTACAACTCGTATAGTGCAATAACTCCTTCTCTGTCACAGGAGATCAAGATCAACTTGTCCCACCCCCTCCCTATCCAGCAGCTCTCTCGAAAGTGAACGCACAGATATTGGACATATAAAAGCAATGCCAGTCCTCTGCTGCATGACAGTTAGGGGCTAGTTCAAGTCAAGAGGCATAGCAGGAAATGGATGCCCTGAAAAACAATTACTGAGCAAATCACCCATCTGAATAGGTTGGAAATAGAAGCCTTTCAGAGTTCATTTGTGAACTAATGTTACCATTAAAGAGGGTTGGAAAAAGTGACCCCCAATTCTGTTCCTGCTGACATATACTTTTTTAAAAAAGAAATATTCCACAGCTCTGTGAGGCTAGGAACAGAAGAAAGAGCTGAAACAAAGCCAGGAGGTTAATTTTTCATCATTATGGAAAGTGAACCGGTGGTGTACTGGTCAACTGGAACAGTAAGTCTGTCACACTGCTGTGGGCAATGAGCACATAAGCCAGCTCTGCTCTACTGAACTTCTCCAAACTAGAGACTGGCCCAGGTAAAAAACTCAGGTCCAAATACCTCTGATCTATATAGAAGTTTGGATCTGGATCATCTCTTTACACTTCAAGCCCATCTCTTCAGTGGTACTTAAACCAATGAGTTAGTTAAACTGACTAAGGATCATATGCTTTGGTCTTCAGAGGATACACACAGCCCCTGAAACATTCTAACAACATCTAACAAGTACTATGTGCACAAACAGCCACTTGAAATTCTACCTTTACACCTAAAATAATTAAATGGTTCCAAAATGTCTGGGATGTTGTCTCTGGGGAGAAAGTAACCTATAAAACAAACAAAACCTCAGGCACTACTATAGAATCTGCACACTATTCACAAAGTATTCTCAAAAGAGGCAGATATTCTGATCAATTTTTCCCTGGCATAGTTATAATATTGCACACATAAAAATCATCTGCTGGTTGGTTAATGCATGTTTATTGCAAATGTGCACAGCCATTTCAAGAAACTGCTAATTACAGACATAACATTAGATCTATTCAAAGGAGGTTTAAATTGTTGTTACACAATGTAACTGCTATCCTTTAGGAAGATTGCTATTTACATGTTATCAGTCTTCCACTGACTGATGCACTACTATAATCAAATGATACAAAACTATTGACTGTATTATTGTAACTTTGTTTACATCCATTTTGTATTGTACAATATATAGAATAAAAATAAATAATCTGCTTCTGCTAGTCACTGATGTCAATGAAGTTTTACCAGTTTAAAACTAGAGTAAGATCATAATCTGGCCACAAAGTATGAATGACTCCAATAAATGAGGCAAAAGTCCTAGGGAAAAATATAATATGTGATCATTCAATTAAAGACTGTATCCTAATGCATACATACAAAGGGACCAAATAAAGGTCAGGGTGCTGGAACAATTTTTATAGTGGGGGTGCTAAGAGCCAAACTGTAAACCCTGTATATAGTGGAAACCATTTAAAGCCAGAGGGTGTGGGAGCACCTCCAACATAATTCCAGCACCTATGAGTAAATTTGCACATGTAACCTTAATTCTGGCATGTCCTAATTTTTGAGTGCTTGACTTTGCAACCTTAACATTTTTAACAGAGTTTTGTGTGCAATTTCCTAGGTTTTTAAACAGGCAAACTGAAAAATGGGAGATCCCATCGTGTGGAATTATATTGACACCCAATGAGTTCATCAGCAGGGTTGGAACTTTTAGACCCAGAGCACATAAGTTGATGTAATGGGGCAATGGATAGCTGTAGTAAGTTATCTTATAAGTGGAGCAGCAGGGTTGAAGTGCACACTTTCCTAATGGGTTTCACAGCTATTTGCTGACAGCAGATGAATGAGGAGACCCAGAAAACTTGGGTTCCATTCCAGGTTGTGGAGGAGAATGTAATCTAGTAATCATAGCTCCTTTCTCCCTTCCAAGCTGTCCCTGTCCCAGTCCTGTATCTCCTCCATTCTGAACTTCTCATCTCAGTTCCAGTCCTCTTGTCTATCCATTTCCAGTCTCCACTCCTGTCTGGTTCCAGTCCTAGTCTCAGCCCTTGCACCTTCTCCAAAAAGTTCCCTATCCTAGATTAGCCAGTCCCAATCTTCCCCGCTTCTCCTACAGGTCCTTTACAGTCTCCTTGCCCATCTAGTCCCAGTCCCTTGTCCCAATCTACTACTTCTGCTACCCCAGTCTGGTTTTTGTTTCCTCTGCATTTCAGTCCGGGGTGCCTCATCCTGCATTCTGCTTGGGAGCCAGCACTGAAAGCATCGGAGAGAACGGTCAGCCTGCTTTCAGTTCCAGTGACCAATGCCATAGCTGATGAGCAGCACTTGCACGGAAATTCATGTTCAACTCCTGCAATCCCAGACTGGAGCATGCTGAGTACAATCAGAATGTTTAGATAATCTAGCTGTCAAACACTAACAAGTTTCTACTGAGCGTGTGCAAGCTGTGATGTTTCAGAGGCTCATAGCTTGGCCCAATATGGTCCGATTTTCACAGAAACAGGAAAGGGCACATCCTCATCAACAGGACAGCTTTCTGCCAGATTTCCAGTCCCTGCTCCAAAGCACAAGATTTTTCTCAGTGACGTGGTTGTTAGACATATTTAATCATGGGCAAACATGTATTTTTCATTAACTTCATTCTTAGGAATTCCCAAACCACTTTTCCTGAAAAACTTTTTCCAAAAATTCAGACTGAAGCAGACACCCAGCAGGGAAAATGCCAGTTCAAATAGTTTAAGCTCAGCAAAGCAACTGAAAACAGTCTTATAACAAGAAGTGGTCAGGCAACCTTAAGCTGCTAGCTCTGCCTATATTAATGTAAGAACAGTTCATTAGAAGCAGAGTGGGAATGCCACCTTCCCACATCCAACTTTACACGTAGGTGACAGAAGAGATTTGCATTTTGTCTAGGCTGATCATTAGGTTTTTGGTAATGGTATTATCAGATAAAATAAGTAATGCTGCCAGGAATATTATCCTAGGCCGGACTAGTTCAGAATTTAATCTCTTAGCTGTAGATATTGCCAGTGGCTATTTTATCTTTAAATTTAATTCTAATTTGTATATTTCTTGTAGCTTTGAAAAACTCCATAAAAAACATGGATTTATATTTACAATTCAGTCATTTCTCCAATTAGGTCATAGTATTTTCTGGTTCAAAATGTATTTGTAGGGTTTTCTCACATGGTAACATCGTCACAGAAAAAATTATTATTATTCAGTAATGGTTCCCAAACTTCTGTATTTTTACATTAAGAATTGTATTTTCCATAAAACAAAAACCAAACAAACTTTATATTCTGACAATACTGGGATCCTAATACATATAACCTTGTACAGGGCAATTTCAGATGAAAAGTTTTTAACTGCTTGCTCACTGTTTTGGGGGTCTGTACCCCACCCTCTCCCAGGATTACTGCTCATAAAAGCTAGGGCTGAAATTACAGACGTGGAGGAGATGTCTACATTGCAGTAAAACACCCACACCTGACTCCGGGTCAGGCGGCGGGGCTCTAAAACTGCAGTGGAAAACTCCAGCCTGAGCCCAGACATCTACACTGCAGTTTTACATCCCCACGGCCAAAGACCTGCAAGCCTGAATCAGCTGGTGTGGGCCAGCCACAGGTGTTTAATTGCAGTGTAGACATACTTGGAGAGTGAACTTTTCTCCTTAGCCACAGGACTGGTCAGCACTGGCAGCAGCAGGGACTTATTTGCTCACAAGCCCGGCAAGCAAGCAGAGAGAGGAAGTGGGTCATTTTCTTAGACTAACATGGTATCTTTGGCCTCTGCTGAGTGTTGTGAGAGTGGCTGTTGTGGCACAGAGTCAAGCAACACCTTTCATACAGCCTTCAGGTGATAGAGCGATCCGTAGTGGTTCTGTTTGGACAGGTAACTTAAAGGTGAAAGGTTTCCTCCCTCTTTTTCATATACTGAGCAACTGTTCCCTAGTGCCAAAAGATTCCTTGAAGCAAACGCTTTGCGGGTTATTCCTCAATTAGTCGTTAGTTTTGCTTATACAAATGTAGAAAGAGAATAATACCATCCCTGCCCAAATTTGTTCAAGGAGGTGGAGCTAGATCCAAAGGTTTCAGATATTAAAATGGGGCTGATATGGTGGTTCCTTCCTTTTTTTCAAGAGCATCTTGTTCAGAAGCCAGACTGTTGGATTCAAGCACTGTGGTTGTCCTGTGGCCAGACTTGTCTCCTAGGATTGGCCTCCTGGAATAAAAGGTCAAGCCTCACAAGTCATGAGAACTTATTGGTGCAATCTTATCATTGCACTAATGTAGTTCTTTGCATTTAATTATAGACAATATTTGTATTTCTGCTTACTAGTAATAAATGTAAATATAGATACAGACAAAGTATCTTTTTTCCCCAGGGAACTCTTTATGCTGAATCTACAAGGGTCAATTAGTGGTACACATTCACTTGCATGAAGACTATTTGATGAGACCCATTGGTTATCTGATGTCACACCACATACATAAGGGATGGTGGTTTGCTGACAGTCCCTCTTAAAGTGCCTTCTCCGCAAATTTCTGCAGTCGCCACATGTTTAGGTCAGCATCAATTAATAAAACGATGAGAGATTTGGATTTTCCAAGCTGCTTATAACTGCGGTGCTGGCAAATCTCTCCCATTGGTGAGCATGGACCAGGGGAGAGAATTCCGGTCAGCTGCATGCTGTACAACGTCTTCCAAGGGCTGACATGCACGTATTATGTGCTGTACATAAAAGTAAAGGCAAATTGCATTACAGTCTGCATAATGACTTTGGGCTTCTAATGAGGCATTCAAAACAGAGGAAAGATAGAGCCAAAAGGCAGTGCTGTGTCATGACGATACCTTTCCTGTGGCTCCCTCTTTTTTAATGCTGAACTAAGGTCTTGTCTACAATTAGAAATAATCCCAACTCAGCATTTGATATTCAACAATCAAAAGTACTGACCTCTAAGTGCAGAGAACAAGCTTTGGTTTCACTGATTGAGCTAAGCACGAATTACTTTGATTGCAAGCAGGGATAATCCTTGACTAGTTCAATCAAAGTAAATCCTGACCTTTTCCTGTCAACACTGACGGGTCAGCCCCAGGGCATCTAGGCCAATTGATGGACACTGACTGAAGAATCAGAGATATTGCTGAGTATAGACAAGGCTTAAGATTAAATGTAAGGCAGCTAGTTAACCTCTAGCTTTATGTTCGTGAAACGGTGGCTGTGCCTGTGAAGTGGTGCAATTCTGAGTCTGTACAGAGGACAATTCAAGAATAGCTCTACAGTAAAATGCTGAATCCCCTACCCTTCAGAGGCATGGATAGCCCAAACAGCAGAAACTCTGTAGTTCTCTGTGAATGGAACCGAGTCATACAGGTGGATATGCACAAGGTCTGGCTTTATTTGCCTGGTGAAGGTGGAACAGGGGCATGTCCAGTGAACCTCTTCAATATCCAGATGCACAGGCCTTTGCCATCCTCCAAATAAATACACAGGAGCCCCTGCTGCTGCTCTTACCCAAATAGCTGCCCAGAGTGGCTAAGCAATATCGAGAGAATTACTTAGGGATGTTCACCGTAGCGTGGAGGCTGGGGTTCTTGCTGAAGCTTGAGTCCAGTACGGCCAGTCCCAGACAAATTCTCATCCCTGCCTCCAAAGAGAGGTTTTGCCTTGTAGGGTACTATCTGAGTGCAAAAGTGTCCCATATTTCACATTGTCCTCACAGGCATGTATGTTATGTTATAAAATGTACCTTCCTTTACACTTTAGATCTTCATTCAGGATTCCTCCACGCAGCAGCATCAGTGTCTCACATAGGTAAACCTTTAGGTTTAGCCTCTGCTGAACTGCTTCATGCAGTATTTTTGATTAGACATAAAATATACAGCCTTGGGGCTGGACTGGTTCCTCCCTACTTATCGGTAAACTGAATCAACTCCAACATGGTCCTCTGCCATTTTCTATATCTGTTTGAGAAGTGACTAACCCACCACAATCACACATCCGTCACTCTCCCTTCGGTATGGCATGGAGCAAAGGTAACCCAATAACTTTCCTGTTAGGATGTTTGCAGAATTCTCTTTCTCTCCTTTCCTTACTTGGTTCCAGCTGGCATGAGTTAGCTGGCAAACACATCTTGCAGCAAACAGAACTTATCCTGTGACCACTGGCTCCCACTCTGGTGTAGTGTAGAATCCCAGCAATCAAGAAGCATTTTCCTTTTCTTTTTTATACCAGTTTACATTTTGTATGGTGTGGCTTACTTCTACAGACACACACCAGAATCACTTCCATGGCCACTGAAATGCATCCGCTTCTAGATAGCTCTGACATGATACTGACCAGCTCAACAAGGCAGACCAGGAAGTGAGAATCACACATAAGCAAATTGACACAGCAAGGGGACTGATGGGTTGGCAGAATGCAATTATCCAAACTGGAATTTTGCCAGGACAAAAGAGCGAACACACTCCAGAAAGACTACTATTTACTATTAATGATGGGTGAAAGTAATATGTTTCAGAGAGTTAACTTTGTTGTCACTGAGATGGGGTTTTTAATGAGCTTGTTAATTGGACTTTATATATCTTTCCTGAGAAGATAATACTATTGCAGTGTTTAGGAGGATCTGATCACTCTTGGAAACTGATTTTAATGTCAAAATGTCATTATCTATGCAAATCTGGGCTAGTTCATTTACTCCCTGCAGTAATTGGTGTTTTGCTAAATCACTTAATACTGAATTAGCAAAAATGATCGTCTTAAACCAGATCGCCAATGCAAGTTAAGATTGAAGAGAGGAAATTTCAAAATTCAATTGAAATGAACAATGTGGCAATTTTAGTCTGCAGGTATGGACTGAACAATTAGGCTCATTACCTGTGATCAGATCCACATGAGAAGTCCTCGGAGCCCATGCAGAGCTATATAGACCTCTCCGGGGCTGTGTATAGGTGTAAGATTGCACCTGAGCAAATCTAAGTGCACAATCTGGACCTCAGATTTCCTAACATTGTTATTAATGCATAATATTTATACATAGCACCCTAGCTGTGCATTGTGCTGCAAAGAGAGGTTAAAGAGTCCTTGCCCTAAGAAAGTTAACCGCTAAATATCACGTCTTGTGTCACTCTAGCATGGTGTGCATATTATTTTGTAAGGGATGCTATTTTGCGTGATGTGTTGTAGCAGTTCAGTCTCAATCATGCTATAAGGGCTGCAAAACGTTGACCTCTATAATCCCATGTTTTCACATGCTCATAACTTTCTGAAACACAAACTTTTGGTGTTCAAACTGACTATGGGTAGTTTCTGACCAAAAAGTGAATTTTATTCGATAGGCAGTGTCTTTTTTGTCATCAGTTTTGTCAAAGGTTCTAGTCCTGCAGTGCTTAGTTGGGCAAAATTCCCAGCAAAATCAAGGAGTATTCAGTGAACAACTTCAGGGGAGCTGTGCTTGCATATATACTGGGTCTTTTGCTCTTTGCACAACATAAGTAATATGAAAGAACCATATGGGCACACAAATAACTGTGTTTACCAACGTATATCACACACAAGATCTCAATTCCCAGCAAAAAAAGGGTGTCCAATGGCTAGAGTTCTAACTTAGGACTTGAGAGGCCTAGAATCATATCTCTACAATATCTCTACATATCTCTGCTACAGATTTATTGTGTCACCTTAGGTAAGTCACTTAACTTCTCTGTGCCTCAGTTCCACATCTGTAAAATAGGCATAAAAGTACTTCCTATCTCACTGGGATGGTGTAAGAATAAATACATTAAAAACTGTGAGGTGCTCAGATACTGTAATAATGGAGACCAGATAAGTAACTTAGATACCTAGCAATTTACACACACTGCTCCTCTGGCAGGGCTCTTGTGACTTCAGAAACAGAGTGAGGGCCATTAGAGGGCTCACAAAGCATACTATCCAATTCTATAACACCACAGTACTGGATGAATAACGAACTGCATGACTGGGCCCATGGTGACATATCATGTCATGGAGTTTGTGTAGCTTGGCTCTGGACAAATTCTGTTGGAAAAATTTAGGACAGCTTACATGCAAACTGAAAGAACTTTCCCATCTTCGGTGCTCACATTGTCTTGTCCCTACGCCACTGAAGTGCAAGACTTACACCATCAGAACTGCCAGAGAGCTAAAAGACAAAAACAAAGTCTCAGAAAAATATTCCTTCTACACAGGTACTTTGTTCAGCATCTTATTAATATATGGAGAGCTCTTTTTCCTTAGCAGCGTAAAAGTCTGCCTTTCAGAGGCTGCATGATTCTATCTGTAAAATGTTAAGAGCAAATTCTAAGAGTTACAATAAATAAAGCACTTGTCATATTATCCCTAAGTGCAGAGGTCTTTCTACTTCATTATGCTCTGGTAATGGGCATAATGGTTTTATTTGCATAAAACCCAGATCCCATTTGACTGTAGTTTCTTTTTATTAAGTTGTTACAATTATATTAGTTTCCTAAACTATCATGTGTGGGGCTGAAATTGTTTATTTTTCTTCACAAACATTGGTGGGTTTTTTTAACCATAAAGTCATCTATTTGCATAATACATTTAGACTAAGTACGTATACACACCCGGACAGGCGGAGATTGAGAGTGTAAAAAACAATTTCTTCTTATCAGTTGTTACTAGGGCATCTCAGCTGGCAACCAAAGTAAAGGTAAATAGAACTGGTGTCTGATGCCAACCAGGGAACTAAAGTGTCTCCACTGGTAATGGGAAGTACAGCAGGACTGACAGTATTAATAAGATGACCCTAACACCCTGGAAAATGCAAAATGAGCCACCTGCAAAGCATAGTAGGTTATGGTTAAAAACGTGACTGTGTTAAAAAACAAATGAACCCTAAAAACCCCAAAACCCATCTTCTTACTGGTGACCACTTTTAGGTTGGCTCTGTGAAGGTTCATTGTGGGGAGAGGACCCAGAGAGTCCCCCTGTCTCTCTCTCTCTCTCTCTCTCATACAGGGTGTAGCTGTAATTTGGCTACAAGTGCTGGGAAGCAGAACTGGGGAGTGGTGAGGCAAAGGGTGCTGCAAGTACTTTTTTCACTCGCGAAGGGTGTCTGTACAAGGGTCTGACGTAGCCTGGCTCCCCTTCTTCGTGTGCCATCAACCTCGGCAGGACTTTGGTTAGGGAAAGGAGGTTCGTTCTTTGTTTAACAGTGTGGCAAGTGCCTCTACTCACTGCTACCCCGAAGGGCTCGTGTAAGCTAGGAAAGTCCAAAGACAGCCTAAATTGGTATAATACACACCTTGCCTGAAAATACTATAGGACATCTAGGATAGGCTGAATGAGGGCACCAAGATGCCAGGACATTGGGGCTTGTTATGGCTGAGAATATTAAGGACCCAGGTGCTTTGATCAAATCCAACCCAGATTGCTAATGAGTCTGACGGAATGATTTTAAACAGCTGAAGGCTTTTTTCCGAGGTTTAAGTGAAATTATTCCAGTAATCTCAGTTCAGTTCCCAGTGGCAGGCACTCAGTACACACACAGGGCACTAATTGAAATACTCGCTGGCAGCCTCCTCCAGGAGTCCAAGGTCAGAATAGGAATGGACACTGAATTACATGCTCACTGCCACAGATGCTCGGTGTCTGGGTTAGGGCTCAGGACACACTGGTGGGGCAGCACGGGGAACCTTGCATAATCACAATGCCTGAGGTGTGGATGAATTGAGAGGTTCAGCCTGGAAGGCTACTGTTCTTGCTAAAAATCAACAAACAAACTACAAAATTAACATGAAAAAAGAAATTGGTGTAATTTGGATTCTTTTCCTTCCCCCCCATTATATTAATTTAGATAGAATATAGGGGACCAAGGAGTCAAAAGTGTGACAGAAATCCATCACAGTCCAACATTTAAATGCTGTTAAACAAGGTTCAGTGTTTGGTAGATGAAAACCTCAGTCTGCTTAGTACTATGGCAAAAACATCCTCTCAAAATATTTTAAGTCCTTTATTAAAGATACAGAAAAAACAAAACAAACATGCATGCAACCCCCAAACATCTAAAGCATTTGAAATTTAAGTTCTTATATAAGACTTTCACTTTAAACAGCATTCCTTGTTTCTTTTCCAGTTAGCTGGAGGGAGATTTTAGAAGGAAACCCCCTGTTTGACAGTCTTTTAAATGGTATTAAACATGGTAATAACCATTCTTTTAGGGAAAAGAGAAAAAGGTAGTTGAGATGGTGGGCTGGAGCTTTGCTTTAAAATTCTAAGACAAAATAAGATGAACAAACACAGAAGGGGTGAGAAAAGAATACCAATGATAGACTATCACTTGCAACCTCGCTGCTGGAGAAACACAGCTGCAGTACATGGTCTTACTGGCCACTCTGAGACTTGTGCCAGCATTGGGCTATTTAGGATATGGTTTTCAGCTGCCTTTCTGGTCACTGTCTCACAACAGTGTTGCAAATATGCACTCTTGGCTGGCAAACCCACACTCTTATTAAATAAAAGGCAAAGAGAGGGATAGGAGAGAGACTAAATAAGGTGGGAAGGAAAACGACACACAAGGGGGCGATGTGAAAGTCTCACATCAAAGTTGGTATTTGGAATTTAGCAGGAACTGGTGAAGGTGGTGATTGTTATTTAGGTCTCCCCCACTGACCTGGTCGGCTCAGGATATTTCAAAGGTGTTAAGGTAAATCCCGGGGTCCCGGCCATGATGAGGAAACTCTCTCCTTCCTGTTCTCCTATCTTTAAATCAATCAGCATTTGCATTTGTCCGTTCATCAATTTTCCTCCCAAGCGCTCTCTCTCTTTTTAAAGACACCAAAAAGGAGTGATGGGTGGAATAGCTCATCCCCTCAATATTTTGTTAATCGATTAGATGTAATTTCTGACACACCAATGCTGGATCATTGATTTCCAGTCCTGCACTTTTCATTTTTGAGACATGATCTGTCCTTGAATTATATCAGTAGGCCTTGTTGTCAAGACTAATTCAGTCATTTGTACCTTTGCCCATCAACACTTATTTAATTTATTTCTTTATAGGTTATCGTAATACTTCATCAACCTTTTTACCACAACGGTAATTGTTACAACACCTTCCAAATCCGTGTGTACTTGTATCCTACCACATTTAGGACAGCTATTCTGGTGGAATTCTGCATGATGGACACAGCAGTTTCATTTCCGGAGAACCCCAGAGATGAAATATCAAATTAACATTAGCGTTATTTATTATTTTGTTAAACACCAACAGTGGGTCTTTTTTCCTGTACAAGACAAATAAGAAAACCTGGTCCTTGCCCCGAGAATTTTATAATCTAAGGCCCCAATTCTGCCATCTCATTCATAAGGAAATACCCCACACTTCTTGTGAACACACCTGGATTTAACTGGGCATAAATTTTCGCATGCATGGATCAGTTTGCAGGATGAGGGAACAAATAGACATTCAGTGCTAATCAGACACTGGCACTAGGAGAACCAAAGCAAGGTTCCACATTAGGGTATTCTGTTAATGTAAAATGTTCAGTGCTGCCGTAGTGATTTAGGAGTCTACATTCCATTTTCAAAGGTAGTTTAGGCACTTAGGCTCCTAATTCCCAATGAAAGTCAATGGCATTTGGATTCAGACGTCACATATGCCCCATTTTCAAAAGTGACTTAGGAGCTATGTGCTTTTGACCATTTTACCCCAAATCCTTATTTCAATAACGCTCTGTCCAGCCTTTTTCAGTCACTGCTATGAACAACTTTCCTCCCATGTCCCTTGCCAAGAACTATTAAAATGAAGAGTCAATTCTTTGGGGTTTTTCCCAACAGATTGATAGAAAGAAAGTACTTTTAATATCTAACCACTGAAATGTTTAAGTTCTTGAGATTTTACTCTTCATTTTATTTTTCTTTAAAGCTACATAGAAACAGAGCTACATCATATATTTATAGGTAGTGAAAGTATTTAGTTTTTAACACATTCCCATTTTCTACTTTTACTCTATGATAATAGACACCAGAGTTACTGTTTTATTGGCCTCTTCCTCATAATTTTACCTCATGTGAATATTACATAGCTTAAGTACCCGAAGGATGATTGTTTTCTGTTCAGTTCTTTAACCCTCGTTATTTATTATATTAAACTTTTAAAACATGAATCCAGGTTATAAAATGCCTTATTTTTATGCGTGCTCAATGCCAACTGGTGTAGCCAAAGTGAAGGAACATTAAATACAAATAAACTCTATATTCTGCCTTGAGCAGAGAGAAAACAAGAGGTTTTAGAAGTTCAAATTTGCCCTGAATTACTGTCCCTCAATAAAATTCCATGTGAACAGCTTTTTGTCACATCTGTCCTGGATTACATGGTGTATGCAAAGGATTTTGGTTTGTGTGTGTGTAATTATTATTATTAACTATCAAAGACTTGTGACCTTTGCAGGTTTTTGTGCATGAATGGGTGGCTGCCTATGATGCTAAACAATTGTAAAGCTTAACTCAGAACTGAACATAGTCCACTAATAGGGGCAGGTCCACAAACTGGCATAAATTGTTACAGCACTATTGAAGCAGGTCCTAAGCAGTAAAACAGCAGTGAAACAAAGATGACAACCAGGGAATTTCCAGATGTTGCAATACCCTAAGTGTCCCCGAAAATCCCCCTACACTCAAGGTTAAAAAAAAAGGGGAGGGGGAAGGAGGGTTGGAATTAAGATTGCTTTGGGTATCTTTCAGTATCTGTGAATGTTGATTTTTTTATTCTATTTTTTGTGACTTTTGTACTTTTTGTCATGAATCCTTAAATCTGTCATAAAAAAAATCATATCCTTTTAATGTGTAGGATAGATGGATAAAGAGACAAGATCCAAAATGTTATAGAACTACATCTATGCTACAGCTAAGAAAAGGCTACAAAAAACATTTCTGTAAATATTCATTTAAATTTCTTATTGAATTAATTTCAGCCAAGCTATTGTCCCTTTTTGTTCACTTTCCAGGGATGTCTGGGTAACTGAATATTACCAGCTTGAATGTCCCTGGAAAGAGAATTTCAAATGCACAAGAATTTAAAGAAGCCATATATGAAATCTGAATGTATAACCTGGAAGTGCTTGAACCCTTATAATATCTGGAAACAGAAACAACACTATGCGACTTAACTGAGAAATCACATTTAGCCAACACAGAGAGACCATACTGAATACTCACAGACAACTGTTGTGGTGAGCCGTCCACACAGTTTTTTAAAAATGGGGGGGTGAGGCAGGGGAGGAAGGGAAACCTCACTGATTTCTTTCAAGTAATTAAGCCATTCTAGGCCATCATGATTTGCCCGTGTTATTCCAGAGTGGAGAAAGAGACAACATTCACTCGCTAAATTGTCCACTTCTATTTGCAAACTCAGCTCTCATGTGCGCAGACTGCATGATGGAGTAGCATAACAGTGGTATCAACGTGAGTCTGGGGAGTGTGCTACGAGTCAGTCGTGCAAGTCATTTCAAATGGGTACAACATAGGCCGTCCCGTTCTTCTGGCTGCCACACCTCTTCCCCTAGGATCCCTTCTAACGTTCCTTCTGCTGTCTTTATAGAAGGAAGGTTGAGTTACACAGACTCTTCCAGGGAGCAAGGCAGGTTGCAATTCTCCCTAAGGAAAGGAAAGTGACAGTGAAGGGCCTCTTCCCCATAAACCATGCACAGGGCCTTCATTAGGAAGGTAAGAATTGCCGGTCACCCACCCACACGCATTATGTTTAAGGAAAAGACTCAAACAGGTATGTCAGTATCACTTCATAAGGCTCCCTTTGGCACCTACTAAACCAACCGCACATCCCCATACAAATTGATAGGAAACCTCTGTGGGTTCTCCAGCTCCCTGGATAAGCCTTACTGGTTGCCAGTACCCTGTCATGTATTCTGTCCCTGCCTACAGTCAGAACAAATGGTTTGCATGCTTCTTATAGATTGACAGACTTTCTATAGTAGCCAAATGTCCAAGAAAACCTACAGTGATCATCCTGGTGCCAACTGCTGGGAATAGGCCCTGCTGGTCAGATTAATGTAACCCACATATGCTGAGCGCCGCAGGATTCAGTTAGCTCTAGCTAATATCCTGAAGACAGCTAAGTGCTTTTCAGCATAGGAGAAGCCTGGAAATATAAAAGTATTCCATTGGTAAAAATTATAATTTGCAGTCCCATCTTACTGAACCAAATATATTCAGGAATAAAAACACAAAAAAGCAAAGTTTACAGTTTTCAAAGACCTCGTTTGCCAAGATACAAATGAAAAAGGTCAAGTTATAATCCTTTTCCAACTGGGCTTTGGAATGGAAATACTAGCCGACCACTAATTAGCTGCTCGCTGGATACTGACTCACTTAAGTATGGCCATGTTTTCAGGCACCACTAGAATAATGAGAGAAGGGAATGGATTTTCTGTGAATAAGATTATAAGCATGAAAGCCAGATGCTGTATCAAATACACAGCAAAGTATTGTCTGTCAAAGAAACAATAACTTTTTGGAAGCCCTCAGGTTTATACAATGTGCATGTCTGTAAAAGTCGAAGATAGCAGCTGTATGCCTTGCTGAATTGGAAAACAAAGCTCCATTGGTAAAGAAATACCCATTTCTCATGGCAGTTTCTGGAAATATCCATTGGCTCAACACCTTATATGCTACAAGGAGCTTTCCCCCAAGAAGGGCTACCTCCATGTGATCCCTTTTGGATGGCACAGCATGGCATTATCATGGCAAGGAAGGAACATAAGAACATGAGGTTGTGAAAGTCATATCCTCACAGCAGTTTCAATTAGATGGGCCCTCAAGCCCAATATGGGGTCAGAATCCAAATTTTGCCAAAGTTTGTGTGTGTTTAGTCACTAAACAGAAAAATCAAATCTAAAGCCATTAAAATCAGATCTGGCTGTTGACGCAAACCTTCTTCCAGGTTTAAATGGATCCAGTGATAGCGGTCTGGTTTGAGTTCATCTCACATGCCAACAAAGTTTACTATATCGTGACAGAAGAAGTGTTAAAGATGTGAAACAAAGAAATACATTTAAATTGAAAAACATATTCAGGTTGGAAAGCTATCTTCTTCTCTTCCAGGGTTGAAAGCCATGACATTTTTTCCCAACACAAGACATCTGGCTAATGGTTAAGTGCTTAATGGAATTTAAAACTCAACCCCCAAGGTACAAAACTCTCCTGTAAATTTGCATCACCTATGGTTTCATTTATTTATTGAAATCAATAGAGCAATATCAATTTACACCAGCTGTGGACTTGGTTCATCGTTCTCTACTGTCCTGTCAATTATCAGCCAAATAGACCCAAAGCTTGTAACAGCAACACGAGCTTTACAACCCCTCCAAATTTCTTCTGCTGAACTTTCACATACTAGAATGTAAAATTGGGATTAGAGGGCTTCAGATGCTCAGACTTTTGATATTGTGAAGGAACGGTATTGGAAATTTGCGGGAGCTTGGTACCACCCACTCGGAGAGCCAAACTCCTTTTTTTTTTAATAGGATCATAATTCAGATTAAATCAATGAAACCTCAAAAGTGAAATACTACAGTGGTATATTTGCATATGTAAATCTAATGGTATGTGGCAGTTTTCACTTTCAAGATTGCTTTAAAATGTGCCCATAAAAAACTGTTGTGCATTGAAATTTAATAAGCCAAGTTCCAGTTTTAGATATTTCTCTTAAAAAATCCCACATACTTAAATGAATGAGATTTTCTTTTAATATTGATAGCCATAAAAGAACAAATAAATCTTTATTCATTTTCCTCCTGTTTCTATCTCTAAAAACTAACTTTGATTTTAAGAGGTTTAAATAAGGTAAATTATTAAATCATAATGTGGATTGATTGGGATTGTAATAACAAAAATTAATTAGCTGAGATATTAGATGGAGGAAAATGGCTACTGTTCACTGATAGAAGCTTCTGTGAATTGATGGGATATGTATTATACAATTTCTTTGCACAGCAGGCAGCCCAAAATATATATTGGGGGGAAAAAAACTTTATAAAAACCTTATAAAGTATTAAAAATATTACTTTATAAAGTATTTAAAAGAGATTTAACTGCAGGAAACTGGACCTACATTTTTAAAAAGCTGCCTGAGTACATTTACAATACCTAAGTGATTAGAAAGGCTCATTCTGATAAACAGTGGACATTTGAAAAATAATTTATATATAACAACATGCTGTGGTCTGTCAGGTATATAATTCAAAACATTTCAAAAAAAATCATTGGGTTAAATAATGTTTTATTAACTTCCCTTTTAAAAATAAATTAAAAAGACTCTGGAAAATTAAACAATCACATTTAAATCATATTGAAAGGAGCATTAGGATCAGCCTTGAGAAGAGCACATTCATACAAAGAGAAATGTACTAAGTATGGTTATGCATTCCCATTATTCTTTTACAGACTGTGTTTGAAAGGGGTTGTTTCTCCTTTGCATCCTTTCCTACTCCTTGAATGAAGTCTTAATTGGGGGTTTACAACATCATTCTGTTGTCATGGAATCTATTATGGCTGGAACAAATAACTCCACTTCAGGATCAACTAATGGAACTCAGATGGATTTTGAGGAAAACGACATCAACAACTTTGGGAATTGGCAAAGACTAGAATATATGAATGGGGGAAGGATTTGTGTTCTTGCTCTGAGTTATATGCTACTTTTGCTTTTCCCACCTCCCTGGCATTTTTGTGCTCAGGCCAAATATGGCTGGTTGTGGGGCCGTGCAGCAGTTTCGCTCATTGGATGAACTAACATCATAGAGACAAGTATGGTGCAATTTGATTACTTGCAAAACATACATGAATCCTGTAGCCTTTAAAGATAGCTCAGCCCCACACACAAACAAGTCTGAAAACTGCAGCTCAACCAACAAAAACAGCTGCCTTTGACACTGTCCCAGTGGGCCTCCAGTCAATCACTCTTTCCCATGTCACAGGACCTTCCCCTCCTGCTGAACTATCAACATTCAGCTAGGAATCAAAGGATTACTGGAACATTCACCCTCAGCAGATTCACCACACTGCTTTTCCTGCTGATCTGTTATAGCTCAGCTCTCAGTAATGTCAAAGGACAGCCAAGTCAGTGGCACAAGAGAAACAGCCAGAGATTTCCCCAGCGGGAGGTTATTTCCTCAGTGACATAAAGCTGGCATATTTAACACACAACTGCATAGAGACTGGACTGGAAGAGGTGAGGCTCTGCCAGAAAGCACAGGGCTCTGATAATGCTGGGCCAATTGACTATCCTGAAGGCTGGTGTAATTTACAATAGCTCTGTAGCTGTACATTTTGCTGGGGCTAATTCAGTCACTAGCTAACCCCACTATCAGAGGAAAAGGAGCTTAGACCTGCTTTTGCGTTCCCCTTCCTCAGCTGTGCTGAAAATATGAGGCTCAAGCCCCAAGCCTATAAGATGGAACAAAGAACAACCTTTGAAGGCAAGACTGACATGCTGGGCCCAATTCTTCTCTCATTTACTCAGCTGCCAGGCCTGTTGATTTCAGCTCTGTATCACTGGAGATTCCTCTCCTCTTTGCTGGGCAACAGCGTGAGTTGAGAGTGTCACAGCCTGAGTGTTATTACCAAAGGTTTTTTGCAAACATTATAAGTACCGTCTAGCCCAGTAGGCAAAACAAAGTCTTCCTTGTCGAAGCTAAGACAAAAGAGTCTTCTTCACAAGATTCTGAATGACTGACAAACAGCTTTTGTAGCTCTAAATCCCAGTTAATATGTACCACATGGGCAAACTTGGACATAGCTTTAATGCTAGTATGCTGTGATTACTCATAGGATGCAAATGGATCACATACATTGGCCACCCCAAAGAAGGTTACCACTATATGACAGTGTTGATTTAAATAGAAACGTCTCATGTTTGCACTTCATTGTTACCCATACATACAAGGAGCTCTATACCTACAGACATTTCACCTTAAATCTCACTGGTAACATGGGAAGAACATGCATCACCATTTGTCCTATCAACAGCTTTGTTCTTTTCTAAATGGCTTTTAGATTATTTTATTTGGATACATCTAGCGTAGAAGAGCAAGCTTTGAAGGCTGATTTGGGTAACCGAACCGACTGGAGGGCAACCTTCCTTCTCCCCCATCCTCCTGAAACCTCACTAAATATAATTACAACACAGAAGGGGAAATCCATTTTTGGAAGAGTATATGTATTCCTGAGAGGGTCTTATTTCATCTAACCATGCACTGCATACTCACTATCATTGGATAGAATCGTTCAGACTCACAATCTAAACCAGAACAGAAGAACTTAATCTTCATTAAGGGCTCTCTTTTGCCCAGAAGACATTCTGAGATCTAATACCTTTTCCCCCCCATCACTAACTATTATGATCTTATCTCTCTCTGACTTGCTGATATTATCAGCAGCAATTTCTATTTGTCTGTGTCTCTTCCTAGCAATGGGTGGAAGAAAAAACACAGTAAAAACTTAATGGACAAAGTGGCACAAAGCTAACATAGCACTTCAGATGGGCGGGAGGGGGAAAACCAACAGCCAGTATGTAATGGGTACCAGAGTATAGAGTTGAAAACGGAGAACTGAGGGGGTTTTAAATGAATGAACTCTAGTCAAGGGAAAGCTTTTAAAATGTGAGTAAAGAGGGATGTAATAAGATCACAAAACCTGGTGGGGTGCAGTGCATGGGATAGAAGTGCATTACAAAACAACAGTCATGGGTGCTAAAGATACATAACCACTAACTGCAAGCGAATCTAAGTATCCTAGGACACTGACAACTGAAAACACGCTGTGATATTTCAAAGCTAGATCTGATCAAATGATCCTTAGTGAATTATTCTTTGATTATACTTTTCTATTCACAAGCTGTCCTTGAGCAGTTTACAATTTTCTCATATTTGTTAGTTAAATTTATTTGCAGCATCATAATTAGAAATAATCCTTTTCCTGTAAATTGTTCATGAATCCTTCATTTTGCACATCCAATATACAAACTATTTTATTAGTTTGGATTGGCACAAGCCATAGGTCCCTTGATTGGATATAAGATCCAGGCTTCCATCCTGGGCGAACACTCACTTTTAGGAATTCATAGTGCAATTTTGCCAGATATTCTCTAATGTTTGCATAAAAGTCACTGATTGCGTAGGCATGCCTCATTCTGTAGAATATTCATGGAAAGCAAACACAAAAATGGCACAAACTTGAATGAAGCGAATTATTTTTATTAATCCAGGGATTAGCTATGAAAAACTTTCTGGAGGTATTTGCTCAGTTTTATACGCAGCCAACCAAGGCTGATGCACGGGTATAGCCAGAAGCTTCTGTGATAACAAGGGATATCATCTGTGTGGCTGGGATGTAATGTTTTCTGTGCCACATTGCGCAGACCCTTTCCTCAGCAGTTGCCATGTTATGTTATTGATTAAAGACACTGTGTTACTTCAGGGCACTCATACTGGGTTCTGGGACTTTTGGCGTGGTGATCACAGCTAGCAGGGATATGCAGTTTACTGTTACATGAGAAGGCATTAAAGACAATAACGTTACCCCTTTTGACCTGAGTGATATTCAGGTCAAAATTCAGGGTCTTGTAGGTGGTTCCAGTTTCCAGGCGAAAAATGGGTGAATCAGGTACTTCGATGCAATCCTATTTACAAAGATTCGGTCCCAGTTCCCTGAGCCACCATAACAATCAACTGCTCACTGTTCTAAGTCAGCCTTCCCATCCAGCACTCTACCAGAAAGCTCTTAGGGCCACACACTGTACTTTTCAGGCTGTCAGAAGCTTCTTACTCTGTTTCTGTGGTCCTTCCTTGTACTGCCTCTCCTGCTTCTTCCCACACGACATACACACACTTTTTACCTAACTAATGATCAGCTGAGCCCCTGTTCACATAGGTCAAAGTCCTGAGTGGCCTGGGATTTGGCCAGTGACACGGGCCTGTATTTTGGATGCTACTGTTGTTGTTTCAGTCACTTTACACTGCAAGAAAGTCCGTGGTTACACCCAACCTACGACAGTAACATTTCCGGAGACATGATGGGACAAGTCTGGTTTGCATCTGTTCCCTACAGCAGATGGCGTGCAATGCTTTTTGGATAACTTGCAAGAATCAGATGTTTTGATTATTAGCACTTCCCACATGGCCATTGGGCAAACAAGTATAGGCTACTGTAGTAAATGCATATCATAAGATAGACTACCTTTAGCTATGCAACTGTTGTGATATGCATTACAACAGCTAGATACTTTCCAAGATATTTTTCAGCTGTTGTTTTAGATCCCATTTAGTCACACAGCACAATTCATGTATCCAGTAGGGTAAATGCTGCATTAATAAATTGCATCAGACTGATAAGTGCCATGTTTTTGTTGTTGATACATGCTCTTATTATTTATGACAAGAGTTAGTTTGGCTCTTCGTTTCTAATGTATGGTTATTATTTCCATACATTTATTTTTCTCACACAGTTTGAGGTCTTGGCACAATGATTCACTCCTGGATGGGAGCAGAGAGGTGAATCCTGAATGATTTGTTACCCCAGAAGTTTGTGATGATGAAAAGCTCACAGTCTCTGTGATGGTACCACCAGTGTAGAGATGGTTGGAAAGTGGGAACAGTTTTCACAAAACGTTTTGAAAAAATGTGTCCTTTTTACATTAAATAATTTGAAATTTTTCTACCTGCTCTACTCCCTCTGTTATTTACAATTACTCCTGTCAACAATCCCCTCTCTCCGTGGGTAGTAATTAATATCCACATGCACTGGAGTAACAGGTATAGCACCCAACAGCAAAGTATGGAATCCCGCCTACAACAGGCCTGCATTATTTACGTCCTACTTAGTACCCTTTTGCTTGCAGGGCCCACTCTATGAGGCCATGATTGCTGAGCAGTACTTATCTGGAGAACATGGTGTCTCTGCTAGCAAAGGCTTCAAAGTGTCCTGGTCTCCTAGTCAGAGAGATTGTAAGCTGGATTGCATGGCTGGGAAAGTTGTGGTATTATCTCCGCAGAGTTCTAAAACTTGTGTTTCTGAACACAGTGGGCTTGATTCTGCTTGCACTTACAGTGAAGTAGCTCCATGAAATTCAGTGGTGATATAGTGGGAAAGCAGAAGCAAGACCGTATCTGACAGCTAACCAGCACCTAGATACCCCTAGAACAAGTATCTCAGAAAAAACTAAAGCAGGCAGAAAAAATAGGTAGATGATCTCTTCTTGCAATGCATGTATACCCTGCATTTTTCTTACACAACAGTTCCTTACATGTGGTTGCACAGGTATAATTGAGAATAGAATTTGGTCCAATGTGTAAGTGACTCAGGCCTCGTGTATGCTTCCTGGGAAATTCGGTGGCAGTCCTTCCTAAAGTCTGCTCTGTGCGCTTTCTCCACTACACTGCGCCGACTGGAATGCATACCTGTCAATGCAGTGCTATGCTTTTTCTGGAGGTGGTTTTATTAGATCAACTTCCAGATCGATTGAGCGGGTCTTCACTTCTGCTCAGTCGAACCAGATAAATCGATCTGACGGTGGCAAATTTGCTGCCGTCAGTGTAGACATAGCCTAGTGCAGCATATTAATCTTTGTGAGGAAATGCGAGACACATGAGCTGGGCTGGATTAAATTCTCTTTGAGATTGACAGGTGTAAACTCACCCTTTATTTAACATAGTAGTAAACATAAACCCCACCTAACACAAACAATGTGTGAGAACCTGCCCAGGAGCTTTTGGGTGGAGTATTTTTTGTGTGTAGGTGTGTGTGGGAGTGTGAGGAAATACCCCGATACTTAGGTCACAGAGAGAATGCAGAGGAAGATAGGCAAGAAAAAGCCCAATGGGAGGCTGTAGCACTGTTACCCTAGAAAAAGCTAGAGAGCACTTTTGGTTCTGGTGGCAGCCCAAGAGGATTGGGGGCTGCAAGCTAAGAAATTGCATTCAGAGACACAGGACATTGTACATTCTCTGTAAATAAACTAAACTGAATCCAAGAAATACCTGATGACAACAGGAATATCCCCAGATCCCAAACTTTGACTATCTACTGGGGTCAAATGGGGCAACAACACTCTCTCAGGCAATCACTTTAATTAGGAGACTTAATGTGCCTTTTTCATGCATGTGTTACTTTTATCAGTAGTACAGCTGTATAACCGGCAAGGAGAACACTTTCAAGAAGTTTTCTTTGAGTTTCACCAAAACTATTTTTAAAATAGGTCAGAAAATATTGGAAAGTTCACTGACGAACAGCAACAAAAATTGTGTTCCCCCCTTCCATTTTTCCAACTATCTGTAGTTATTTTCTGTCATTGTAAACACATGCGACCATCCATTATCTAAGCAAGGAGTTGGGGATGCTTTAAAATGATTAGTTTAGATATTACTTTCTTTCTCATCTTCTCTCAAATGCATCACAGAAATTTGACCTCAGAGAAAAATGTGATTAATCTGAAATTTTAAAAAAATGGTCTTTTCTTGTCCTCTTAGCTGCAGAGAATTGCCCTAAACCAATGCAGCTTATTAATATGAAGTGAAACTTATTATAAGTGATCACTCAGAGGAGCAATAGAGAAATGATTGCTTAAGGGAGTTAGTCTTCTAACAGAAATGGAGCCTATGACTTGTTGCAAACTGTTCACTATGACTAATTCTCCATATGTTTAACATCTGTCCTGAAAGAAGTCTAAAATAACTTTGAAAATGTCTATGGACAAGCGCATGTGTATGCTCATAACCACCATATTAGGTGCTTAGGAACAGACCTTAAAAAGTTCAGCCCCTTTAGCACTTGTATCAACCTTGCAAAGTTGTGAAAAAAATCTAATAGCCCATGCACAAAATTTACTTGCATATTTGTTTTCTTGATGATGACAAAAAGTCCAAGTGATATTTTTTACTTCCCTATTAAAATTATTATAAAGATTCACTAGTTATTGTTTACGTGGTGAATGGAAGGTGTAAAACACTATATAAGTCAGCTTTACCAAACATTGTTTGCTCATTCAGCAAAGGCAAATAATATTTTCCAGATCTTATCTGGTGAAAATGCCCTTTTTTTTAGTCACATACTATTCTAACTCTGATCTCACCACTAACTGCTCATCAGTTTGGGCTATTCTAAGCTGTCTTCATGCTGATTTTAAAAGTTTTCACTTTGCCCTACCTTTTTAAAATATCATTTAAAAACAGAGACATGCTCTTTCGCATTTGTTGACCATTTTCTGCTCCGACTCGCCTCCCCTTCCTGGTTATAATCATGCAGGTTTAACACCTGCACATGGTATTTTCTTCAGTAAAAATGTGTATTTTGCAATAGAGTATGCAGTATTTGACATGATTTCTTGCATGAACTATTTCACATGAAGCAATGTGGTCAATATGTGTTCTTTCTTGCCGAAACCTTTATTGTCTAACCGAATGTTAGAGGTGTTCAAAATCTGAAACAGTTTCAGCTCTACATTTTGTAAATGCCTCTCTCATCTTCATAATGGACTGAACCAAAATAACCAGGATTGGAAAAGGCCCAAATGCTACGTGCTCAGAATCCTGACCCAAACTTCGTGGAATAAGCCATCTGTGACTGCAATGAAACAAATCCATATGTGCAGCAGTGTAGGAGCTAAACTTCTTGGCTGAAAGATCAGCATGCCCACACGAATGGGAACTATGAGCAGAAGTTACAAAATTCATCCCCTCTTTCCAATACAGTCCAGTCAACACAGTACATTGAATCCATTAGAATGGTTTGATTTTTTAAACAGAGAACTGAGCAGCATAAAATAATACTGAACCTATTGAAATGCTCCTTCTTTTACATTTGTTCAGTATTTGTATGATGTTTAGGATGACTTTTTTTTAAATAGGTGGAACACAATGTGCGTGTTAACAAGCTCTTAATTTCCAAAGACACAGGTTGTGTGGAGAGGCATAAGACACACATGAAATGCAGCGCTAATTACTCTTTGTTTTCTGTGAAATGAATTTACTTTACACCGTTTAGAAAAGAACCATAATACTCATCTTCTAGTACTTGAGCTATGGTACATTTTTCCACCTGGAAGCCACTGATGAACACTGAGGTGTATCTAGAGATAGCCAGCTCCCCTCATTATGGATTCTGTACTCCCCTCTGTTTCTGCATACAGAAGGGAGTCTGCACCCATAGAAAGGGAGTGTTCCATCTATGTTGCAGGTTTTACACTCTCCCCAGATTTATGGAGACCCCTCGACAGTTCAGCTCTGCAGAGTTGAAAGGGTAGGGGCCAGGCTGGGCCTCACAGAATTCTTTTCTTCAAATCAGTGAGAGAAAGCGGTGCTAATTAATACCGAGCAAACCTAGGAGTCTCTGCTACAATTCTTTCCGAACACCTGTTCTGACCCAGACGATCAAGGTGGGCCGTTCTCAACTTATAACCCACTAAATGAAATGAAATGGCTGAGTCAGATCCTTCCTGAGAAAAGAAATGCAAACTGGGAAGATAAAGAAATCTGATTCTTCTAAGTAATGTCCTATATGATGAAGGAGACATTGGCCTACGCCTGGTCAGTGTGAGTTCAGTTTGTTGGTCAAAGTATGGCTGGGCAGTAAAGATGCAGGTAACGTTGTTCTATGCTGAAAGAGATTATATGCAATTCTTACTAGCGATGCATGAACTTTGAGAAATTGAAGAGATTTAGTCTGACTATATGAACCATTAATTTAGATAGTCTGATTCTCCTTTGCCAGACACCCTGTGTTATTCTTTATATGAACACAAAAAGGGTGTAAAACAATCTCACTCTGATTCGTCCCACACTTTGCACTGGTATACAAGACTATACAAAATGCAAGACAACCAAACACAAATTCCTGACTCTGCACTTCCAGGCAGGGAATTGCACAGCACACATTTCCTCGTAGGAGATCTGGTGCTCCCAACTTATGCGCGTGTTGGAAAAGACAGTTCTTCTCTGTGGACTTGATAAAAAGAATGTAAGAGTTGCTTCTTCTCTGGTTATCACCACAGCTTACGATCCTTAATCGTCAGTGAAAAGTGTTCTTATGCCTCTCTGTGTCTTTAAATCAGATAGCCTATACATAAAGCCTATCTAGTAGGGAGGTCTTAGTCCTTGTTTGTCCTGCTAAGGTGACTGGGCAGAAAGACTATTTCTGGCCATCTCTTACTTCAAGGCCCACGTTCAGGAGCATCGCAGACTGATGGCCTAGTCTTCTATAGAGCAGTGGGCAATGTTCCTGGTGGCTTTCTACCCTCCCATTCGGTGTATGCTTTCTTTTCCTCTGAAGTTGATGCACTGGGATAATGAGTTGATGCATCAGGCAGAGCAGCACTTCTTTTGTCCAGCAGTAATGAGCAGTACATTGAAGCCCCTGAGCCATTCTGCTTCCACATCGGCTTCACAGATGCACATGGCTCAGGGTACCCCCTTCAACTACTACAGCTATCTTCGCCAGCTCTCTGACAATAAAAGCCATTGCGGTATTTATCCCCAACAAATGCCACGGGAGGCATGCATGATTAGCACAGGTCAGCATCCCACATAGCTATCTAGACACAAGCTGGGCCAGCCTCTGCTGGGAAATCACTGAGGATGTCATTTAAGTAGCAGCTGATGTACCAAGGAACATCTAGATTGACACTGTAAATAGACTATTCTGCCCCTTACACCTGAGATTTTGGGTATCTTCTTTCCTTGCTTGCTCTTTACAACCCAGCCCATCTGCCTATGCAGAATCCTTTCTTCCTTAAAGAGATCCGCTGCTGCTGCTTCCTGGCCCTTCCTCTGTTTCTAATGCTGCAATCATTTCCATGGCAACTACTTTTGATGTCACAAATAGAAAGTTACACAAGTTCAAGCAGGGGATCAGAGGCGGGCAGAGAGGAACATTTAAGAAGTAATCATTTGTTCATGCACCTGCAGAAAGAGATGAAAGAAATAAAACTAGCAGTTTTGACAGTCTAAATGTGCTATATTTCCTATTTGAAATTAAACTTTCCTATGACTATTTGCCCATTAAAATTTGTTATTTTTAAAGTAAATTTAGTTCCAATGAAAGATGCCAGATTGGCAATGCTTAAGATTGAAGTCCTCTGTACCGAAATATGGATGGTCAAAGTGATCATGCCAGCTTCCATCAGAAATCATAACTTGTGTGACTAATTCTTCATCAGGTGACCACAAAGGCTGAGAGGGTAGCTAAGCCTTGGTGTCTATTCTGTCCTTAGTCTTTCTGTTGAGACTGCCAGATAGAGTGGCAATTAGTACCTCTTGTGGTGTATTAGGAAATAGTCTACTGCCCTGTGACTCAAAGCATCCTGTATTCACCCCCCTCCCACCGCCAATGTAATAATCTTTCTATAAAACGTACCCTGTGAGGTATCATCTGGAAACTAAGAACTGGCTGATCAGTAACATCATGGTGAAATGTGTGTGGCAACATTTTATGTAAAGTTATGAATTCTACCTGAATGAAGTTAATTGCTCAAAACTAGAGAGCCCTGCCTAGGTAAAAGTGGTTAAAAAGGCCTATCCGAAACAAAGGAATGTGCATTTACCTCAGCGTGCTTATAAATGGGGAACAGAACTATCAAGGCTGCAGGGGGAGGAGATCGCAGGAAGCCAAACAATTTTCATTTTAGCAAATAAAAGTGGGCAGGGGCCGGATGGGAAAAGCACGGAGTCTCCTTCACCACCAGACTCCAGGGTGTCTTCCTCACAGCTTGAATAGTGCACAACCCCTTTATCGCTGCAAGTACAAGACCCGGTACATATGGCTGGCACTGGAGCTTCCCCTCAGGGCTCGGTCAGCAACATCAATCAATCCTAGCAGTGACTCTCATTCCAGGAGCGGTGGCCTGGGGAACGGCAAGGTGAAGCTCAGCCTTTTGATTTACTCCCCTTTTCGGTGACACGACCCGTTCTGACATTTCCCTAAGTCTAGAAAATAGCAATGGTGGGGTTTTTTTGCAGGATCTGAAGCTGACCAAAGCCCATTTTACTGTGCATCAGAAGTTCACTTCTCTGAGAGAGAGAGAAAGTGACATTGGAGCCCCAGAGCAGCTGCAGGAGCACATTTCAAATGTGAACTCATGTCTCAGGGAAATTCATCAAGTTCAAATCAATGTGGCCTGCATTTTATAAAAGGCAACTGAATTCAGGCATGGGAAACAAATCAATGGCAAGACAACCTTGAAAAATCTGTAGCTAGAACAAACCAGAACATTGCTGATTGAGTCAAGATTGTTAATGTAGTAAACTGGAAAATACATTGAATGGGAGAACACAGAATTGTGAATTAAAGATTTTACTGCAAACCAAAAATATGGGTCATAGAAATTTTACTGGACCATAAGAGAGATTTATTTGCATTTCCCCCTCTGTGCAGTCACCAGTCTCATAAAGAATTTTCCCGTGGGATAACATCTTTACGTCCCTTCTGTCCTCTCTGTAAGTCACTTATACTGTATATTAAGCTGACATGATTAATTATCCATGGAACACTTTTCTGGCAAATAGTCTAATTAGACACTTTTGGGCCTCTTATCACAAAGGTTATTATTTTAAATCATGGAATCAGTTGAGAATAAGCTTTGTGAGATAAGAGATTATGATTGGCTGGAATAAGCGTTAAAGAAAGATACATCCTGAATTTGGCAAATAAACCTAATTCCAAAGATGTGATACCTTCCAAATTTATTATTAGATCAGTGCTCATTTGCCACAGTATGAGATATTTAACCTTACAGATTATTAGGTCTGAGGAGCAGGGAAAGTGAGGTTGGAAAACATGAGCTGTTGCAGTAGCCTTTGTTTTCTTTTTCTGTTGTTAATTTCTGCTCTTAAAAAGCAGAGGAAAACCTGCTTCTGGAAACAGTGTTTTTGTTTTGAGGCTGCTCAGTTGTTCAATTTGAGAACTTCAGATAGTTTGCGAGCAGGGTGAAAGGTAACCCTGGGGAAAAAACAGTGGAGGAATGATCAAAAATCTACAACAACTTCCATTTGAGGTACAGTTAGAGAGGTCTGTTTATTCATCAGCTGGGGAATGAATGGAAACTGAACAGCTGCTGATCACATTAAAAACAGAGCTACTCTGGTTGGATTAAGTCACTTAGAATTTTACCAATCACTTCAACAAGGTGATAATTAGATAGGGATAATGTCAGGGATTGACAAAATGGCTCACCCCAGGATCCAGTGTTTAACTGTTTGAGAAGTTCAAGGTGACAAGTCTCTGGTGTGAGCTATGATTCAATAGCTGAATCATCACAGCGAATCACACTCCTATAGATTCAATACAGAAGCATTTCAGAACTGTCACTACCCAAAACATTTATTCCGCTGTGTTTTCCCAGTGTAATCATGTCGCATAGGAAATCTGCAGTTCCACAGCAGAATGGTGATGACATTAAGATGCCACATTCAATTGTACATATCCCCTGAGCTAACCCATTCAACTCCAGATTTAACAGGTGTCTCCCAGAGACACAGATAAATGCAAAGAAATGTTGAGTAGAGGTTAAATCAGATTCAGTCTGGGAAGAACTTGGCAACTCCAGTTAGAAAACAGCCTAGAGGAAGATATTAACTTTTCATTTTGACTCAGACAAAGGGGTACAATTTCCATTGTTGAATGATGGCAATTTTATTTTTAGTAACAGAAATGCAAAAAATCACTGCAAACTTGTAAAATATTAAATCTGCTTAAGGTATAAACCTTGGGTAACCTATTGAATAAAGGAACTGGCACCGGGGAAAGCACAGGCAGGTGATTCCTTGAAATAAAGTCCTGATTACAGCGTATACAAAAGACCAAAAAAAAAAAAAAATCGGGAAAAAAAAACCATCAGTACTCCTTGGGAACTGACTCACTCAGCGGGTTAGAAATTAGATGCTAAGCCTTTAAGTCAGCAGTGACCAAAAGTCATTATCTGAGGACTACTCAAATGGCCTTTGTCAAATGAATTGATGATCTCAGTCTTGATCCTATTAGACAAATGGCCAGATCACAAAAAATCATCTAAACAACATCAGAAAGTGGTCCCCCCTCACCCTCCAATCTCCCATATTCAGAGCAGACACAAACCGGCAAGGTATTTTGATGAACATAAGAACTGCCATTCTGGATCTGACTTGGTATTCAGGGTCATTGATCCAGCATCTTTCACAATTATTAAACATTCTTTTTTCTTTAAATTAAAGGCAAACTGTTCGCATACTAGAAAGTGTATTTAAAAAAGAGGATGCTGCAGCAATGAATTCTCAACATTCACAGCAGTGTAAATTCCCAGATGGTGTACATTGACCTACCTCCATTGAAGTCAATAAAGATACATGAATTTACCCCAGTGGACGAGGTGGCTCGGAGAATGCGGCCGTCTCAGTCACATGAAAACCTAATTGTAAAATTATCTGCCAAGACAAGACCTCAATGTACTTATTACCTGAAACTGATGGGGAGCATCAGATTCTAAAGCAATTGTTTGCCTTTCAAATATCAGCCATTGTAGAAGGTTATTTGTGGCTTGCATCTGGCTGCAAAGGACTGTGCTATAGATCAACAAGCTGGTCCTTGGCATTGTGCCACTGCTGAAAACTCACAGCAGAACTGACTTTACTGATTGTCCTGTCACTGCAGAAATTCTCCTCTTGGTTTATGCCATTACAGCAAATAACAGTATAATGGTAATAGATATGTAATGGTTTATTAAGATATCTACTGGGAAAAAAAGATTCAGTACTTACCATTTTTCCAATAGTTAACTGAATATTAATTCAATATTGAGCTACATTTTTATAAGACCCCAAAAAGTATTATTTATTAACATGGAGATTTCTTTATCCTATCTAGAAAGCAGACCGTCCCCCACTTTGACATCACCAGAGATGTGTCCCTATACCCTACGTTATGTGATAATTATAATACAACACCCTAACATTCATAAGAATGATATGCTCAAGAGTGCACTTAAACCTGGTGCTGAAACTTTAACTCTACACCTGATCATGCTTCTTTTCTCAGTGTGTTGATCTGTCCTTATGTAGAAGGAGGATTCAGTTGCCTCCACAAAGGATAGGCAATGGATGGGCTGGAGGTGGAATGAACATTCTTACCCTACTGATAGTAGCCTTTCATTTCCTCACAGCCTGCTCATCAGGAAACACAGTCAACCCACATGCGTATTAGTACAGCCAGTGTTAAGTAGTCCTGCATCGAGTGGGAGGCTAGCTAGCCAGAGAACAGCCAGATTCTGGTTAATCTCTGATGTGAGGTAAGCAAGACATTCAGCTTCAGCAAGAGCACAAGAAATGGTCATGTCTTCAAGTATCTCCAAGTGACTGGTGATGTTAGGAAGTGAACTGACAGCAGCACAATGAGGAGAGTGAATCAAGTGGCTGAAGACAGAAGACTGAAGGCTGAAGACCACAAAGCTAAAGATGCTAATGGCACCTCTGGAAACTCCCAGTCTTTTATGAAGAATTCAGCTGGGTACTGGGAACTGGCACTGAGCCCTCAATGGTTCCTGACAATCTGTTGAGCAGAGATGACACCTTACAACCCCAAGTCACAGGCACCTCTGGAGGAGAGCCAGCCTCAGGACGAAGGGCGAGAAGGGACCCTGGTGCTGAGGCCGGTAATCGCAGATGCTATGCTACCAAAAGCAGCTACAGCATAACTTCAGAGGAACTGTTTGGGATGGCCCTAGGGAGCATCTGGCTGCAGAACTGGTATTAGAGGAAGTTCTGGAGCCAGAGCTGGAGCTGCTAAGTTTCTGCTACCATGTTCCCTGTTATTAATATATGGCTAGGAGGGCTTTCTTGTTCATGGCCCTACTAAGTGATTATTCCAAACCAGAGTTTTGGTCCGCTTCTATTGAGGACAGAACGCCTGTCTTTCCCAAGTGCACCTCCTCCACCCCGATGCCACCTGGGATTGAAAATGGACACTGCAAAAAGAGGAAAAAGTTAAACAAGCAATTATCATGAAATATGTATTAGTCACTTGCTAATTGTTGTAAGTATAAGTTGAGGCTCCACAATTAATAGCCTCATGTACCCCTCCCATCTAATACAGCACACCTTATAAATTGGCCATGCCCACACTGTCGTGGACCACCTGTAAACTGAGTTCCAAAAAACCTGGATGAGGGGTCCCCTAGAATCACAGTGGGGGACAGTGACTCCATTTATCACAACGTTGTGCAGTGGAAATAATACCCCAGTTCGTACATGAAGATACGGTCACGATCTCCAGAACATCCTGGCATCATGCACCCTGCCAGTACATCCCATGTTAGGGTCCATGAATATGCCCCTGTGCTCAGCCAGGGTCCACATATCGATGAAGTTATGTACTCATGTGCTCCTTATGGAAGGCAACTATAGAAACATGAGTCTCACCAATAGCCTTGGCACAGTTGGGAAAACTCATTCTCTCCAAGACAGAAATTAGTTCAGGAACATGTGTAAGGCCAACCACCTATGAGTACGTCACAGGCCCCATCATTTCACAGACTTCTGCCACAACAGAATTTGATTTGTCGTCAACTGCAAATTGGTTAGTCATGGACGTGTAGCTGTGTGGGATAGACAGTTTCCAGTTGACTATAGCAACCCTCTTCTGGCCTCCCTCATGTGGGTATCCTGAAACTGGATGATATGAGCAATCTGATCGCAAACCTCCAAGAATGTCTGCTTCATCATGCAAAAGTTTTGGACCCACTGCTGGTCATCAAGTTCACACAACAATGTGATCCCAGCAGTCTGTGCTTGTGGCCCTGCTCCAGAAGTGCTGGACTACTATGGGGGAGGGGAGACGAGGGGAGGAGGGACTCTGCAGCTAAGGCAACAACAGGCATGAGCAGCATCAGCTGGTTTAAAACTGGCATGTCAGTATTCTCCTCCAAAATATGCTTCTGAAATCTTGAATAACGGTGGCCGAAATGTCCACCTGTGCTTTGCCGATGTGCCACCTGATTCTTGAAATAGGAATGACAACGTAAAAAGTTCTTGTTCTGGGACCCATATCAATGGCTCCAGCTGCTGGGGGCGTGTGGACAAAAACGGCTTGGCTGAATTTGCTGGAATAGAAAACCACTCACAACACTTCCGATCAACTCCCACAACCCACTATGATTCAAACCAAGGAGCAGCTTCAACTGCCAGGGGTGCTAGGAACCTAGAATACAGTGGTATTTGCCCACACAAGCTCAAGCTCTGCCTTGGGTCTGTGTAGTGCAGTGTGGACATGCCAGCATGATTGTGCTTCCAATTCAGTGTAGACAGAATCACAGGCTTGGAATCGCCTAGTCTGCAGGCACAGGTCAGAGAGACCTTGGTTATGTAGCCATGTCTATGTAGACATAACCTATAAGGACACCCATCATTGTGACACCAGGTTTATCACAAGGGGGTTCACAGCTCCTGCTTTGTTGAAAGCAGGAGGACACGTCCCCTTTTTACTTGGTTTAGGTAAGCAGTTCTCTCCTACCGCTCCCCATCCTCCTTCTCCAGTGAAGTGAGTGCTCCTTCTTTTGTTTCAATCTTCTTTCATTAATGGTGGCACAATATCTGAGAAACCCATCACGTCTAGGTTCCTTCTCTCCTATCAACACAGTAACTTTTGCAAAAAATTAAGTAGGGGGGAGGCACAAAAACCCTTCCTTTTAATATGGTTTATTATGAGCATTGGATAGTGAGGAATTCCAGTATCAGGTAACTGAATTTTCACTACATGGTGTAAACTCATAGACTGGAAGATGGAATATAGATGAATGCTAATTTCACATACACATCTTTCTATACACTGGTAATTTCCTATTTTTGAAACATAAACGTTAACCGTTTTTAAAGCATAACTGCCAAAATTAACAACAGTAGGCCACCAAATGAAGGACACGATGAAAAATGACACAAAAACCTTAATAAAGTGTAAGATAAGCCTTTAAGTTAAAGGACTTGCATAACATCAGATTCATGAGCATTTTACAGATATCAGTAATGCCAGAAATAAAGAGTAAGATGCCAACAGCCTTGTATAGAATGGAGAAAATTTTATAACACTTATTTTAGAAAGGGTTAAATTAACAGAAAGACCAATGGATCTAAAAATACCTTGTCATAAGGGACATTGACAATATTTATATTCTGTTAAGTTTAGGTTCTTTAAAGAAGTTATTTCACAGTTCAAATTCCATTTAGACATAAGCTTCCGAGAAATAATTTTCAGAGCAACGTTCCAACTTCTCCTGCTTTGTTTTATTACCATTGTGTGCAACATGAATTCAGGTCATCGTTAGTAACTAGAAGTGTCAGAAATTTATTTCTTTGTAAGAAAAGAAAATAACAAATTATGTCAATTTAAAAAAAAAAAGAAAATGTGATTTGTTGATTTGAAATTGCCAGTGTGGAGGGAGAAAAAAAAATGAGAATGGTCTAAACTGTGTCCAATTACTGTTCGCCTGACCATGAAAATGAAAGCTCATCTCTTTTCTTCTGTCAGCCATCTGCAATGTGGTTAGGATTCAAATGTTTTCTCTGATAAAAAATAAATAAAATTACAGCATGATCGCCAAAGCCTAATTAATTGCAGAATATTTTACTTTGATGCAGCTGTCCTTACTGATGGATTCATTTAAGATCTTGCATTTTTCCTTCTTCATGTTGATTATTATAGGGCAAAAAATTATAATTGCTGAAAGATGAAGTGTGATTCAAGTGTGGAACTCCTTAGCAAACTTAACTATCAGGCTTCTTATTAAAAGAAAACCACAAATGTACATACATGCCCCTTCACCTGTCCCACACAAGACCTAGGAGTTTTAATGTGCCAAACCTTTCTAAAATTGTCCAGCGAACATGAACACGCACACACAGGAAAACTGATAAGGCTCTCCTCCTCAGACTGGACTTAGCTGATATCTTTTGAGGACTCAGTATTTTAAATAGGTTTGAATTATCTGCTGTATGCAGCTTCCCTTGATTTTGAGAACAATAGCTATGTCCTTGTATCTACATTAAAAGTTTGCTGCCTCATGAGCTGTTTGTTATTAATGATCTGTACAGGGGTTGTGATGTGCCACTCTTTTTAATGCTTCCATTTTTTGGCTTTGGCTCCCAGCATTTTTTAGAAGTGGATCAAGGCAGGTTAAAAGATAACATTTCCACCTGCTCTGTGTGTACACATAGGTGTGGACACGTGTGGAGCTTGCTCATTATTATTGCCCTCAACCCTGTATGTTTGTTCTTATGGCTGTGACATTTTGCAGACTAAGGGAAACAGTTGTTTGCTTGGTGCTCTGCCTAATTGCACACCAATGGTTTGCTGGTTGAGTGACCTTTGTTTAACTTCCAGCCCTTTTTCCCCACCTCCTTTGGGTCATTATAATCTACACCTTTAATCACACGTTTACTGCTTCTGATTATATAGATATTGCTAATCCTGGTTATAATGCAAGAAACCCTCACAGAATCAAAACCTTCCCTGGCATTTCTGTTGCAGCCTATGATGTTAATATCAGGGAGAATGAACTTTAATACAAATATGTGTTTCTATGCATGTGTCTTTTATGTCATGAATTAATATCTGATACAGAGCAGAAATTAAATTCACAGGAAATTCATAGAAAACATGAGACCTTTCTCTTCACAGGCAGACAATGAGTTGAATTCAGGTTGATGCTTCTAGTCAGGACAAATAATATGTAAAATCATGAAGACTGAGCAGAGCAGAAGTCATGGTGACTTAGAATGAAGGAGGACATGTAGGTGGGGTACCAAAAACATAGGAATCCAGTTCTGCTCACCAAGGTCAGCAACTATATCAGAAAATGACTTTAGAAAGCAAGGTATGGTGTACAAGCCTGATATTAAGGACAATTAATCTGATGCCTAAGGGTGTGCATATCCCTGACACATCTCTTCTGAGACCATCTGAGGTGAATTTCGGTCCAGAGCAAATTCATCTGTTCAAATTTATAACCCTGGGCATAAAAGGAGGACTGGTGGACCTGAATTATTATTGTTCTCTAACCCTGCTTAGCAGAGCGATAACCTTAGGGTCCCATTCTGAGTGATGATATGTCCCCTCATCCACTAATGAGGTAAACTGAATCAAGGGTGTTAGCACTTTCCAAAATTAGGCTTATTTTCATTGACTCTCTGAGGAAGTTTAATGCTTAATTATGTTGCAGGGATTAATATGGTTAGGGCAGGAGTCACCAGCTGGTGCTGTTACACATTTTAACAAGCTTTTATTTTTCTGTATGAGCACAGTTCAGTCTTGGAAGAAATGTTGTTTGGTAGTTTGGAGGCACAATGTCTTTGGCGAATAGGAGAGTTTGGTCTCTTCCTTATTTCTCTTGTAAGTTAATTCTTGGGGCAGAGTTGCTCCATGGGAACCTGGCATGTGGTGCTATGGCTGAGATTCCTCAAAGAGTATTGCCTGCATGCTGTTTGACCACTTCTGTTCAATAAAACAAGTGAAAATAAAATAAGTTACACTCAGAAAATGCCCAGATTCCACAACACTTATTTCTTCTCCAACTGGAAGTTGACCTGCAAGACCCTGAAATTTATAACCACTTGGCAGAACCAATGGATTCATAAACTCAGACTTTAAGATCAGAAGGGACCATTGTGATCATTTAGTCTGAACTCCTGCAAATTGCAGGCCACTGAAGCTCACCCATCCACTCCTATAATAGACCTCTAGTTGAGTTAATGAAGTCCTCAACTCATGATTTAAAACTTCAAGTTACAGAGAATCCTCCAGTTACTCTAGTTCAAATCACCAAGTGAGCTGTGAACCATGCTGAAGAGAAGGGTAAAAACCCCTAGGATCTCTCGCAATCTGACCTAAGGGATAATTCCTTCCAAACTCCAAATATGGTGATCAGTTAGATGCCGAGCATGTCTGTGAGATGCACCACCCACACACGGAGAAAATAATTCACTCTGGTAACTCAGACCCTTCCCCATCTAGGGTCCCATTTTCAGCTGTTGGAAACATTTGCTACCAGCAGTTGTAGATGGGCCACATACCATTGTAGGGAGTCTCATCAGACTATCCCTTCCATAAATTTATCAAGCTCAGTCTTGAAATCAATTTTGTGTTTTGCCCCCACTGCTCCCCTTCTAAGGTTGTTCCAGAACTTCATTCCTCTTATGGTTAGAAACTTTCATCTAATTTCAAACCTAAACTTGTTGATGGTCAGTTTGTATCCATTTGTTCTTGTGTCCACATTGACCCTTATGTAACTCCTCCCTCCCTGGTGTTTATTCCTCTGATGAGCAAGAATATCTGCTATCAGCCTTCACTTGGTTAAGCTAAACAAGCCAAGCACCTTAAGTCTCCTCTCGTAAGGTAGGTTTTCCATGCCTCTAATCGTCCCAATAGCCTCTCTCTGCACCTGTTCCAGTCTGAATTCATTTTAAACTTGGGAGAGCAGAATTACACACAGTATTCCAGATGAGGTCTCACCAGTGTTTTACATAATGGTATAACATTTCCCTATCTGTACTGGAAATACCTCACCTGACGCATTCTGGGATTGCTTTAGCTCTTTTAACAGCCACATCACATTGGTGGCTCATAGCCATCCTGTGATCAACCAAGACACCCAGGTCTTTTTCATCCTCTGTCACTTCCAACTGTTATGACCCCAGTTTATAGCAAAAATTCTTGTTGTTAGTTCCTAAATGCATGACCTTGCCCATTGCACTATTAAACTTCATCCTATTTCTATTAATTCAGCTTTCAAGGTCATCCAAATCTTCTTGTATGATATTCTGATCCTCCTCTGTATTGGAAATACCTCCCAACTTTGTGTCCTCCACAGATTTTATTAGCACACTCTCACTTTCATGCCAAGATCATTAATGAAAGTGTTAAATAAATCCCAAGACCAATCCCTGTGGAACTCCACTAGTAATCTCCCTTTAACCTGACAGTTCACCTTGCAATACGAACTGTTGTAGTCTCCTCTTTAACTAGTTCCTTACTCACCTTTTAATTCTCATATTAATCCTCATCTTCTCCAATTTAACTAACAATTTCCCATGTGGAACTGTATCAAATGCCTTACTGAAATCAGGTAGGTAAGATCTATTGCATTTTCTCTGTTTAAAAAAATATAGTTATCTTGTCAAAGAAAGAGATCACATTGGTCTGGTAGGACCTACCTTTTCTAAAACCATGTTGTATTTTATCCCAATTACCACTTACCTCTAACAACTTTCTCTTTCAAAATTTGTTTCAAGACCTTGCATACAACTGAGGTCAAACTAACAGGCCTATAGTTTCCTGGATCACTGTTTTCCCCTTTCTTAAAAACAGATACTATATTAGCAGTTCTCCAGTTATGGAGTATGATCCTCAATTTTTGGATTAATTAAAAATCTTTGCTATTGGGCTTGCAATTTCTTATGACAGGTCCTTTAATATTCTTGGATGGAGCTTATCTGGGCCCCCAATTTTCTCCCATTAAGCTGTTTGAGTTTGACTTCCACCTCGGATATGGTCATTTCTATTTTCATATCCTCATTTCCATTAGCCACCCTTGACCACCCTTAAGATACTCATTACTCTTATTAAAAACTGACGCAAAGTGTTTAGATGTTGGGCCATGCCTAGACTACATTTAATTTCCACCTCATCCTCAGTGCTTAGAGGTCCCACTTCTTCTTTCCTTGTTTTACTTTTAGTTATATGGCTAAAGAACTTTTTATTGTTGGTTTTAATTTCGTTTGCAAGGTCTAACTTTGCTTAGCTTTTGGCAGTTCTCACTTCCCCCTACAATTTATGACCTCCAAGAGATAAGTTTTCTTGCTGGCATTGGGAGTAGGATAGAGTTTCCAAGAAGAGAGATTATGAGCTGGAATCCTTGTGAACTGAGCGGAACAAAGAGCAGGAAGTGCTTGCAGAAATCAACTCTGCCCAAGAAGCACTAAAAACTTCCCAGAAAGCATTGCAACAAGACGTGAAGAAGAACCTAAAGCAGGATATAGCAGCATCTCAGAAGGAACTAAAACAGGGTTTGGAGGCACCTCCGAAAACAGTCGGATGGAAATAAGAGCTGGATCAGCAGTCAGGGTGTCAGAACTAGTTTTGAAAACCTGCAATTGTTGGAGTTCTCTTGGTGCCCTGAGAAGTCAGTCTCATCACTCAGGTTCCTTTAGTTGGCATAAAGCAAAGCTATGCTCAGTTGATCAGGCTCAAACCTAGTGGGTAGGGATAGGGCTTATCACACATCCAAGGTTAAACAGCAAACTTCTTCCTTTATATATACATTAGATTGCATTACACATTTAGGGATTAGCTTGGTTACTTTGCAGGAACCAATCCCTGAACAACACGCTCTGTCCACACACAGTCCATATCCAACTTACTCTTTACCTTATCTTTACACTCCTGATTTAACTAGTCCATTATAAATGGTTTCCTGGGTGTCCCCCCTTATTTTCACTAGTATGGACTTCGTTTTTCAGCCTGATGATTCATTTACCTCCCTAATCCTCTCTCTCACAAAAAATAAGGCTGCAGCCATGTCCAATTATTCATGTCAAGAGAGATCTACAGCTATAAGACTGATTTCCCTTCCAATGGAAATGGATCCACAAGGCACCAAAATCTGCTGCTACTCAGGGTGGGATGACAGTATGGTAGGTAGACAGACAGACACACAAGTTTATTATTATTTCATATGTATTTAAGTATATTAAAAGGTACAGAATAGCAAAAAAGACATTAGTGGCTATAGGTAAAACATAGCCAACATAAAAATACAGTCATGAATATTTTTGGAACAACCTGATCCTTGACTATACTTCAATCCATTTACCTAGATTGGGAAATGCTCCTGAGGCAATGAACAACGAAAAAAAAAAGAGAGGAAAAAAATCACTAATGTTTTCTTCTCTGTCCCTATGCATTTCTTTTTAAGAAACTTCTATAGTATGACAGCCAAGAAGTACCCTAGTAATGTGCTAGTCCTTTGTGACTGAAAAACATCCTTGTGACTCTGAATTCCTAGCTCAGAACTAATCAGGGTACTTGATACATCTTCATAAAATGGTAACACTCCCTTGTGTTTTTATCCAAAACCAATACGGAATTCATGTAAATATAATAAAAAAGCGAGAGGATGAAGCTAATCTCAGAGAAATGCCTGGAGGTTTTTCCACTACTAATACTTGGTACCCTCTTTGTGCTGAGAGGTAGACAGTTACCCACATAACCATTCCACTGTGGAAGGGTCCTGAGGACTTTTACAGAACATAGCATCTTTTTTCTATAGAATTTTTAGTGATCTATAGAATTTGATTGCAGGGATGTCATTCACTGTTCAATTTCAGACTGTTAAGTGTAACTTCGATGGAGCCTTGGTTGCTTCATCCCTAATACACTCGATCAGAATTTTTCCATGTGAGTTTCTGAACGTTTACCTTCACTGGTGATGCACAGCCCAATGAAGCAATTTGTTCAGAAATTACATTTAAGTGTAGCAATTTGTGCTGAGATTATATTTATTTCCTGACTGTATGTTTGTTTGTGCCCGGTATTTGACCTCCAGCAGATAGTTCTTCTTTGTCATTAGAGCATTACATGTAAATTCATCTGGACAAGCAAGATTGCATGTTATCTGAACATAGGCAAAGGGGCTGAGCCGTCTCTCTGCTTAGCTGTACTTGATATTCAGGAGGGGTAGTAGGACTCCTAAACCTTGTTAGAGAAAGAGGCAAGATGAGATAAGAAGTTGGATGTGAATTATGGATCTCTCCCTCAGCTTATTAAAGTCATGTCTGTTCTTGTTTGGCAACTGATGCTATTGTGTTGCTATCTGTCAGTAGTTTTTTGAGCGGTGAATGAGCAGTCAGATCACAGTTTATCCTTTTGTATGGACATTGGCCATTAGTCATAAAGTCAACCAACATATCTACCAAAAGACCTACCCTTTTATGAGATTAAATAGAATTATTGATACAGTGTTTATAAGCAGAAAGAGAGGCATTTTGAAGGCACTGTCCCAGAATTTATCTAGTCTGCTGCAGTAATGTTTTTAAATCAAACCAGTTCTTAGAGAGTATTTTCCATGCTTTCCATTTAAGCAAACACATTCCCAGTTAATATTCTAATATTTCAGCAATGCAAATTTTAAGAGTTAAAAATCAGAGACAGCATTATGTGCAGGCCATTAAGCATCTATTTAGGATGCTAAATCTCAAGGGATGCTTGAACACCACCTGCCCAGTTGCCTCTGCACCAAGATAGCTCTTGCAAATAAACCATTTGTCCTGTTTTGTCTGCCCCATTAAGGATGCCCCCATGCAGCAGCCAGGTGGATCCTTCCACCTGACATTAACTGATCTAACCCTTACCAGATATGAAGCTTCTAGTATATGAATAGAATACTGAATTGGAACAACTGCTTAGTTTCCTGAACTAAAGGCATTTTACCCGTGTTCCAGTTGTGTGCTATGGTACTCCATGAGGGATGATGCTATGGACATGGCTTATTCATCCTCCAAAGCAGGAAGAGCTCTGTCTATTTGTGGAATGTCTTCACCACCACTGGCTTGATGGATGATTCTGTGTAATATTACATAGGCAAGGCAACCTAAAACCACTCCTTAACTTGCAGGAACATTTCAAACACAGAGCCTCATAATGCAGCAGAGGACATATAGCAGTTAGATGGCTGAACAGATAGACCTTGACAAATAAAGAATACGTGATGTCAAAATGTATTTTTGCCAGAAGCTGGGAATAGATGACAGAAGATGGGTCACTTGGTGATTACCTGCTCTATTCATTTTCTCTGAAGCACCTGGCATTAGCCACTGTCAGAAGATAGGATACTGGGATGGAAGGACCATTGGTCTGAGCCAGTATAGCCATTCTTATGTTTAAATGTCACCACCCTGAACCCTTCTCTGTCCTCTCTCTCTCTCTCATCTCTAAATACATGTTTTTATTAGAGTTTACTATTTATTATACAACAGCCACAAAAAGCTTCCATGATTTGCAAAGAAGAACACAGTGCCTGCTGCTTCTCCAGGTCAATTTGAATTGAGGTGAAGTAGTTAGATACATTTCCTCACAAATAACTAAGAGCATATTACTTATGTGAGATATTAGTCCCCTGTCCCACACACCTAATTAAGCTGAAGTTAATGTTGTGATATGGCCAATTGAAGATTTTCTTGTAAATCTCGCAATAACTGATGCTTTTCCTCAAGGCAGTAGCTCTTAGAGTCATACAAAACAGACCAAAATCTCAGCTTACATTAAAAAAAAAAAAATGTAGCCCGCAGAGTTGCAGAGAGAAGCATGTAAATGTAGTGGCAATATATCCTAAGGGCTCAAAGCCAGAAGGCAAAATAAAATCAAAACAAAAAAAGCGATAAAATAAATGGCTTTAAAAAGTCATGATTTCTTTGGGCACATATCTCATGATTTTTGAAAGTTTGGGATGGCAATACTAAGGTTGAGAATAAACAACAGTAATTTAAGCATAGGCAAGCTTCCAATAATATTATAGTTTTAGAAAACCCAAATACAGAAAACCAGGAAATTCAGAGTTAAGATGAAACTTCGCAGAACCTCAGACATTTGACAGTATTGCCAGAATGTAGCTTTAAAATGGAAAACAACCTGAAAGCTGTGGTGCCGATGAGCTCTCTGTAGCACCCCAAGTAACAATATTCACTTCAATAATTTTTCAGAGCAAAATTGTCATCTAATTTCTAGGAAAAAAAAAGTGAGCATGCTATCCAGCATTGTGTTAATTGTCAGAGCTCTATATTTCCACCGCCTGCCTCTATCAACCAAAGACTGCAATACAGCTCTGAGAATCAGGAAGTACTTGGCTGCAGGCATTGAGGTTCCTGTGACAATTGACTAATGAACTCTATTGTCTTTAATTTGACAGAGTTAACATTTCATGGTTACGATAATTTGTAAAGACATCCAGTGATAGAGTGGTAGCTACTCAGGGAGGATTTTCTTCTTGTTGGAGTGTACGGGGCTCATTGTATAATATGGAGGCAATCAACTCAGAGCAGAGAAGGGGAATTTCAAAGAATTTGCAAACTACCTACGCCTGTGACCTCCACTCAACAGTATTTTATTACATCTAGAACATGCTAATGAAGGGAAGCCTTGGAAATAACTAGGACATTTCCAGAATAGTGGTCAGTGTCCCAATACACATGCAAACAGAGCACGGCTCATGCATCAGGCCCCAGAGGCTGGATAAGATCTCGGGCATGGGGATTGATTTGGACATTTGCAGAGGCAATGGGGATAAAATCCCCAAAAAGGGACAGTGCAGAAGGGCAACTATAGGGAGAGTTCAGGTACTTCACATGGCTGCAAGGCCAATCATGAATGCCATATTTAGGGAGAGAAATTGCAAAGTTCTTGATGCTTACATAAACATACTGTGGTCAACATCCTAACCAAGGCCAGTGCTGGCGATGGTGGTAGGGGTATCCATATGTCATTCTCACAACATGCAGATCAAAGGCTCTCTCTGATGCTGCTCTATGGACAAATTTGTAGGAGGACATTACTACGTAATGTGGGACTTCCGTAGGGGTCAGCTGTCCAGGCAATTCTCCAACACTTCCTGCTTCTTGTTTGCCAAATAACACTATGCTGTACTGTCTCTTCCCACAACAAGCAGCCCTATTCAAGGAATGGTGAACAGCCTGTGGCTTTGGCATTGCTCTGCTCCTTGCTTTGAGTTGCATATTGCTAAGAGATTGTATAGTGGAAGTGCTCCTGATCATCTGTCTTCTCCCACTGTGTGCCTTGAATGATCTAGTCTTGCATGAGGAGATGCATGTCTGCCAGCAGAAAGTGGCTACCAGATTATGTCAAAACGGTGAGAATTTGTGTGGAAAATAAACAAACAAACAAACACACGCACAAACCCAGGTCACAAATTAATTTTTTGACTGGCTCTAGTGACCATGTCCTGCCCCATCTTCACACAGGAGGAAGGACAGCACAATGTCAAGCAGAAAGAAGGACCCCTCCCCACCTCTGAGTCTCGGCTGTTCTACCACCACTCAACCCCTCCAGGCACTACCAAGATGAGCACTAGTATCTCCGTGTTGTGCTGCCTGAAGTGTCAAGAGCTTCCTGTTCTTGTGCTGGTTTGTTCTGTCTGCTCTACCATGAGCAACCTCCAACACCATACCCCGTGAACACATGTCAGACGCGATATTTAACCATAAATCTCTGTTTCAGTTATTGAGGACAGGGTGAAGGTTTCAGCTGGACTGTAGCCTATATGTATGCATTTCTTGTATTGCCGTTTCTCACCTATTGGAGCTGGAAGGGAATTAGGGATGGAAATGCAGAATCTGGAAGTGGTGGATAAGACCAGGTAAACATGGGCACTATAACATTTAGGGTTTTATGTTTGCCCATTAGCATCCCTCAAGCATTTCAAATGATTTTTTAAAAGTAATGCATTATAGACAGGTCTGGTAAGGTTGCCACACACGCTTCTCATTAGAAGATATATTTTCAGTTGCTGATAGCTTTGCCAAATTTTTCGGACTGAAGTTTTCCATGGGACCCCTGCTATCTTCTGAGTTCTTCTGGCATCTAAAAGTTGTAATACATAAGTCAGATGTATCTGTACATACAATTCTTAAGCAGCCTAAGAACTTTAAAGCTGCTGTTTATGAATTCTTAAATTGCCCGAACCTCTCACCTCATAGCCTGAGACTGTAAAATGAAAGCAGACAGTGGGTTCTCATTCCATTTTCAGTCTTGTTACAGCTCAGGTATAATAATGAAGTAGTGAACAATTTTATTTGAAGAATGTACTTTTTTTCTTGACAAGACAGGTTAAGGATATTTAATGTATGTGTATAAAAAAAAAAACCCCTACACATCAGAATTTGGCATTTACTGGAGTTAAATGTCTGTGTGTGTGTCTGGGAAGTGAATGAAGGTGGGATTTCTTGGAGCAAAGCACTCACTTAGAAACATAAGGAGTTACTATACTGGAGCAGACCAGTGGTCCATCTTGTCTGGTAGTATGCCAATAACATTACCCTATACCTAATACTAGAGAGAAGGCAATATCCTATAATTTTTTTCCACTAGTTCTTGTATTTAGGGTGCATCAAGCGGAATGGGGCATGGAAGGGGTATTTTTCTTGATCCCAGTGTGCAGTTATTTCATATATTGAAGAATTCTGTTAAATTTTCACTGATATCAGTTTAGACTAACTGATCTTAGGGCCCAATCACCTCCCCCAGAGACAAAAAATCTAATGGGAGGCAGCCAGGGAAGAGGAAAAATTCTTTAGTTTCACCTCATAGTTTTTCTTACAGATCATGCTGTCTGAGTTAGGAGAGAAGTGCGGGATTGGTTTACCTTCCACTTCCACATATAAATTATGAATGCCACCCCGAGAGCCCTAGGCCCTCGAGTAAACTACGCAGACCATATACCTCAGAATTGACTCCAGGGAGCCTCCAAGTGCTAGAAACCTCTATGGATGCAGAAGCCTTCAGGTGCTTTCCTACTCTGTCCAGGGACATTCAACTACCTTTCTCACAAAGATCTCCTCAGAGATGTCCTGTTGCTTTCTCAGTCCAAACTTGTTTACAACAGAACTTGTTTTCTTCCCTGCTAGATTTTTCCACTCTACTATCCTCCCTGTCTCTCAAGTGTATAACCTTCAGGTCATTTTAAAATTCTAGGCTTTGAAACCTGTCAATTCTACCACTGTAGTGTTTCAGAAGCCACCCTTTCCATTCTATTTACTTTTGCCATTTCTCTTCTGTACTGTAACCTACTTCCTCTGTCCTCCTTACCTCTCATCTCTGCCTGTTCAGTGCACTGCAGCTAATGGTTTTTTGTCTACCTCCTTGACCATACTGTGGAGTGGATATGGCAGTGCAAAAAATACTCATTTACTTGCCCTCGTGCAAACCCATTGTGTAGATGCTCTGTAATGATGTCGCTTACCCAGTTTTGAAATCAAATTCAGTCGCCATGGAGCATGTAACTTTTTGCACCATTGCAGCTTCACGTTCTTACTTCTTGTCCTTAACTTCACGTCTCTACAAACTGTTGGCCCATGCCTACATCTGCACTTCTAGCATGCTTCCTTTCATGCACACTGCTTTGACGTCTCTTTCAGTTTCTTGGAACCTTTTCCTTCGCCTTTTGCTCTTTTTTTCCCGTTTTCCCCCATGTCATTTCCAATATCTGGAAAAGCCCCTACCTCTTCCCTGCAAGTCTTCAGAACAGGGATTGTGTCTCCCTATGTGTGGGGAGGTTTTTGTTTTGTTTTTTTAGGGCCCAGCACATAGTCCAGATAACGACTAATATACCTATCTGGGTGCTGCTGTAGCTACATTAGAGTTTGGTGCATTTTCCCCCCCCAACACCAGTTGCCAAACTTTTGTTTCAGGCTTATGGCAGTGGGTTTTATTGGTTTAAACTTAATAGTTCTTTGGAACCAGATCAGCCTTTGGCACAAGCTCTGTGTGTTGCATGGTGCTACAAGTCATTGCAACAATATGACAACCTTTCCAGTTGAAATAACAATTCACAGTGTGATCTTACAACAGGTATGTCATGACCAGTGTAGTATACATGTCCCAGTCAATATTAATTTTGGATCCAAGAGAGTATTACAACTATATATGTAACAATGGCAGCTTTCCCAGATGCAAATGACCATGTAAATCAAATTACATTTGCAGCACAGGTAAGTGTTTTGTCATTTAGTTACACTACATCCCATTATCTATCCTTTGTGAAGAAATACAGAGCCTCGGAAGACCTGTTAAGTCAACTCCAGGATAGAGCTACTAAGCAGAAGCAACAGAAAAAAAAAAAAGAGACCCTCATTGGACTGCTTCCTCCTTTTCCTAAATTCACAAGAATCTACCCTTAAAATTCCAAGCACACAAACAAAGGAGAAATGGCATAAAAGTGAGAGAAGGAAAAATATAAGCAAAAGAACAAAGGTAAGAGAGCTACTGTGGCTGTATTTCATTTTTAGTCCATTGGATTTCTCTCTAGTCTACCCATTGCCAACAGCTTGAGATCCAGTACAAACTATATTTCACAAAAACTATTTTTCATCACCTACTATATCAATGGAGTCTATATGACATCCACAAAGCAGCATATTTCAAATTGAAAATCATAATGATGATGAGAGAATCTGTGGGAGAATGTTTACCCATAATATTAATTGAATGGATCAAGGTATTCAACAAAAACCTCTTCCTAACATGGCCAGAGTGTTTTAGGTTCACAGTTGCTGGCAAATATATTTATTTGTCTGATTAGCACTGGATCAGTTACCTCCCACCCCCCAACATTTCTGATCAAGTCAAGCTGAAAGCAATAGCTTGCTAATGTTCCTCATTACAATCCTAAACTTGTTTAATAAAATATTAAAATGGTGAACCAAGGTTTTTACTGAAGCCTTAAAGGTAGAATCTCCATGCATTCCTTTCCCCTAAATCTCTCCAGTCTTAACTTAGTTTAAAATATTAACAACATACATATTCTAAAATGCAATTTTCAAATCTCTCTCACTTTTAGGATGAAAATGGAGACTATTTAATGGCTTACTCCAGCCATTCGTCAAACCAACACAGAAGATGGCTTTCTAAAAGACATGGTGCATTTCAACTGCAAGTTACTGGGTTTGATAACATTCATGTGTGTAATGCCCTCCACTGCAAGAATCACTCTGTGATTGTGTAATCCATGAGGTGAGATTAGATGATCAAAGAGGTCCCTTTTGGCCTTGATATCTATGACATAAATCTTGGGTTAATAAAGTTGGGGAAAAATCATCTGTTAAATGGATGTAAATAAATTTGCCTTACAGAATCATGCTTAACTCTAATAAATGATGAATTAAGCTTGGTTTATTATTATACATTACAGTAATGCCTAGAGGCACCAATCAAGATCAAGGCCACATTGTGCAATACAGTGTGCAAAATGTATAACAAGAAGCAGTCTCTGTCCTGAAGAGTTTACAGTCTAAGTATACAAGATAAGGGATAGAAGTGAAAAAAGCAGCACAGAAAGATGAAATGACTCGCCCAAGGTGACACAGAAGGCCAGTGGCAAAGCTGGACATAGAGGCCAGGACTCCTGACTTTCAGTCCAGTTCTCTACCCAGAAAACCATTCTGCCTCTGAGAAAGAGCAACAGGACTCCTACACATATAGTGGGACTGTAAATCCTGACATGGAAGGAGATGATGCAATACTAACATCTTTGATCTGAAGGTAGTGCCAGGACTTGTCTGTTTCATCTTCCTGTGTAAATTTGCCATATGGACCTCAGCAGGAAAAGGTTGATAACCTTGATAAGTCTTGGTTTTAGAGAAAGTTTATTGTGGCAGCAGGGCAAGTGTGAAAAATTGAGAAATTCAATCTAACATGCCCAGCTAGTGTTCTCCTTGGAGGCAGGCACAGCTGCCTGGCTGAGAACTACCAAGATTATTCAGGCACAGGATGTGACAGAAGATTAACAAAAGAAAAAGAAGAAAGAGCAATGCTTTGAGATGAAACCCATGTACACAGCAAGAGGAGCAGTGTCTGCAGGAAACAGAATATGGGGAACGTGTACAATTGAAAATGACAATAAAGGAATGACTATCAGATAAAGAAATGAGTCCTTTATGGGCTTTTTATTACAATGGTT
>ML675609.1:15710868-15754971 GCA_007922155.1 Mesoclemmys tuberculata | reverse complement strand
AATTCCAGTCTCCATTTGAGAACTCAGGGTTCTTTTTGAGGGATTGGTTGTGTCTTGTGGAAAGTAAATCCAGGTGCACAAGGTCAAAATGATTTCCTATGTCTTTTTAAGAGCAGTAATCACCTGGAGCCCACAAGAGGAGGAGAGGCAATTCTTGATTCAGTCTTAAGTAGTCCACAGGATATATCTGGATCAAATGTAACCCTCCAAAAACACATATGATCACGTGTAGGCACTCAAAAGGTCAAAAAATGGAAGTGAAGGTTACACGTCATATAACTCCTTTTGATTTATGCATTATAAAACAATCAGTAGAAAATTAGATTTTGGTGCAAGAACTGTCTTTTTGTTATGAGTGTACAACACCTAGCTCTACCTGATCCTTGATTGGGACCTTTAGGAACCATCACAATAAAAATAGAAATAAATAGTCTTTATTTCTCAGATACTGCAATGTCCAAAATTGTACTTCTACAAAATTAGACAAACATCCAATGTGACCTGTAATATTTTTCTAGCATTTTAATGGTTATAAGGGTGCAGTATCTTTAATAAAGTTTCAGAACAACAGAGCACCTGCACTTTCCACTGAAGTCAATGGGGGCTGCCTTGGGGAGCTCATGTTGTTTGAAAACTCTGACCTTGTACCATGTCATGGCTGCTCCATGGGTGGAAAGTGATCCTAAAACTCCTTGGACCTGGCCATTGGAGCATCTTCCTTTGTGTAGGTAGATTGTAATGACCCCTAAAACCACACAACTCTAGTTTCAGCAGCTTTTAGGCTTCAGCTTCCATTTCTGTGACAGATATTCCTGCCGAACATAGAATATAAATTAAAATGCTTGCTTGGGATGGTTTCTAGAAAGGCTAAATTAATAATTCCCATCTAAAAACAATACAACGCCTCTCATCCTTCCCCCTCCCCCAGATTATGGATAGTATAAAAGCTTAAACATTTACAGTAATTTTCTTAATCAGCCAGCCCTTCAGTAAGACAGATGCTTCTGTTTATGTCGGTCTATTACCAGGTCCTTTGGTGTTTGAATAATTTTTACACCCATCTTGGAACATCATTAACATAAATTTCATCTATATTATTCTGTGTTCCATGACAAAGAGGACAAAGTAATTTTGTTTTGTGGCTTGGCCTCAAACACCCCCAGTTTCTTAAGTAGTTTGTGTGTCTTCTCTCAGACAACAGTAGGTGAAAATTAGGAATAGTTTGAGCAAGCATCCATCCAAGATAAATATGAAAAAAATAATTCCAAGAAGTCCTGAGACTCTTCTAGAAAATCCATTCCCATAATTGGCTTTTGTATAACAAATGCCATAAGTTCATCAGGGCTTTCCACAGACCTCAGATAAAATCGAACATAAACTAGATTACCACCCTCCAAAATATTTTCAGCTAGAATGTGTTTGTCAGCAACTGAAGGTACTTGCCAGCAATATAATCTTTCCCCTCCTTCTTAGCCATTCAGGTTTTTTTTTTTTTTCATTAAACCATTGAAAGCAGATGCCCCAGAAAAATATGGGAAGAACCTAAATAAACCCAAATGACCCATATTAAAAAAAAATTATACTAGAAGAACTCAGAAGGAAGTATAAAAGCGTAATTTGTCAAAAGTGACCCAGCCATTTCTGAAAATTTTAGCTCTAACTTTTTAATTCACCTATCTGCTGTCAGGTTTCACCACGATTTCCTGTCCTTTTCCTTAAAGAACTAGTAGGCCGGATGTTGTTCAGTCCCATACAGATCCTATGGGAGTTATTTCTCTTTATTACATATCCAGTGATGACTATGTAAATGCAGTTAGACAATTAATTGCACAGATCCTCACTCTCATAGTCTCACCAGCACATTTGGGGCTATATTACTACCATACTATCTATTTGCTCAGTGATAACTCTCAGAAGCTCAAATCATTGATCAGGGCTGCTTTCTGATAAGTATTGTACACAAGGACAGATACACACACAGATACACAGCCCCAAGGAACATACATGCTAAGGAAATATTAATAAATTTATTATTATGATTATTACTAGGAAGAAATTCCAGGGATTTCCAGGACGTATTGGTAGGGACGTGTTTTTCCCCTCTCCTTTGTTTTTTGCTCATCCATTTGGACACCACTCATTAAAGCAAAGGATAACAGATAACCTTGAGGAGAGCATTGCGGGACTCTTGTTCTGTCTTTTCTACTTATAGGTTTCTATACTGAAGCTAGAATCAAGAGTCTCTCAGTATTGTGGCAACCAGAGTTTGAAAATTTTGACTCGTAGTTTTTGTACTGGTAATTTTTCTCTCTGCTTCTTTCTCAGAGCTTCTCCAACTGTAAGCAGAGTGTTAGCTAAATATCATATACATTCAAAATGAACTTTCAAGCAAGCCATGTCTGAGTGAGTGTAGAATTAGACAAAATGACTACCTCACTGCAGTTTGAACTCAGACAACCTTCTTATTAGGAGTTCAACTCATAGGGAATCTGTTTTGTTGAAAATCTCAACCCACATCTAGTAGGAAACTAATTTTTGCTCTTCCCTCAGGTGGTTGCTTAAGAAAAGGAACACAAGCGACACCAGAGCTAAAGTCTCTTTTTCTACAAATAGATTTTTTAGCAAGACAAGCTAAATAAAGTGTAATGAATGGAACAGCAAGTTCTGAGGCCTCAGAGCATACGCAGCAGCCTTAGACCCAGGCTTGTTGCTTTGATAAATATAAAGAGAATGTTGCATGGTATAAAGCACTAACCAAATTTCCTTTTGAACTATTTCTGCAAGTGCTACAGATAAATTCTATTCTATTTGATATAGGTTCTTATACCTATTCAGTATGGATCCTTAAACAAAAAGCATGTATCTTCCCAAACAAGCCAAATCAATATTCTTCCCCCCACAAACAAATGATGAATCATGAACTGGAACTCATTAATTTAGCCACTGGCAACTCTATGTGCAGGTGGTACCTGAAAGCCTGCAAGACAGACTGCCCGTGGTGACTTGCTCCACTAATTAACAGAGTGAACAGAAAGAATTGCTTATCACCCACTGTCCTAATGGGGGCTCTCTGTTATTGTCTGTAGACACAAACAAGGTGTGTTTCTGGTGTGCAGCACTGAGCAGAAACTACCAGACTTTGCTCCCCATCCAGCAGTGAGCTCCAGGCACATAGTCACTGCCCTGCTGCAAAGTCCCTTTCCACGACAATGGAACTCCACGAGCACAAAGCTCACTGCGGGACAGGGGGCTTGGAAATACTTTACATTTGCCTTAGTATGTTAATTGTTAAAAGGTTCATTCCTTTGCAAAAGTCCAAGATAGTCAAAGTCATAAAAGCGTCTGTGTAATATTACAATAAATCTTTATATTTCAGTGATTCCTGTGCTTTGGGATTCTGGGGATTAAAAGGTACCATAAAAATGTAAAGGTGTTATTTTATTGTTCTATGGCTTACCATTTTTGACAGCATTTTCTTTTCATTTATGTTTACAGTCGTATTTCATAGGAATTGCCTAAAGCATTTAACATAATTTAGGATGAGAAGCCAGAAGGCTTGGCAAGAAAAAGCTACAACTCATAGTATGGTAAACAGATTTAACCCCCCTCCCGAATGATATGGTGTTTAATTAGCTTCATCTCTGATGATGAAGAAAAAAGTATCTTATAAATTCCTGAACATTTTGTAATTATTGGGGGATAAAACATACTCATTCAGCTTTTGAGACACTGACCTGGAACCTGACAGGAGCAAATTAACATGCAATTCTCAAACCAGTAGAGAGAGTGTCTCTAGCATTTACAAAAAGTTTGCTAAACTGACTTAAATGCTAGGCTAATTTTTTTTTCAGATACAGACCCTTGGAAAGTAAGGCATCTCACATCTAAGGATTAAATAATGGAGGCAGGGGTAACCACAACTCTTGCTCCTATTCCTGGCATGGGTAAGCAGCACGCCTCTGTAAGCCAGCAGTAGACAGAAAAGCCCATATTGTCATTATCCAGCCAAAACCAGCATGATGATATTTTATAAACTCTTAGGAGCAGAGGCTCTTTTTTAGCTATTTTTTTATTTCACTCAATGAGCCTGTAACCTGGTGGAGGCCTGTAGGTGCTACTGCAATATAAATGTTAAAAAATAGTTGTCAATTGCCATTGTTCCACTGGAACAATAAAATTGAGAAAAAGGTGCTGCATTCTTAAGTTGCTAAAAGGCTACAGTCGATTCCAACATCAAATGAATTAAGGAGAGAGAGAAGTTTTATGAAAAAATATAGGATAAAGGTAAAAGGAAAGAGGAGCTATAAATCCCTCTATTTATTTACTTTTAAAAGGGTAAGGAATAGCTTAAATTAATATCAGTGGACCAGAAACTATAGCTGCAGCATTCTTCTCTTCGTATCATTAGTATGTGTGGGGAAGAGCTGGAAATGGGAAATTCTGGAAGGAAACCAAACTGTTTACAGAAATCCTGTTGAGGTAAATGGGAGTTCTTTATGCAGACAGCATGTGAGGCCTTCCCTGGTCTCTCATTTTTGTTACAGAATTTTAAAAAAAAATCCTATTTGATGGGTTTTGATTTTTGCTTGGGGCAATACCGTTAGGAAAGAATCAGAAAGTGTTTAATGGGGAGGAAATACTTGTTTCCCTCTATTCAATTGCCATGGAAAGATGGAGTGTTGCCAGGATGGGCCTGGTTCATTTGGGGATTCCCAAGCACCTACCAGGAAATAGAAGTTCAATTAAAAAACTATTCTTTGGCTGTAACCTGGATGACTAGCAGCAGCACCATGTACTTCCACAAGGAAGGTAAAAGCACAAATCCAAAGGAGATTATAGCTTAGCTCGTTGCTACCTGGATGGGAAGCACTCGGGGTAAAGTGGGGGGGGGAGGGGAGGTAAACCACACAGTTCATTCTCATCATGAACATCATGCAGATCTAAAAATCCTTCTGATTAACTAAAGAGGCAGTATCCAAACCGGAAGAGTGAAGCCTGGTAGGGTATGTAATCTCATTTTGGGAAGGATCTAAACCTTCTTATGCTGATCCAGAGAGCTGCTTGCTAAGCACTTCTTCGGGGATGACTGGTACGTACATGAGAGCTATGATGGGACTTTGCTTGTCATTGGTCAGCATTGCTTTTATAAAACTTACTCAACCCTTAAAGCCAGGCACTTCATTCCTCATTTGTGTTTCTCTCTTACACCATCAGTGTTCATATTATTGTGTTGTGAGATAGGACAAGTCTAGAGGGATACGGAACTGAAACCTGCCACTCTTCACCTCATCACTTCTTGTTTCAACAATAGATTTCAAGCTGCACCTCACTAGGGTCAGCTGTAAACTTTCCACCAACAGCTAAAGTGCTTGCTCTTTCTAAATGTAAAGGAAAAAGGGTGAAAAAAATTCTTCCCAGCTTTGTAGATTTAAAGGGCGGGTCACATAAAAACAAGGCATGCTTGTAGCAGAATTTAGCAGGGTGAAAACAGCTGCTCCAGCTACCCTTTGATAGACAGCTTCAATCGGCCAGTTTGTTTTCCATCTGCAAGCTCTAATCCAAAATGCTGTCAACTGCTTCTCTAAAAGGTTTTTCTTTTTCATCATTCACTATATCAACATTGCCAAGACATCACCTCATCCAGCAGAAGTCCCCAGTGAACAAACATGCTGAAGGTAGATAAGGAGATGGGAATTGAATTTCTTGCCTGAATTCCTACTGTGATCCTTTCTGAAGTTAGGAGTGAACTAGGACAGAAGTTAGCCCATTGCTCACAAAATGACTAAGGAAAATTTACCAGAGGCTGGAGTTTAGCTTCACATCATGGGCAGAGTTCTGGTCCATCTTGCAGAAGCCAAACACAGAGTGAAGCAGTAGGAATCCACTCCTACACAACAGCAAAGGAGGACACGAGACTACTGTTGCTTTAAGTCAGAAAGCCCCATAAGGGGGATACATGACCCCTTTGCAGGCTTCTTAATGCCGTTTCCATTAGCTGTTCAGAAGGGATAGAGGGTGCATGCTAATCTGGTTTGAAGCAGCAGTAAGGAGTACTACAGATTTTGTCCACAAGCAGAGTGGCCAAGAAAAGACCCCTCACTTTACTGTTCCCCCTTAACACCTCATTCTACCTCACTCAAAACACAATATTTTGCCTTGGCCTTTGATCCCAAGGTTTAGCATCCTCTTTCATTAACCTCACTGTAGCATGCAGGATCACCATTCGCCTGTATTAGCCAAATATGAAAAATGTGGTCGTGTTTTATGTCTAGGAATGTGATCTGATTATAGCTAGGTCATGTATCATTCTACAGCACTGGTAAGCTTCTGTCACAGTTAAAAACCACTAAACTGCTGATAACAGGCTTTTTTGTACTCTCCCAACTCCTAAAAAGTCCTTTTCACGAAGGTGCTCTAGAACTAATTCATTGTGGATAAATACATGCATGCATGTCTATTGTTTAGTCTAACTGGAGTTATTTTAGTGTTCAGGTATAGTACAGGATCCTAACTGCACTATTATGTAATGTCCTTCCCTTCTGTGGATGAAGTTCTTTGCTCTGTTCACTATCAGTGGTAGCTGTCCTCAGACCAAATCTTCACTAGGCAAGGCAATTTTACTACAACTCAGTGACTAATTCATAACCTGCATTTTATCTGACTATCACACCAAGCTTTTCCTTCCCAGCACTAAGAGCAGTGATGATATCCAACCGGTTCTTAAAATAGAAAAAATGCAGCGAACCGGTTCTTAGCGCCAGGAGATTCAATGAAAAGGCGGAGCAGCGAACCGGTTGTTAGCGGCGGGAGAGTCAATTTCCCGGCGGCGAGTGTCTCCCGCTATTCTCCTTGCCGCCGAAATTGACCACGGAGGGTCAATTTCACTGCGGTGATTGTCTCCCGCGATTCTCCCTGCCACCAAATTTGACCAGGGAGGGTCAATTTCACTGCGGTGAGTGTCTCCCACGATTCTCCCTGCCTCCGAAATTGACCAGGGAGAGTCAATTTCACAGGGGAGGGTACTCTGTAGTTCTGGGTGTGTGTGGGGTGCTGTGTGCATGATGTTTAAGAACCTATTCAGAATAGGTTCTTAAATATCACCTGCCTTCATAGAACTGGTTATTGGAAATTTGGGATATCATCACTGACTAAGAGTAACAAGAAAAATCAAAGATCTCTTCCTTTCTAGAGTCTTAAAATGCACACTAAAAGCTATTACCATCCCCTAAGACCAAATCTTTCCCCTTCGTCCTCTTTTTATTCCTATCAGCTGGGTCTGGAAGGCTAATAATGCCCAGCTGCAGCTGCTTTTCAATCAATTAACCATGCCCTGTTTGGGGAGGACAGTATTCCTCCAGGTCAATAGAGAAGTGCTGTTTACCCAGCCCAGTTTCCCACAGTAATACGTTGCATCATGCCAGAACATTTTGCCTCTCCTCCTGCTTGTAGAATATTAGTCATTATGATTTGCACAGTTTTATTTGTTATACAAAAGATTCCTACAGTTAATTTGTCTGTAAATTCTTTTAACTGTAAGGACTGGTTGCATCAATTCTGTGTCAGTATTTGCTAATTTGCAGTTTCAGCTTTGTTGCTTATCTGTGGATCATCAATGAAGTCACATAATATTTCTGTTCTCTGCCTTAATGAGTGCATAAACATTTTCATCATAGAAACTTGTGCAGATCTAAAAATTCAGTTGCACATGCGACTTGTACACACTCAGTCAGTGCACTATCATGCCTGTAAAACTGTTGAATACATACTCAAGGAAAGTGAACAGAGAAGGAATGCAAGCATGGTCAAAGCTAAATTATTCATTACAAAATTAGAGATGTTATCTTCATCATTCCCTCAATTCTAATTACTAGGAGCCTGATTGTGCATGTTAGGCACATCTCTGAGTAGAAGACAGAGGAGAGCTACCTTTGACCACTAAAGGGTGCATGCCTGGTTTATATTTATCTATTTGCATTACCTGGAGTATTTCTGTTAATTTTTTTTTAATCTTAATCTTTGAGGGATCTACAGAAATTCCCTGGTTTCTCTTTGTATACTTAATACAGGTTTAAGAGCTTTCTAGCTCTTTTAATTGTTATGCTAACAACTTCACCACTTTATTTCCTGAATTATCATCATTCTGTTGTCAGAAAAGTGGTGTGTACTTGTTCCCCAACCCCCATAATATTTTATTTAGTTTATATTTCTTTTTATTGTTTCAGTATTTCCTTCCTTCACAGAGACAGGGAAACCTAATAATACAGCTTCATTGGCTTTATAACATTTGTGTTTTCCTTTGCAATTCTTCTTTCATTATTCCTATATTTTTTTCTCTGAGCAAAACACATTTAGCATCCCCAAACCCTCTGTTGCTACAGAAATCTTATTAAAAGAATTTTTCCAATTCATTTAAAATATCTTCTACTATCATGGTGTCTTTCAATGAATGAATATTTAAAGCCCCCAAATGCATAGCTTTCAGATTAGTAATCTCTATTTCACATTTAATGACTAGATCTTCAGCTGGTGTGAATCTGTCTAAATCCATTGAAGTCAATGGAGCTGCACCAATTGATACCAGCTGAGGATCTGGCCATAAATCTACAGGATGATGATTAAGACAACTAAATATATCCTTCATCAGCCTACTTGATATCAGAAGATAATCAATATGACAAGCTAGGGCAAATATCTACCCCAGATATCTGCTAGCTCCTTACCTTGGAGTTTTAGATTATCACTAGCAGTATCTATCTAATCTACAGGGTTTCAGTTCTCATTTCCCTCCTTTTCACAATTAGGATGTTCCTCCCTTCTTAAAGTATCTCATATGAAAAAGGACACATCTATGTTATGAGCTAATTATTTCCCACAGGGCAGCTCCACAGCTGGTATACATTGTAATAGCTCCATTGACTTCAGTGGTGGCATGATAATTTACAGCAGGCAGTAGCTAATCAAATCTCATAAACCCTGAAGCGATGCATTTTGGGGCATGCCTAACTGGGAAAACCTCAGAATACCAAAAAGTGTAAAAGAGTAGTAATAGGACCAGAGTGGGAGCTCTTGGATCCTGGTTCTAGGCCAGGTGAGAGAAGATAATGTGGTCTATAACCACCAAAATATTTTTAAGTTATTGGTAGCTGGGGAAAGAGTTTCATTCCTCCTTAGACAGCTCATCAGGCTGTACTGGCAAACCATAGTGATTTCCCCCTTATCCCATCCTCCACATTTCCACCTGACTCTTTACAACTATTTAAAAGTAAAAGCTTTTGTTGTTGTTGTTATAAAAATGAGGATCAATGGGAGAAGGCAATTCATTGTGGTACAGTGGAATAGCTCTTGCATTTACAAATGCTTACTCATTTTAACATATTAGACACAAGATGTAATTCGATTTTTTTTCAAGGCAAGCAAGCAGTTTGCTCTTCAAGTTGGAGTACCCTTCAATGTTATTTTTTGTTCTCTTCTGAATCCCTCCAACTGTGCTGCATATCCCTTGTGGGAATACGTAGGGCTATGTGCCCTAATGTTGTTATTTCTCCTTCTCTTCCACCCTGTCTCACTTGTCAAAGTATCTTTGTCGAGGTATCACTTGTTTCCTAGCTTCACCATATTCCATAGTGAAATAGTGAGGCTTCCTTGCTATTCTATTAATTTGATGACAGTTTCATCAGCAGTCACTTTCTGTTTGTTCCTCCGGTTCGTTTGATTCTGTCCTATGTGTTTGATGCGTGTCACTGCTTAGATGCTCCCTTTTCTCTGAAATTACAAAACTGTATCTACCCTCCAAGACTCATATGTGCTTGTTTTATTTCCTAATTGAGCTGCAACAAAAAATCCTGTAGAGTATCTTCCTTGAGGACACTTTTTGAAAATAGAAATGGGTCAGAACTGGAACCCTGGCTCCAAACATCCTCGAACTCTGAGAGAGAATATCAGAGAGCCACATCAGATTCTGTATAGAAATCTGTTGTTCACACATGCCTCTACTTTAAACAGATTCTCCTGTAAACCACACAGAGCTAACAAATGTTGACTTTCATAGAACAATTTGATACTTACAATTTGTTCTGTCAACAAATCTATTGGTTCAGATTGGCCACAGCTGTGGTAAAAGCCACAGGTCGGAGAAGAGGGGGGAAGATATCCCACAGCATCCTAAGGGAGCGGGGTGAAGAGATTTGTCCCTGCTTTCCTGTCACTTCACAGAAAAGACCTGTGTGGCCAAGTCCCAGGCTTGGCAGATCCTCAGGTATCCTGTGCCTCTGGACTGGCTTTGGCCCTAAATACACCTCTACTTCAAGCTCCATGGCAACATGGCTTCACTAGAACCACCACAACAAGAATTTCCCCTGCACCACAGTGTTTTTCTGACACCAAGGGGGTAGGTAGAAAAAGTCATACAGCCTGAGGGTGATATGCATGCATGTGGGTTATCCACTCCTTCACTCGCTAGCTCCAGCTCCTCTTCCTGACCTAGGCCCAGAAAAGGAATCAGTGAACCAGGGGGTTCACAGCTTTGGTGGAACCCAGAGCATTCCACAGCTATTGGGGATGCTTGGGAGAACGAGTGCTATTGGCTAAGCAATTGGACCATGGCATCTCCACTACCTCGACGGGTTCACACACAGGTTCTGCACCTGGCAAGTGCACCTAGAGGCCAGAACCAGAGCCAGTATGTAAACTCTGTCAAGCCGCCACAAGCCAAGGGCACGTGGGACCCAAGGTATAAGAGTCTAGTATGGGGAGCTCACCAGCTGTATCATCAACCATGACAAGCCTGGGGAGCAAAAGACTCACAGCAGAATCAAACCTGTATGTCCTCCATGGCACTGCAGGGCATGACATCCATCTGGCCAAGGATTTTATGAATTAGGGATCTCAAACAATAATTCATATTTAAATACTTTTAATCCAAACCTAAAAGGCTAATATAGCTGAATTTTGAATAATAAGCTTTTGCCAGCATGAAGCCAATAACATGGACATGACCTTTGCATGCATATTTTAAAGAAATAGGTATTATAATCCAAGTGCATAACAAAGGAGGACATATTATTCATATTACTTTGGATTTTGCATGCTAAGAATATTAATACACATGCATAATGTTCTGCATATCTAAAAGACAGGCAACTCGAACTACAAACATTATTTTTCAAAATTCATCCATTTTGTCTGATAGATTTACTACAAAATAATGAAGCCTGAACCTGAGAATTGCATGACTTCAGTTGTAAATCAGTCTGTGTGTTTCAGATACATTGAAGGGGCCGTCTGAAATCACATTCTAAACACTGATACAAATATGTGTTTTGTCATTGAATCTGTGTGTAACCTTTGGTTTGGGAAGTGAGTTGTGTCGGGGGAAGAGTGGGGGGGTTGGATTTTATTTTTAGGAACTGGATGTCATATTGTATGGCTTTGAGACGCAGGAGAATCCTTTCTGAAGTGGGAGATCTTGCAGTTTTGAAAGGATAGCATTGCCTTGGCCATGTGGAACTTGTCCTTATGGAACAAATGGAAGCAGAAGCAATAGTCACTTTGTGTATGGGACCAGTACACGCCCTTTCCAGTGTCATGAGATGTTATGCAAGGGGTTTGGCAAAAGGAGAGTTCTCACAAATATACAGCTGGTTAGGAATCCCTATCAACTCGGTTTTACCCACTGTGTAATAGTGTTTGGTAAAGCCTGGGTAACAACACTCAAAGGCAGGGAAACCTTTCAGTTTCATTCCATATCTGTCTTTAGGCCAGGCTTACTCATGGTACTGCGAGCCTCAGTGGACCTAAGGAACTAGAAAACATGTTAGACTTAAATATAAAAACTCACCAAATGCACAAAGAGAAACACAGGATAGGTGAGTCCAGAAGCCTAAACAAATTAAATTTACACAAAACAGTGGCATTTCGCACAGCTAATTCCTGGTTCTCCTTTATATCAAACCCACTTTGAATGATTCTAATAGTGTAAAGAGGTATTAAAATGAGTGTAAATTACATTGGTGCTATCTTTAGGGTACTGTTACACTGTCATAGGTGTACAGTGGCTCTAATATACATGGAAATCAGTGCTCTTCTAAACTATATGCCCTATAGAAGCTATTCATTGTTGGAAATCTGCAAACTTTAGCTCCAAAAAAACCAAGGCTTGAGCCATAAACGGAAATTTAGACAGAGGAAAAGTGGACACAAGCTGCTGAATTTGAAATGTACAGAATATGATTATTCTCAGAAAGCTGTTAATTCACTGCTTTCTTCTGAAACTTGAGTTCCTTCCCCCCTCCAATTCATTGTTTAACCTAGGCTGTATTAGGCACTTTATAACTTCTTGGATATGCAAGAAAAGCAGACTGATATCTTATTTCTATGGACAGAAAATATTAGCAGAATTATTCTCCTAAACACCCAAATGCCAATCTCTACCTTGCCCGTTATGACTGGAAGAGTCTTCCCAACTGAGGCCTGCTGCTTCTCTCACACTGGCTCTATATATTTAATAGCATTGAAATCAGTGGCACTAAAATTTCACTCCTGCCGCTGTAACTGCCCCACTACGCTGACTTAACTCCACCTCCACGAGAGGCACAGCATTTAGGTCAATGAAGTTAGGTCAACGCATTGTCAGCGTAGACACGGAGTTGCTTACATTGACTATTACTGGCTTTTAGAAGCTGTTCTAAAGTCAGGCATAAACTATCTAGTTCAAGACAAACGACGGGAGTCTGAGTCAGATCTCTCTTATACCTGTTCTTCTCCAGTATAATTCCACTGATTTCAGTAGATTTACTCCTGGTTTTCACCAATCTGAGGACAGAATCAGGCCTACTTTTGCTTTATTCTCAACACCAGCTGCTTAACCTGACTTCATGGTCATTCATACCATGGGAGGAGGTTATATAGGCTACTGTTTCACCTTGAGCACTTAAGCATGATCCTACCTTCTGAGGCCAATAGATTTTGGGTTTTAAGAGTCTCTCTTCAGGAAATCCCAATGTGTTCTCTAATGGGTCATTACATTCCTGGGTTTTTTAAATTAACACATTCTTCCCCTTATTCCTGCCTCCTCATTACCTCAGAAAGGGTTGAACCTACCACCACAGGCATTAAAAGTTATTCTCAGGACAGGTATATATGCACTGAGTCAGAGAATCAATTAAAGAGAAATTCCTCCACAGGGAACACACTTGGTAAAGCTAGAAACTTCTACAGACTGTCACACTAAGCAGCCATAGGAGAAATCAAAAGATCAACAGCCCTTGTAGTCAGGTGCCTTTCCATAACAATTTTCCCAAACCAGTTTTTCTGTCTTTTTTATGCTATTGTATTTCTTGGGAACAACAAATCCAACAAGCTGCACCTGGCCATGATTAATTATTTAATCTAGGGACATGGTACAGGAGCAGGATAACTAATTCATTTGTTAGGAAGGCACTAGGGATGTATATTTTGTTTTTAATATGAGAAAATAGGTGTTTCCTTTAAAGGATTTTTATTTCTAGCTAAACCATTTCACAATACATTGTCCCTTTTCAAAAAATCCCATAGCAAAGTATAGAAGAGCACAGAGTGGCTGAAATAATTATTTTTGAAATGATAGAAGCTGAAAGCTCTGATGCTTACTGCATGCTTATATATCAATGGGCGAGTCCAAGTACTGTGCAGAATTCACTCTCCTAATTCTCCAGGTCATTTTATATAACTTGGCATCATATGAAAATTTTTCAGAATAATGAAGGCATGAATTAACCTTTTTCAAAGCCAGAAAGGATGCTAAAATGAGCTTGATTGTTTTGAGGCTTCTAAATGGACATATGACTTCTATGAAAATAACCATGACTATAATAATTAGTGACTTTTACAGTCCCTTTGACATAGATTCATTGGCCACGACCAATGGCATAAGGTTGGCTACCTTGAGGCTCTGATCCTAACTCCTGACTTCAGTAGGGCTCTGTTATGGTGCATGGACTGCCCAATTGTAACTTATTGCAATATCAGGGCCTGAAACAATTGGGGGGCTACTAAAACATAAGTCTAAAATCATCTCTTCTTTTCAACTGCCTACCTTTCTCTTTCTCTCTTTTTTATTCAGTGGAAAGATGCTTTATGAATAGTCCTGAGGTGACATTCTAACCCCATTGAAGTAAATGAAGAAGCCTCTATTGTCTTAATTGGAGCCAGGATTTTATCCCAGCCTATTACCACCCCCTCTTTATGCACAGATACCATATGGCAGCATCACTCCTGGATTCCCCAGAAATGATCTGTCCTACATCTATATAAGTTAGATTTTTCGTTTAAAATGTGCATCTTAAAAGATCAAAACCTTCCAAGGTGTCTCATATGAAAGCTTATTTCTACAAGCTTCAGACTCAATCTTCTTTTCATCACAGTGAGTTTGGATGAGATGAGACTGAATTTCAGTTTCAAAGACTGAAACAGACTGTGTTCAGTTTTGCTTCATCAGAATTTTTCTTGAGAAATCAGTCACTCAAGCAAGAAAGAGAGATTGACAGATTGTGATGCATGTTATATAATAGCCTAGTCCCCATGACAAAATGGAACCGCATGACCTGTTTTTCTCCCCCTTCAAGCCATATTCTGATTCTCTATACATATTATTGCTCGTTGTTCAGCAGTGGGATATTGATATCAGAACGTCTTAGCCAATCACATGATTAGTATTATCCTTGGTTCTTCCTTCTCCTTCTTCCTTTTTCATTCCCAGCTGTTGCCATATAAATAGTTCACATGGTTCACTGCTGGGATTAGGAGATAAGCCAAGATTTGAACACCTAATTAGCGAGAGATAGCATTGTAACAACATCGGGTGTAGTAAACTTGGGATGCGTCTTCACTGGTGAATCATGGTCCCATAATTCTCCATTGGTGCAGCAAAGGTGGGAGATACAATGTGGGCAGAGTACACTTGTTTTGACCACTATCTAAACCTGTCCCTTATCTACACTGTGGCTTCCATTATGGAGAATTACATGTCCAATTTTTCTTAGAGTAAACAAGACCATCTCATTACAGGAGAAGTTAGATCTGGCTGATCTAACTGAGGGCCTAGTCCTACAGACATCCATGTTCTTACCTTTACTGCACATTTGAGTGAAGGTAAGCATTTGTGCTAGTGTATGCAGGATCGGTTTATACAACTTGAAATCATAAGGAGATGAAAAAAAAATCAAAAAACCTTTCTGTATACAGTGAAATTTACTTAACTCCATGTACTTCATATGCATCACACTTCTATTCTCTCTCTTACTTTTACTTTTGGAACACTTTGTAATACATTTTTAAAAAAATTCCAATCTACCCCCATACAGAGTGCTTTATATTGTCAACGTTCTGTACAAACAATACCTGATTAATAATACGTAACCATAAAAATAAAACAAGGACTAGACTGCTGGACATTTTATTTCGGTAAGAGGTTATTCTTTATACTTGAATGGAAATTATGCTATGTAAATACAAAAAGCTTGTTTAAGAGTATAAATTATTCCCTGTAGCCCCTAGAGCTAACTGAGTCTTTTATTTTATTTAGCAGTAATGCAAAGAACCTATAGGCCTGTATTCTGTAAGACATTAGTTTAAGCAGGTTAGCATAAGTGAATCAGAGGCTTATGACCCTTAGCACAGATAATATGACCCAACAATTACCATGAATTTTGGGGAAATAGGAATAGTTTGCTTAACAGAGGAGTTGGTACATAAGAATATTAAACTGATCCTGGTTCAGGATAAAATCATTGGCAGATGTTTAACCACTTGGCATCTAAATAAATATTCATGATGGTCACCAGACCCTACAATAGGCCAAGCCCCTATGTAAGCAGTGTGGTGAGCTTTCCATCACTGACCCTTCAGCTCTTCATTGTCATTATTTACCACTGACTTTCAGGCATTGGAGTCTGGACCATCGGACTCACTTCACCTACCAGGGAGAGGGCTGGTCCTTTGTCTCTTGCCACCAGATCCCCAAGGAAGTGTGTGAGTATATAAGTAGATGAGCATATGCAAGGAATGGTACCAAAGATATCCCTAATACTATATTACTGCTATTTGTTTATGTGGCTTGGAGCTTTCTTGTCTATTCTAATTGTGTTAATAAAAGTGACTAACGCTTTCCTTTGCCCTCAGTGTGAGTATCTCTGCCATACACCCCAGGGTTCCCTACACAATATAGAACTTGTTAGTTTTAATTCTGTTGTGTCTGATTCTGGAACTAGAACTCTATTACCCCCAGTTCATTAAATGAGTATGAATTGGCAACCAATACAATTATTAATCATGCAAGAATGAGGCTACATTCCCTGTGAATGCACATGAGCAATTTCTATGAGTTGTTTTCATGCACCATTTAGGTAATTTTTCTATGGAGTCTACATAAGAAGACTGCAGAATAAACAGTCTAACCCTAAGAAAACAGTTATTTATAGTGCTCTGTAAGTGCAGGTACACTGAAACTGTGGTTCTGTTAGAATTATTTATCATTTGTCATTGCAATAACACCTAGGAGTCCCCAATCATGGACCAGGACCCTATTGTGCTAGATGCTGTACATACATAGGACAAAAGACAGTCCTTGTCCAAAGAGATTATAATCTAAAATGTGCATGTAAACCAGACAATTAAACTACCACTAGTTGCATGAACACATGCAAGTCTCATTTTTCATTAAATGGATGAAGACCTTTATGAAAATATTGACTGCAAGTGTGGAAGGTTCCTATCACACATTCCATTCCTAGAAATGGAACACATTTCAACTACAGCTGGGAATAGGTTAAAGGTGAACAAACTTACCTGTGCCTCTAAGTGCTATTTAAATACTCAGTAATCCTTCCATTATGCACAGTGTGTATAAAAATGTGACTAACACAAAAATAATTTTCCTCAAAAATACATGGCCTTGGTAAGCCATGAAATTCTAGATTTGAACTTGACCTTATTTTCTTGACCAACAAACACGCCACATTTCACCTCCTATACATTTTGGTATGTCAGATCTCTAAGTGCCCAAGAAAATACCTCATGAGTTCTACATCTGCATGTGTGTATAGATACATATACATACGTGTGTGGGGGTGTGTGTGTGGCTGTGTGTGCGCGCACGCGCGCACATGAGTGAGGCTGGGTCTACACTGACGGAGGCAAATTCGCTGCCGTCAGATCGATTGCTCTGGATCAACTGAGCGGTCTGTATAGACACGCTCAGTCGATCCAGGAAGCGACGCAGGAAAACCACCCCGGTAAGTGGCGTAGTGCTGTGTTGAAAGGAATGCAGGGATGCAGCGCAGTGTGGACGGTGCACAGAGGAGATGCTGCAAAGTCGACGGGAGATACGCAAGTGATTTACGTCACTTGCATATCTCCTGTCGACTGCCGTCGAATCGCAAAGGTAAGTGTAGACTGGGCCTGAGTGAGTGAGATCTTATAATAAAGGGAATTCTTTTTTAAAGTATTTCCATAGCTTAAATCCAGGGGTAACATTCCCCATTCCCACTAGCCATGTTGTTTTTACACAAGGCTGTTAAACACAAAAATCAGGAATTAAAAAAATATCTATATTGGTCATGCACAAGCTCCACACTGTACTCATGCATACAGATTTTATAGAACCTATGTGATCTGACTGCAGAACACAGTTTTGATTAATTGGACCTAAGGTTTTAATAAAGAAACAGCAGGTGGGGTAACCACAAAATTAAAACTCCCAACAGGCTCGAAGTAATAAAGTCATAAATATAAAAGTGTTCAAAATACCTCATTTGCATTTTTGAATAACATCCTCAACAATTTACAAAGCATTTTTCCTGTCAGCAGAGGGCACTGTGTCTATAGTCTGACAGATACCTCTCAAGCTCTCAAGATCTTCAGATAACACACAACCCATATTACATAACATAGGTTAGCTTACCATACTGCAATACACAGAGTTTCTGGGAAACTGACTATCCAGAGAAACAGTCAAACTTTATTCAGTTGCAGAATGCCAGAGTTCATGTTATTCTATTGTATTGAATGTATTTGACTTCTTGTTACAGTTAAGTTCAGGCATTTCCCACACTTATCGGAACATCTATTACAAAAAAATGGGATATAAGGATGCTTATCAAGAGACTCCATCAAAAACTGGACATTTTAATTATTACCTTTCTGTTCCCATGAACTTATCTAAGCCAGGTATATACTTTCATTTGGAACTCAAGCTTCTGCAAACTTCTCACTGTATTTTGCAGGTTCTCAGAAGTGAATCAAGTTCACAAATTCTTTCTTCCTCTAATTTAAACTGGTTTGGTTTGATTTGCCATCAGACTTCGGTAAATTGGGTATTATTAAAGCCCACAGAGTTACAGGAGTTTAAAATCCATGTTACTGAGAGGAGATTCAGATCCATTATTCTTTCAAAGTAGATTCATTTTTTAAAAACATAATGATACTTCTTTCTAGCTGAAGGGGAGCCTGTGCTATGTATTAATGATTGCAGGACAACCACAAAGTTAGGCTGACAGAAACCTAATGCTCTATGTATGGTATATTCTCTCTATTGATTCATTACCACTTTTCTTCCTGTCACTCTACCTTTTTCTCCCATCATCTACAAAGCATAGTCAGTGTGTGTTGCACATTTCTCTCTGAGCCCAGTGGACAAAGGATGTGGGTCTATTATAAATAGATAAATTAGATACAACTGAAAATAAAAGACTTTCTGCTAAAAATCAGTTTGGGCTGATATTTTTTCCAGCTTTTTTGAGGAAAAACCCAAACATTTTTTAAGAACAAGGTTGATGGAAACATCTTTGCTTTCATGAAATATTTTCCACGGGGAACATAAATAAAAAAATTGAAAAAAGTCCTGACCAGAATTACTCTTATTAAAACTGACTAAAAACAATCAAACATTTAATTCTGTTTGTTGTTATTATTTACTTTTTTTATATTATAGTCATGCCTAAAGGTCCCAATCAGGTATCAGGTCTTAGCCCTGGATGGTCAGGAAATGAAACAAAAGTCCTTGCTCCAAAAAGCTTCCAGTCTAAGTGTATGACAAAATGCAACAGATGGATAAAACAGATGAAGGGGACAGAAGACAGACGACAAGGTAACTATGACATGAATAAGTTTGTCACAGTAAATGATAGGCACAGCTGATGACCTGCCTAACTATGGTCCTCTGGCAGATGTTTGTAGAAATCAAGGCAGAAGCAAGTTTTAAAGTGGGATTTGAAGGCGAATAAGGGAATGACTTTACTAATATTTTTCAGGGAGTTTTTTCCATATCTCGGGGGTGTCAAGGAGAGAGAGCACCAGTTAATTTGACAGAGAAGCAAGCTGGTGGGCCAAAAAGGCTGAGAATGGTGTTGGAGCAAAGACAGCAGTCAATCTCCTGATAGGATAACAAAACAGCGACGTAGAGTTGAGTCACAAAAGGCTACGTCACAAAAGGCCATGAGGGTAAAGATGAGAAGCTTGTGAAAGGGGACAGAATGCAGTATAGTCACTTTTTGCCCTTTCCGTGACATGCTGGCCAGATTTCATGTGATTATCATGCATCTGTTGCCCTGTATGGTGCAAAATGGGGGTGTGAGGAGGGAGGGGGGCACCAAATAAACAGAGAATGAGAATAAAAAAAAGTGCTGTGACAATTTCTCCTGCAAACAATTGCAGGAGATGCAGCCCACAAGATTTTAGGAATCAAAGGATGATGATTTAATAGTGCTTACACGGCTTGAGGTAGTGAGATTGAATCCCACTAAGTTAATGATCAATACCATAGAGAGACAGACAGTTGAAAGGCTGAAAAGTACATAAGCAAGAGAGCTGTCATCATGGAGCAATCCTCAACTTTTCAGGGCTGGAAAAGGAGAATTACTTTGGCATAGCTAGGCAGAAAGAGAGATCCCCAATAAACGCTCCTCTTAAGAGATCAGAATGGATCGATTTTCCTTTTAGAAATGCAACCTGCAAATATTTTCACAAACCAGCGCAGCTATTGTGTACAATTGTTCTGATTTACAAAACAAATATCCACGCTGATCTTTTAAGATGGGAAAGAACTGCTGCCTAGGTCCCATCGTACAGTTACAGTTTGATGCTAACTGGTTTGTCCAAACCTGTGGGTACATCTCCTTTCACTTCTCTGGTTCGCCCACTTTCCAACATTTCAGCCACATTTCTGTCACCTTGATGAGATTCAGTCACAGGTCCTGATCTGGTTTACACTGTTATAATAGTGTATGTATTTTGGAACATAAGAATTGCCCTACTGGGTCATATCTCAGGTCCCTCTTAGCCCAGAATTTTGTCTCTGACAGCAGCAGTGCGAGCTGCTCCAGAGGAAGGGATAAGAACCCTTTTGCAGGCAGATGTAGAAAAATCTGCCTCCTCTTGTCCCCTCCTCTGTCCCCAACCAATTAGATCTCATCCTGACTTAAAGTATTTACACTATTTTCTTATTTAAAAGTTTCCATTTTGTTTATAACCTTGATGGAATTTTTTGTTCATCAGATGCTGAATGGCTGTATTACCAGGAACATGGCAAATCATTGTCATTGAGTTCATTTTTTTTTTAAGATTGATTTTTGGGAAACACTGAGGCTGGACTGTAAATAAATAATAATATCAAGGCATTGTTACTGCTGATGCTTTCATCACCTGGGCACTTTATCATGGGAATGCTCTACAAAAGATATGTTTGTGTACATGTACTTAATTAGTTAATAGATAATGTGCTGGGAGAAGGCATTCAGGAATATACTGTATTGTTCATATGTTCTTTAGGACCAATAAAAGCCATTGTTTTGTAGTGCAAGTGGCTTCCAGTGTACAATTCTTTACATCAGTTCTTAAGCAGACTTGAACTATAACAGCAATGTATGAACTAAGGACCTGGCCTCTCAAGCACTTAGACATGTGCATCCCTTTTCTCATGTGATTAGTCCCACTGAAGCAATTCCTAATAAATAAGGCCCTGATTCTACAAACCAGATGAAGTCAATTGAACTAGTCACAGTAGTAAAGTTACATTTGGACAAAAGCGCAGAATCTAGCTCAAGTGCCTCAGTGACGTGTCTGGATGGGAAGGCAAATTTGTAAGACTTTGGAGGGGAAAACAGAACACGTTTTGTCTCCAGGTGTGAGGTGGCGCTCACACATCTGTGAAAAAGCAGTCTTATGGTTTGTCATTGGTGCAGCCATGCAATAGATTATCTGCCAAGAGAGGCGAAGAATGGAATCCCACTCAATTTTCTCATTTCATTCATTTTTAAAGCACTGAGATATAACACCTGAAAGATGTGAAGGCTGCTGGATGAAGACAAGAGTAGATCTAAGCCAATGTCCAACCAAGAAAGTTTATTTCAATTTGAAAACTTCTATATAAAGTTCTAATGAGTTTTCGGGGAAGGACAGGAGTGAGGCTGACACTGAATTTTTCTGACATTGGCTGAACTATGCTCTGCAAAGGTCTTTGGTTAATAGGGGATATGGTGGCAATAGATAAAAAAGGGCCTGATTCTGCTTTCACTTACACCTGTATCTCTCTCTTTTTTCTTCAGCAGAGTTATTCTGACTCATGCTAGAGCAATGGATTTTAAAAACATCAATGGATATATTCATGTAAATTAGAATAAAGAAAGCGGTTGTTGATTATAACAAAAGCAACATTTTATTACCTAGCATTAGATTGTTTGAATTCCTGCTCCGTGCCTGGAACCTAGACTCCATTGTTACTCTAGGTGTTCTGGATCTTACAATGTCAATAACAGTTCTTGGAATGCCTGCAATACCCACAAGAGAAACAGAAGCATGTATTAAAGATAGCATTTCTGAACAACGTTGGCTGTCCAGTCTTTTCTTGGTTTGCCACAACCTTGTTTTTTTTTTTTTAAACTGCAAGTAAGTTTCATATAAAATGGATAGAATATGTATTTGTATTAATACATTGCTCCAAGAGATAAAAAGAGTCTCTGATATTTTTTGGAATACAGTAAGCATTTTGCAAAATTACTTAAATATATTTTTGTTGCTCTTCATTCAGGTGCTATGCTGGTTGTCCATGGGAGCTGATATTCGTCAAGAAAAACAGACATATACAGAGCATCATGAGGAAATTTGCACCTTAAATATTGAAGACACGAATGAAGGAGGCCAAACAAACTGCTCCCTGATTCATCCTGTGTATCAGAACAATAAGACTTGATTTATTGTGTATTGAGCTTCTTCAGGAAAAGAAAGAAGAAAAAAAAAGGAGCAGGTGGAGAACAAGAGGTCTCTTTGATATATATTTCCCATTAATGGGGCACTATTGAAATAAGGTTTTTGCATGGGATGTGAGAGTAAGGTTAAAAAAGAAAAATGCTCCTCAAAAACAAACAGCATTTCAGTACTTGGTATTGTCAAGGTAATACTCCAGAATTCCAGTCAAGGTCAGCATTCTTTTTTCTAGCTTAGCTAGAATCAGCATTAAACTTTCAGTCAACGCGGTAAGACAGAAAGACAGTGCCTTTCACCTCTGAGATCAGTAGGTGGCATTTAGCAAGCAGCAAGGCATTCCGTGTCTATCACGTTACAGCTGCTGCATAGAGTCCTCTGTACCCTGCAGCTGAATAGTTAAGCCTAATAATATATTTGACCTTTATGAATATACAAACAGGATGGCAGGAAAGATTGTTTTAATCAGATCTGAATGCATATGAGAGGGTATCATGCAATTATATGGATTATGCAATCATTCTTTTAACAAACTTTTAGCATAAATCAATTTAAGGAGCAGGGGAAATCTTCTGAAACAACGGACAGGGAGCACATCAGCACTCAGATTGCCATCTATATATTGTATTTTATTAGACAGACACTGCTGTCTAATAATGGCTATAAAATAGTAGGACCCCGACTGTTAATTTTTAGATCTGCATGACCTGTGGTGGTACACCCAGGGAGAACTTCATAAGCTCTATTGCACTCCGTATCATATTAGTGTGCTCTTTGCTCTGCAAATGGGATGCATTTGCAATTAATTTTCCTAAAAGCTCAGAAAGTTTTGTTAGATTTCTTTTTCCTCCTCATATAACTGTTCAATCAGAAGAGTGTTTAGGAGAAACTGCAAGCTTTTTTATTTCCTAAGCAAGGTTTTGAGGAGTACATGTGGAGGGAGCATAGAAGAAGCAATTTACAGTGCTACCCCGTCACCACCACTATGACTCCCTCATCCCCCTCAGTGAGAGTCTCCACATGCAACATATGGTAGGTATCAGAATAGATGACTAGTAGATATGCCCTAGAGTGAGCTCTGTTCATGGAAAGGAACACCAAAGACAGGGGGGAAGTAATGAAAAAAGATGATAAAGCCTATCCAGGAATGACAAGTGAAAGGAATAATAGATCTAGACAGCTAGACTGTGGATCCCAGGACTTTCAGAGTAATTACCACCAGCCATTACTAATAGTGAGGCATTCACAAATGGAAATCTATAGGGACTTGTTCAGTTTGTAAAGATCACTGAGTGGAATCTAATCCAAGGACACTGAAAGAGGAAATACAAAGTGCTTTACCCTGGTCCCCATTCTGGCCCCTTTACGCCACTTAGACAATGATGGGGGATTCCCTCTCTATGCAGCAATCTCTGCTTGGAGAGGGCATAGCCACTGGTGTATGGGGATAAGCTTGAGGTGGAAGGAGGAATGGTCAGATGTCAATATTCACTGGTGAGTTCTGACTACATAATGGGCCCTTGGGGCTATTTTTTTTTTCAGTGGGACTACTTCTGGTGTAATATGAGTCAAGGGATCAGCATGAGTAAAGGGGTCAAAATCTGGTCCTTGAGTAGGAAATAGTTTTGCCCATGGTTACAGTTATGTGGAATATTCCAGCTGATCATAAAACTAAAGCTAACAATCATCATTGTTATTAATTCTTCTGTAATGGGTTTCACTGAAAACAAAAGAAACAAGAAAATTAATTTAGTCTAATGTGGAGGAAGAATTTTCGTCAGCTGATGTCCTAGTCCAGCCTTTCTCTGCACTACTAGCTGGAAAGAAACTTAATATCTATCTGGGTCTTACTAACATCTCCCATTTGCAGGTTGTACATTTACCTAAAGTGTTTGCCTTAGTGTGTCAGTCTACACGGCAAGTGCTAAAACACCTTTTTCCTGGTATGTTGCATTTTTCAATGATAAACATTGGTGAATAAAATAATACACTTTCCAGGGGGGTAGTTCCAGCATAATTTAAGTTGGTTTTTATTGCAATCTGTTGGTTTTGGACACCTTAAACATAAGTTATCTTTTGATTCTTGCCATTTTTCAATGTAGCCTTGATACTCCAGTAAGATATAATATGAGTAGAAATTCTTTGTTTCTCACTCCAGTTATATCCTGAAACATTTCTAGCACCTTCCAAAGCTCTGTATGGTTGATGCTGGCCATTAAAATGTATGTTTATAAAACTGGCCATTTTGCTACAGAAAAAGAGGTTTTCACCATGGGGTAGTAACAACTCTAATGATAGGGGCCTGTTAAAAGATATTCAAATAATGCATAAATATATCATTAGACATTTTGATATGTGAAGCAAAAGACCAAGAGACAAGTTGTGTTTTATCTTAACAGAAGAGCAGAAACAATGGTTTTTCAAAATTAATTCTATACAACTGGATTCTGAAATAAAATAAAAGGGATTTAGAAGGATAAAAAGGAGGCCTACAGATTCGGGAAAAAAGCTGCTGATGGATAAATGTTATTGAACCAGAAAGAAATAATGAGGTCACAGGTAGCAAGGCAAAACATGATATTAAGGATGATCATTTAAAATAGAATGACCCACTGAGCAATGTACCCTCTGTTCTTTCTCTGTTGTTACTAATTCAGGTTTGATCTTAGTAATTAAAGAGATCTCAAGTACCCAAGCTTTACTGGTATTTATTAACTAATTATTAGTGAGGCACATAATAGAAAGGCACATATGTTACCAAGTCTACTGAACTAAACCTTGAAGATGCTGACAAATATGGCAGGCTGATTTCAGTGCTGTCTTCTTCTGATAATTGCTTATCCCTTGCTAATTCTTATAGTTAGGTTATTTACAACCCCATTTGTTCCTCATTCCACATTATGGATAAAAACATTTGTCTGGTACATTTAGTAAATTTTAAGGCACATGATTGGACTTCTGTTGGATTACACCTTATTTTGTTAGTGGTACTTTATATTTATATATATTCCTGTCTGCGATTAAAGACCTAGCTTGCTCAGTCAAAAAAGCAGGACACTATATTAAAACGTTGGTATATCTTTCTTTAAAAAATTAACAAGCTTGTATTTTTCCCATCTTAGTATGACCATTGAGGATTACAAGACTCTGATTCATAAGAGAACCATAAGCCTCAAAAGCCTGGTTCATAGGTGAGCACTATGAATTCAAGGAACATAATAAATAAGAAAGAACCCTAGTATGTGAATTTAGAAAGAAACGTGAAGTAAAGGGGAAAGTGAGAGAGCTGGTCTAATCAGATAGAACTATTTAACTTCCAGAACAAAAAGACTATACAAAAAGCAGATTCCAGTTGAAAGAAAGGATATATGAATATACTGGAGGAGGATGAACTGATGGCAGAAGAAAAAAAACGGAATATGCAGACTGATTACAACAGCGCAGCCAGTTTGTACTAAAGTAAAAGATACATGGTTGGGAATTTTACAGGAAATTACAGCCGAGCTCCACGTCAGGATAAAGCTAGACTTGGAAATCCTTAGACTGGTCAAGGGGAGAGGGTTAGAACATGGTCAAGGAGGAATTTACTGACTGCAATAAGAGTTGCAGAGTATTATAGAAAAGGTATTAGTGGGCCATTTTACTTGCTGCTTAGTCCTAAGAAATGCACAGGAATGACAAATACAGCAAAATCTGATGAAAGCGGCCACGTTTCTAAAGTGGTGTTCAAAAGGTAATATTGAAAAAGTATTGCTTTTTCCTAAAATAATTACTGAAGGAATAGATAACGGGGTGAGAAGCACTTTATAAAAATAAATGATTGTCCATAGAGCATTTACGTTTCCATCTAGTCGCTCCTCAGTAGTGGAACGGAACGAAGCTCGTGTATCTCAGGAAGCTGAAGCACAGAATTTCTAAACAAAAAAAGAAGGTTCACAATGCGTGAATAGTCCTAGGAGCAGGAGGAATGGATGGTTTAAAACTAGAGCGATATAAACCCCTTTCGAGATAATTTGCAAACCTGTGTGAACCTGTTTATCTCACAACCCTTTGGCAGGCCTTGTAAATGGAACATGTCTGAGTTCAAATGAACTCAATTTTCCCAATAAAAGATGTGTGTTCTAGTTGGGCATGGACATTTGGGTGGATTTGCATGGCGTTCACACACAATGGCTAAAGCAGATCCAGTCAGGATGGGGTTGCTCACTCTTTTTAGTAGCTGCCATGGTATGGAGCCAAGATTTTGTATGATAATACATTGTATTAATTTCATCCTATTGGTAGTTATATCCCAGGTTCTGTCCTCAACTATTCCTCTTCTTTCTTGGTTTTGACATCTGTTATGTCCTCTCATTGTTGTCTTAGCCAAGTTGTCCATATTTAGCTTTACAAATATTTCCTAGTAAGTGAATCCCTCTAGCTCCTTGCTCAGTATTGTTGCACTTCACTGAACTTCTCAGTTTCTTTCTGTGCCCACATTGAAACCATTGTTCCCGATGAGGTCAAACAAAAGCACTGCATCTTAACTCCTTCCTACCATAATTCATTCACCACTCTCCTCTCTTGCTTTTCCACCTCCCACTGATGCCCTCTATTACTCCCCTGGGAGTGAGGAGTAGGAGTGACATCTGCCAGCTAGATATAAGTGAAGGCTGATGATTAGGCCTAATGGAGTGTACAGGGTCTGACATCTTTAAGCACCCAGCCCTCAACCCATATAACTAGCTTGACTAGATGGTGGGATGTGCAGTGGGGAGAGGAAAGTTTGTCCGTGAGCAGGATTTGGGGAAATCCTGGGACAGGATTGGTTCAGGCCAAAACTAGGAAGTAGGAAGTGTCAGCAGAAGCTCCTGTCTACTTCTCTTGCTTGAACCTAGCTGCATGAAACTTCATCTCAAACCTGGAGAACGAGGCACCTGGAAGGAAAAATAGCAACCTCCGACAGGTTGGAGCAAGGGCAGTGGGATCGGGAGCAATTCTCACAGAAGTCTGGGGGATGGTTAGCAAGAGAGGGGAAGACATTCCCTGTTTTAAATCAGGGACAGGAAACTCTGTGCCTTGCAATCTACTTTTACTGTAATTCCATTGTAATGGGGTTGCTGGAGTGGGACTAGTAGCCAAACTGGAAAATTTGGCACTATTTTGCCCATGCAACCTTGAAATACATGAAAAGCATGAAATGTGGCAGCTTCACTATGATAACAGAAGTCCAAACACAGCCAAAATAGTCACACCCAGCTTTGAGAAAATGTTGGCCAACGTAAATAAAATGCTGTTATGTGAATATCGGTTGACCTAGAGGCACGGCTGGTTTTGAATGCATGTGTAGTCAAATGTTTCACAGAGTAGTAGTTATAACCAAATGTGAAAATAAATGAAGAGAAGAGCCTTCCATGGAGACAGAGATTTTTTTTAAAAAAAATTAAAATGCTCTGGCTAAATGTATATTTATAAAGTATTTTGTTATTTTACTAGAACTTGAAATGGGAACAGTAAATGACTTACTAAATGCAAGTGAAATATTTTCCAGTTTCTCTGTGAAAACTGTGTATCCATTGGTAAACTGTTGTCCTTCTCTCGCACAAGACTCAGAGGCTGAAACCAGATCTCCCTAACACCTCATACAGTAACAATGCAGCAGGGATATTTCCATTGCTCCAGGGAAACAAAATGATACCTTCATTTCATCTGTATCAACAGGAACTAGGTTATGCTTATTCAGTTGGATGTCAGCCTTTGCGTGTCCTACGAGTATAAAATACCAGCTTATAAATGCAGAAAGTATAAATTTTGATAACATTTTGGAATGCATAGGGGGTTCTTAATCATAATATTGTGATCACCTCAGCTGTGCTGCTTCTTTTTTAAAAAAAATTGTTTTACCATCTCTTTTTTAGACTGTAATTGATTTTTAAGGATGGAAGAGCAGGGGAATAAAGGATGAGAGGCAAAAGATTTTCCTAAAATGATTTAGTCGTTTTCAAGTTGTTTGAAAATAAAGAGATGGGACCCAATGGATATGCAAATTGAAAGGAGGAGTAAGGAGACAGAAGTAGACAACAAAAAAATCCCACTCCCTTTCCGGGCTGAAACCAGTGACAGAAAATATAGGGCCAAGGAGAAGGCTTATAAGAAACTTGTATGTAAGAGAAAACAAAGGTGTTAAATGGACCTCTTAGGCATACGCCCCATAGTGCCCTTTCCCACTCCCCTGCACTTTTCAGGATACAGTTAGCTATTGCACTTTCCCAGCTAACTTTAAGGCAGCCAGCAGGGCGGCCCCTTTTCTCCCCCCACATTTTCCTGTAGTAGGCAGTATTTATTCTGCTGTCAGCTGCAAAACTGCTCCTGTACCTCTGGACTGAGAGTTCACTGGCCTATGACAAGGCCCACCTCACTTAATTGATTAATTTGTCTCACAGTTTCTATGCCAACTTTCTCTGGCACTTTCTTTAAGGACCTGCTACACTGCAAAAATCAGCCTTCCTGATTGCCCAGGAACACCAGAGTTGTCCCCTTCCATGGTGAACAAACAATTCCCTCTTGCAGTCATCCCGATCTACCTGTATTTTAACCGTGCCAGTGGTCTGGGCTGAAGTTGAAAGAGTGGCAAATAACCAGCCACATTTAACATGAACAAAATAAAGTCCAATACGAAAAACCATTAGCTGGAGATTTAATGTAATGTGGCTGTTTTCCTGGCTAGCACTTACTTTTTCTTACTTGACTTTTGGTGTAGCCATTAACAGGTTTTAAGCAGCTATCACTCTTCTTTGGGCACTGGGGATTTTCCAGACAGGCAATACTTCAAAGGTTTTTTTGTGTCCCTCAAACAAAAAGTCAATGGTAGCAAACCCAGTTCTTCTGAATTACCCCCAAATAACCAGCTAGTCTGTATGCCCAGTGGAGGAGAAAGTTAATCTGGGAAACAGATTTCAATATCAATCCTCAAAAGCCCCATTTTTAGCAGCAGCCAATTAAATGATTATTTTAAAACTACACAAAGGCCTTGGGCCAGAACGTCCAGGCAGAGCCACACTCAGAGGGGTATTTTCATTAATGAAGCTCTTGAAGCATGCAGGGAAAGGGAGGAAACCTGCCTTTAGTACCATCCACCTCTGTCCCCAGACCTATACAGAACCAAGCCTCTGTGGGGTTTAGGATCTATGCACAGGGTAAAGTAGGGAGAACTTGTGCGCTTCGTGTATTGTCTCTTCAACCTCTGGCAAATCTGCTGAAAAGGTATTGCAGCCTCAGACTGTTCTCAAAGCCCCTCCTCACCTATAAGTAAGGTTTATCTGGGCAACAGCCAGCAGGGAAAACCTTTGCACTGCTCAGCCAGATGTGCTGATGTGGGGAATGCATGCAATATGGGGCCGGGAGGGAGCAGAGTGGCAGGCTTGGACTTTGGCTATCCTGGATATTGACTGTTTCAGGCCTGAAGCCCTGGTTATTCAATATGGGGACACAGTCAGGAGCGGTCGCTAATATGGAACTATCTAGGCAAAAGCCTGCAAGGTTCCCTTCAAAGAGCTTTCTTATACCCAACATCCCATTGCCTGATTTTATCCATTAGCTGCTCGTCTTAAAGTGGGGAGGATTTGAAGAGGATTTATAGATGACTTTCTAGTCACTTCAGACACATTTAACCACCAGGCCTGACAAAATTTTTAGATCAAAAAGTAACAAGATTTTCCAGATGTTTAATTAGCCACTAGAGAGGACTCAGACATTACAGTGAAGAGAAACATGTTGACATTGTCAGCACCAGAGTCATTCATTAATTATGATACATTAAAAATGTATATAAGGGCAACAAAGTTCAAAGAAATGCATTCGTCACTTCACAGCAAGCCCTCTGTACAGGAGAAGTGAAAATCAGCTTCATATACAAAGGGATGTATTCTGCTTCTAGTTAGATACAGGCTGGTTTAATGAAATGGATGAAGTTGCACCTGTGTAAGTCTGCAGGGTTTGGCTCTGTGTTTTGATGTCTTAAAAGGAAAAGAAAAAAAGGAAGCAAAAATAACGTATCACAGAGCAGTAACTAGAGACCCTAGCAAAGGAGGATGGAAATTTCCCAACAGTACACATTTCTGCTGGAAAATGGCGATTCGACAGAATCAAAACATTCTCTAGGAACATGTCAATTTCAACAAAAATTCTGATGGAAACCAGACAGTCTTGGTTTCTTGCCAGCAAGCACCCCCTAGCTTCCCAGCTTTCTAAGCACAGGCAGCTTAAAAAGAGATGCTTTGGGAGCTGGTCCCCTGACAGCCTAGGCAGCTGCTTCCCAAACCTGTGCAACTCCCCAGGTCTCCAGCAGCCTAAGGAACAGGAAGCCTCAGAAGGCAGCTGCATGGGAAATTGGGCAGTTGGGAGGAAGCTGGAAAAAAAATCCACTTCAGTTCTCCTGAAACAGACTTTTTCAGAATTTTTTCCTTCATTAATTTTTTATTACTTTTCATTCTGATTCAGGACAATGTCCCCTCCCTCCACCCTTCATAAATCAACATTTTCTGCAGGAGGAAAATACCATTTCCCAGCTAGCTTTAGCTGGGGATCCAGCTGTGTTTGGTGCTGTACATACACATAATAAGAAAGAAACCTTGTCCCACAAGGTCTGCAATCTGAATAGACAGACAAAAAGACCATTATTGTCCTCATTTACAGATGGGAAACGAGTGAATCATGAGTGAGACACTAGAATGAAGTCATCAGGAAGTCTATGGCAAAGTCAGAAATGGATCTCACATCTCCTAAGGATAAATGCAGTGTCCTAACCACAAAACCACCCTTCTTCCAACCTCAGCCTAAATTCCAAATTACTATAGAACTAACATATTCTATCAACATATATTATTGCATTTGCTGTTAATGTAAACTAGATCTGAATTAAAACTGATTAAAGTTGCCATATTTGAAAAAGACCAGGCATCATGACAGATTTTTCAGGACCTGTAGTGTTGTATACCGTAGTGTATACCAGTGTTTCCCTGTCCCATTCCTCTCTTTCTAGCCTGATTAAAAACATGGAGTGGGATATTTCATTTGTGTTTTGTTTTTTACATTTAAAAAGATCAGTTAAGTGGGGAAAATATATTTATCCATATCATACTGTGTGAAAGGCTTATACAAATGAAAGGAGGTTTGTAATGAAAATCGAACTTTTATAGTGGCAAACCCATTCAATTCAGTAGCAATGTCAGTTAAACTCTCCCTCAGACTGAATAGAGCCTTTAATTAATAGACACCAACATTTTTCAGGTGTTAAATTAGCCTTAAAAACAAATACATTCTGCTCCATGAATGGAAACTGACAAAGAAAAATTAATTTGTATTTTATAAAGGAGCTGCAGAGTTTAAAATGTTTATTCTCTAGTTCCTATCATCTTTGCAGGCATGCAGAATTTCACAAAAATCTGACTTAGTTGGCTGTGTTTCAACTCTATGAAGAATCAAATCAAGAACAAGGAAGTTTCATCCATCTGGTATTTTTCTCTCTAGAAAGCACACCTAATGTCATTTCTTCAGCACACACCCATGCTTGGAGTCTTCCACTTTTACTACATATCATATCTGGTGGAAAAAATCCAAGCAAATTCTTCCCATGTACAACCAACCTATAACCTAACCCATTACCATCAAGAAACAAGAAAGAACTATTTCAGGGGACACAGACTTTTGGAAAATAATAAATAAGATCTATTCCTCTTCCTCAAAAATCAGAATGGTAAGGAACTGGTTTACAGTCACCCTTTACCAATAATTTGTTCATCCCCAGAGAGCTAACACATCATTGCTTCTTCCGCATGGGGGCTTTTGCTGGTTTAGCCATTTCTGGGGGCACTTGAAAGCAACTCTTACATTTTGAATCCTAAAGTGCCATCACATTCAGCTTTCCTATACTAGTAGAGTGCTCTTCAAAGAGCCCTAATATGGATGCTGTATGATGCTGCAATGATGCTAAGTATAGCCCAGATGGTCTCTTCTAGTTTCACAAGAGGATTCTCCAGTATAGACCTCAAACCACCTCAGCACCACCATTCCCCATCTATGTGGCCTATGATAAGTGAAGGAGTAGAGTAATGGGTGTAGACTGGAGTTGGACTCACTGGGTTGTAAGGATGTATTGTTTTACCCAGGGGTTGGGACAGGGCAAATCCCATGAAGATATGGGTGGAGGGGAAAAAAGATGACATCTTTCATCCATTTCTTGCCAGGAGAAGGACTTCTGAACACAGATGTGGAAATGGAGGAGATAAACTCAAAGAGGAAATAATTTGCAGTTGAGGCCAGGGAAGCTGATGAAGGCGAATATGTAGGAAGACATGGGGAAACAGGGTTTTAAAAAGGATGTGTGTTTGTGGGGTGGTTTGAATAGCAGTTGAATTACAGGTTAGGGTTAGGATTAGGATTTTTGGGAAAAGCAAAACATCACTCTTTCCTCATCCCTACAGGTTATTGGCCATTTCATTCTAGTGCTGAGGTAAGAAGGGCAACAGAAAAGGCAGATAGAAACAGAAATGAAAGCAAGAGAGATTTCAGGATATGTGCTTATTACTGTAGGCACTATTACGTACAAATCATGTGCTAAAAAGAAAGCAAAGTTAAGTTAGGAGAGTCAGAATCAAGATGAGCCTTACAACCTTAATTCAACCCCAGTGGCACACGATACAAATTAAACACACACACACAAAATCAAGCTGTGTCAGACATCCAACATAGAAAGTATTAGGCCAAATGATTAAACTTTCACAAAGCTATAAGCAACTGAAAACATGGTCTTATAATGGGACATATCAGGCAACCTTAACTGGAGGTGGGGCTACCAGCTTTGTCTATAATATTGAAAGCTGGGTGTACAGTGAGTCTGAAATACAACACTCCATGTGCTTAACATCTTGCTTAGGTGTTCATTCTAAACTAACATCTTGCACCACTCTGCATTTAATGGACTAGCTGCCACTTGGGAATCCCTCAAGAGAGAATCAAAAAGTATTCATTAAATGCAAAATGCTAAACTAATGCAAAGTTAAAGCTGGCATATGCATTTAAAGAAGTCAGAACATGGTGTCTAAAGCAATACATTGGAGATCAGTGGAGCTACGCTGAATTTACAAGAGTTTAAATGAAAAAATATGTCAGAGCGATGAATAATTTAAAAGGGTGCTTTTACCTATTTAGTTTTTTTATAAAAAAAATCTGTATAGAAAATATGGCCATGAAAGAAATTTCAAAGGGCACATTAATTTAACAAATCTGATTATCTTCATCCTTCCTCCTCCAAATGGCATGGGTTTATTTTTCTGTATTTATTTAAATGCCCTATGACCTTGTCTAGAATTTACAGAGAAACCCTTAGACACTATGTGTCTAGAAATTTGTATATTAAAATTTGATCCTTTCAGGGTTATACTTGCTTTTACTTAAATGGTCTATCTGCATAGATAATATATCCTTTCCTTATGCATTTGCTATACCAAAGAGTATAATGTGTGTTTATCTGAATTCAGAAGTCATTTGTTCTTTATTAAGTTTAAGATATAAAAATATTTGTGAAGTTTGGCTTGAATAATATCACCTGAGATTTACTCAGTAGCATTACTGGCATGCAGAACCATCAGACAAAGCTAAATTTGCTCAGTTCTACACAAATGCAGTAGAATATGGATCAGAAGGGATCCAACATGGAACCCTTACTGTCTACTGTTACTTAGTAAGTGTCTGATTTTATGTACAGTAGTTCTCTGGGAAAAGCTTCTGAATATAACCATCAGACTTCCGCCTAGCTTTATCCTGGAGTATAGAAACACAAGAATTGTCATGCCAGAGCAGACTAGTCCCATATTCTGTATCTGATAGTAGTTGCTGCCAGATGTTTCATAGGAAGGTAGAAGGAACCCCATACTGGACATTTATGAAATAAACTTCCCATAGGTGAAGTTTCTTCTAAACCCCATCAGTTAAAGGTTCACTTATGCTCTAAAGCATGAGGGTCTACCACCTTTCAAAGTACATATTTTATGTGATTGTGGATGCTTTCATTATCCTTATAAATGTGTCTTTTTTCTTTTTTTTTTTTTCTTTTAAGTCTACTATAGGATCATTATGTTTCATGGACTTAGCATTAGTTTTGAGCATACCTGGTCTGATTTAGGAACCGTGTGAAAAACACCATGATTTTGCATGATTTCAAAGAAAACAGAATGTAACTTAGTAATTTAGAGCAAGTTTCTCTTTGAAAGCTTGAGGGTTTATGAACCCAGAACTCAAGTGAAGCCCCAAGGATAGGATTTCTCACACGAAATAAAACTTTACTAAAAGGTACATGTGTAGCCAAGCTCCACACAACACAACACTTCACCCACTTCCACTTCCCCTTACCTTAGCCATGCTCATGGCCTGTTAATCCACATCAGTCAGTAAAGAATAATTAGTTCGCTAGGAAGACTTAATTCTCTCAGGATGAGAATCTCCCTTCTACACCCAGCATTGGTCCTATGTAGCACTTAAGTCTCAGTGGAGACCCATTTGCTGGCCCTCTGCACAGGGGCAAAAGTCACTTTCAAAGCAGAAAACTGATCTCATGTACACGGCTTTTACACCAGGATAACTCTGCTGACTTGAATTCAGTTATTTCTGGTTTATACTGGAGTAACTCAGAATCAGGTCCAAGCTATGCAAACATATTCCTCCTCTCCCTACCCCACCCCCATTCTGGAACAGCAGCATCAGTGCACCCTGAAGATGGATTTGTTACAGCCCTTCAAAATCATATTTCCACCTCGCCCTGCAATGTACACTACTTGTGGCTTCTTAGCCTTGCTCTTGATGGTTCCCGCTCCCCGTCCCCCCCCCCCCGGCTTCTTTGACCAGAGTCTTTCTATTTGTAATTTCAAACCAGCCATTTTTGTAGACTATGCTCTAGATAAGCATCACCACTGATACCAAAATGAAGCTTCTAAGGATAATGAGGTTTAAAGAAAGAAAAAAAAATTAACTTTATTCAAAACAAATTGAGGGGCTACTTGATTGCACAAAGCCAAATGGGTGATTTGAGACAATAGGAATGAGACAATAGGGCTCTGGAATGATTCACCCAATCCATGCAGAATATGTCTCATTTCACTTCTTTAAAGATGTAATACCAGTATTTTTAAACACTATATTATGTAGCTATGGCATTTGATTAGGTAATTAGCATTATGTGATTTGACAGGGCTTTTTAAAATCCTTATTGCTGTATGTACCTGATAGAAAAGAACATGTCTGTTTTATTAGCTAATTATGTGATTAGCCAGGGTTACTGATACCCCTGTAAGAATCTAACAGACTAGAAATTAATTAGAAGCAGAGGCTTGTCTGATAGTGTCTTTTTGAAAGCACTACAAATTCATGATTTTTAAACTTGCAGGTTTTAGCTGTTTTGATTTTTTAAAAATGATTAAACTCCACTGAAAATGTTATTCCCAAGCTGCTAATGACCAAATCTCACCTCCTGTCCTCCATCTGCTTCTTCCTCAACTTTTTCCTTGCTTTTGACACGCTGGTCATACACTCTCCCCACTTTGTTTTCCTTCTAATATTCATTTTCTCCTGGTGCTCCTCCAACCTATCTGGTCATTTGATCAGTCTTCCTCTCATTGGTTCCTCTTCTACTAGTGTCCTGCGAGGTCCTGTCCTTGGCCTTTTCCTCTTATCATTCTACGCACCCTCTCGCTAGAGGATCTCAGCCACTCACACAGATTCCACAATTATCTCTGCCTATGTGAGTCCAGGATAAATCAATGAGAAGTTTGTACGCAACATCACGTTAACTGATGTGAGCTTTCCTCTCGTATGTTAATTTGTTCTATACAATTAGGACATTAACGGGACACACTGAAATGTTAATAAATGGAGCCAAGAGAGCTACCAGAATGGCTAATGCGACAGATGTGTGAAACTTTCTCTACCTTCACTTTTCATTGGAATTTGGTATGCATGAGGCATGTGCAGTACATCTTTATTGCTTTTGGCATGCTGATATAACACTGCTATTTTATACTGACAACACAGAACTTATATAATCCCGAATCTGGAGAGTTTGCATGCATTCAGGTCAGGATTGTAAATCCTATCTCCCAGGAGTTTCAAGCTGAGCTGCTGACATTTCAGCATCATTTTTTTCCTACACAAAGCTGCAATTTATAGAGGGTTTAAGTCCTAAACCCAGCAAACAAACCTTGGTAAATGCTCGTCTGTCACTCGTTTAATTCATACATACTCAATGAAATATATAAATCTTTCCTAAAACGCACACAAAGGTAATAGCAAAATAATAAATAAATTAAATAAAGCAAGCATCAGATAGGCTCTTTGTACACATCCACAAGCAAGTAATAAGTGGGGGTGGGAAAAAAAAAATCACACATGAAATAGAACAGTATAATCCATGTTCTTCCTGTATAGTAACTCCACAATTCTTCAGCTCTTGAGTCAAAGTGTAAGTCAAAAACAGTTCCTAGAAGGATGTATTTCCTTCTGAGTGCTAAACCAATACTTTAAAAAGCCTTGCTTCTCCAAAATGCTGTGAGGTATTATGGCTTTCCAAAGCGCTCACTCAGCATTGTATTGGATGATGGCTTTGTGCCAGCTGCACAGCATGCATTTCAACAATGAACAAGCCCTTGCATCCTACGTGGTATGTTAGACCTAAATTATTCAGTCAAGACCCCTCCATGCCTCTCATCCATCCCAATCTAGACAGGACAGTATCCCATTATTTATTTAGATAGTAAATTCGGTTACGTTTACACGTCCCCAAATTTTGTAACATTGTCGCTTTCATATGGTGTAGTGATGTATCCATGTGATACCGTGCATTTATCATTAATTTGATCACTTCCCCTGCACTCTGCCCACTAATCCATCTCTAACACGGTTTTCATTAAGAAACCTTGTATTCAAACCCTAACCTACAGACATGCAACATGGCTGAATCACAGCCCCCTCCTCAACAGCTGTGGTAGTTTATGGCATGGAATCTGATGCCTTCTATTTATCTTCCTCATCACCACAGCACCTGAGCCCCCTCAAATAGAACACTAAGTGAGGGGAGTAACATCGGACACATGTGGTCTGTTCTCTCTCTTTCAGCCTCTGCCCCAAGCAGAGAATTGCGACTGCTCTGTCACAGTTGGAAGCAGGAGGAGAGGGCCACTTGTTGATGCCCCTGACCTGCGAGCCTTTGCTAGTGTTTTGAGGCATTGGATCTGCATAAGCACAGAATGTCTGGATCCTTCCTCAGCTTACACCTAACGGACTCATCCTCCCCTGATGCGAAGTGCAGAGGAGGTAGAGGAATCGTGTCCGTCTGCTCTGATTGAGCCCTTTCCCATGAGGTTTAAGTGGTGCAGTTAGGCAAGTCCAACACTTGTATGAATTTCACCCTGAGCACATGGGCTTATCTGACTATAGTAACGAATAAATAAAGCAGAAATAATAGTTGAAATAATGAAATGCAGCAGGACTCGTATATTCTTAGTTATATCAACATTCTGGTTTTCAGTGCGCTCCAGTGTGTACAGCCCTAGGAAGTTTGCACTGTTTTGTAAACAGAAACATTTTTTTAAGTGTAACATGTCTTCCAAACAAAGAAGATCCTCAGATTTAAAAGTGCGATAGAGAGCAATTTCACTGTCTTCCCACCCTAATTTCTGGGTGTGCAGTAATGCTGAACACTATATTGAGCAAAGTTGATAATTGGTTTCCTAGAGACATGTGCTACCTTCTAAAATTAAGTTGAAGAGAACATGCTGAGTACATAGATTCCATCATTCAAAATTCCTTCTTTACAGAATACTGCAAAGGGAAACCACTAGGGAAATATAAAGAATACTAAAAAACTAACCCCTGTTTGCAGGCATTTGCAGTCATGTCAGTGGCAAAAGGTTAAAGAAATCTCTCATTTTTAATAGCATGTGAGAGGTAATGAAATCTTTCACCTACCTTGCAATTAAACGTCAGGCCCCTCACAAAGTATTTAAAATAAATTGGAAGGACAAAAAATGGTGGAATAATTTTGAGCAGCACTGTCAATTAGTGTTCCCCATAGAAAGTGGGTCTCTTTTAGAATACCTCTGAAGTCATTTTTCTGAATGTCTACCTCTTTGTTATTGTACCACTGGGTTAAATACATTTTTCCCCCTCTCTTTCTGCTGTGTGGGTGAAAGTTAAAGACGACCAATATGGCATCAAGTCAGAATACAACTGACAGCAGAACCACAAATTACCTTCACTATCATCAGGAATGCCTTTCTGTAATACTGTGGGAGTTTAGACTGGCATGTTAGGGGTTTTATTTTTTTTAATGTTGGAATTATTAAAAGTGAATTTAGCATGCTGGAAAGAAAATTGCTCTTCTAATTTAAACAAAGGCAGCACCACAGTTGTCCTTGCACTGTTCCTGCCAGCGTGCCTCAATGTATTCTAAGGGAACACACACACTAGTCGAGGGGACGGGGAGGGTAGCTTAGTTTCTATGCAAATCTTTGGCCTCTTCTCTAAGACTGATAGTTGTGATGTTGAAACCCACCCACTAAGAAGTGCACTACAACCTCAAGCTCACTCCATATAGGCTGCCAAAGATGGTAACTGTAAGGTTAGGTATCATATTGTAAGCATGAGAGTGGCTATATTAATAAGCATGTTAAGTCCAGTGTAAAATAGCCTAAGAAGTTGATTCTGACTGAGCTGAGGGCGTGTGCAGATTTAAACTAGTGTCAGTGGTGGATTCTCTGTCACTTGAAGTGTTTAAACCATGATTTGAAGACTTCAGTAACTCACAGCCAGGGACTAAAAGTCTATTACCGGCATAGATGGGTGAGGTTCTATGCCTGCAACATGCAGGAGATCAGACACTAGTGGATCATGATAATCCTGTCTGACTTTAAAGTTTATGAGTCTAGAATTGTTCCATCTTATGTCCCACCAGCCTGTCTCTTGAGCACTTACTAAGCAATGAAATTAGTCATTACCACCACCACGTAGATGGTATATGAACTGGAAATCTGGAAGTGAAAGGCTCAATATTCCCTTACCACCCCCCTGAGCATCCAAATCTGTTTTGGATTTTTAGCAAATAATGTTAGTTCCAATAGATTTATAAATCTACTACTTTATACATATCAGGTTGAGCTAGTATATCCATCTATTCCTATAAACATAGAGATACAATCATTAGCACTTCATCATCATTCAGAGGTAGATGAATGAGAGAATGAATAAATTATATAGCTGTCATCCTTTTGGTTATTGTGGGTGGAAGATATCCCAAGATAGCAATGGCGGCTAGTGACTGTGAGCCGCTGTAATGTAGTAAATCCTATCTCCCAGGAGTTTCAAGCTGAGCTGCTGCCTCAACCTTCCTCCTTACTTCAATGATACGACTGTGCTATGCAACTAGAGTGAAGGAAAATTTTGTTTACAATGATCCCAAAGAAAAAACACTATAAAATAGATCACAAACTCCAGTAATATACTTTTTATCTATTTCTTTACAAACAGATTATGAATTGTTAGAAGAAACAGACCAACATAATGTGCATCTTAAAAGCTACAACTCCCAATTTTTTGCCTAAGTCCTGCTAATAAAAGTTACAATGGCCCTATAATTTAAATGAGATATTGTAACAGCACAATTTTGTAGTTTAATCACAGGAACACAATCTTTTATTAGTAACGTTAACCAGGTGCTTATAGGTGGAGAAGTTCTCACTTTTTAAAGTGTACAATAGCATTTTATTACTATCATTTTTTTGTCCCCCATCTCTATATTCTTCTCTTCTTATATCAATATAATGAGTGTACTGGAATACTTTCTTCCCTGTGTCTATCGCATTTATATCCCACACACCTTTCCTTTTAACATCTCAAGCTTTCTAATTCACTTCAACAATCCGCTGGTTTGAAGGTAGGTTATTCAACTGCGTTAAATGATTTCTCTAGTCCGCTTCTCATTGTAAAATCTTTTTGTGATGGCTAATACAAAGGTTGCTGAGTAAAAAATAGAGATGACTCCAAATCCAGATTCAAACTTTTCAGCCTAGTCTTCTCTCTACAATTGGCTCTTACCAAAATCCCCGTTCTGAATTTGGTGAAAGTTGAGATTTGGATCCTAGCCTCATAGCTCAGGTCATTTTCTAAGAAAAATAAAAATCACACAGTAACACTGGAATGCCTGGGAAGATAACTCACTCTAAATTCAACAGATGCAGCAGAAACAAATAATCATGTAACTCCATGGAATTTAACCACCTCTTTTGGGAATACATGATGACTTTTGGAGATTGTTTGACTGTTAATAGTACAGAACTCACCTTTCCTTAAGGCTGAAGGTAGATAGGATGGGATTATGTTGATATGGTCAAAAGACTTTTGTCCAAATGATTTTTGACAAACAAAGGAAAACTAAGAGAATGTTCATGAAATGCTGTTTGTTTTCCAACCAGCTCTATAAAGCAATCTTGCATTAACCAGAACAGTATTCAGAAAGCCAAGGGGAATTAATGAGATTGTTTCACAGAGAAGATATTGAGAAAACCTGATTAAACTGCCACAAGACTATTCACTTATAAATTCATACTGAGAAGCCATGACTACACAAAAGACATAAGCTGACAAATACAGGTAAGATACCAATGATGCTTTCCTGCTACTGCACACAATTATTTATGGAGAAGAATATTTTTGTGAGGTCAATCTTATGAGCAAACACTGCCACCTTACATGACGGTCAGTGTTTCAGGATACTTTGGCATGGTTCCTACTCGGACATCTGGAAAAACAGTCAAGGTGGCCTCTAAACTGTAAACACAAAAAGAAGAAAATAACTAGGAAAATAGTAGAATACTCTAGGAGATCCAAAAAAGAAAGAGAGAGAGAGAGAGAGAGAGAGGACATATGTCAGTGACATTCAGGTGACTCAAGTCTAAGATAGAAATAGGTTTTAGTCCTGATCTCGGTGTAGGTCCATTAATTTCCTAATATTTAGCTTAGTCTCAAAATGAGTATAGATCAGTAAGTTATTGGACTATTGTTGAAAGCCACTATGAGTTAGGATCAAGCGTTGTAACTGCAACTCTCTCTTTCTGACTTCATCACAGTCTTTCTGCACCAATTCCTGCCCATACATAAGATGGCTTATAAGATTGCTTGAAAGGATACCAAGGATTCAAAAACACTTATTAGTTTATCATTCCCTGGTTTGTTGTCTGCTATCCAATGATAAGGCACAAATATATCGAATGGTGTACAGTACCTCTGCTGACAGTGCTAAAATGGTGACATGCTCCCAGAGCATGAATAATACGTTCCATTAGAAAGAAAAACCAAACAACAGTATACAAGAGTTGAAGAATTCACTCGTAAAATAAACATGATGATAACGCTACGTTAGCTTTAATTATATGGGAACATTTGCAAATTTAGCTTCCACTGTACCATAGCTGGAAAGGCACTGTGGTATTCTATACCCCTTTATCATGGTCAGCCAATCAGAAGTATGAAGAAGGCTTTTTTAAGTATTTTTTATTTGGTCAGTAATGCCTTTGGTGCCTAGAATCGCAAATTCCAATCCTGCCTGTCTGGATGGAGATATAATTCCATTCCTGTTTTTCTGTATTGAATCAATAACATCTAATTCCAGTTACAAAAGGCTAGAATAGCTATTTGTCTCAGTTTTTGTTGAGGATGCATCAGGTTTAACCCTTGTAATTTGTCCAGCATACAAAACACTGAATGACTGGAGAAAACAAAAACAAAACCCAGAAAACTGAGACCGCCCTGCTTTATGGTGAAGATAAATACATTTTACACTGATGCAAGCTATATGTGCTTAAGTGCTTTCCCGAACAGGAGTAGATGTAACCAAATGCTTAAGTACTTTCCCAAATCAAGGCCACAATGGATCGCATACTCAGCTAGTGTAAATTGGCATGGCTACATTGCCTTAAAAAGGATTATACCAATGTATACCATTTGAGGATCTGGTGCAGTATTTTTTTTAAAAGGAAACAACAGTGTAATCAACACTGATGGACATTCATAAATATATTATTGGTAAAATAGTAAGAGAAGAATTTGGAATAGTTATTACTGGTTACCCATGAGGGTCTCAATGTGTATTTTCCAAGAGCCCCAAACATCTCAGACTGGATTTAAAAAAGAAAAAAAAAATCACATTAAATACACACAATTACATTTTAGTTATATAACTATATAGTGATACTGTAAGAAAGGAAACAATAGACACATTATTTCTTAATTGTAAATGAAGAGATGATCATTTTGTTATGGATTCTTGTTTTAAAATGAACAGAATACAGGTTATCTATTTTGACCATAATACTTCAAATTTTCTTAGCTGCTGTGTAAAATTTCATTGGTGACCATAAAGACAATTCCTTTATGAGCAAGGAGAATGGCTGGAAGGTAAAATTAGGGGCTGCATTTGAGCACGTGAGATAGAAAGGTATGTATTTTAGATAAATGTAGACTGACAGAAATCTTGCAGATAGTGTCACTTTTCATGATGCTATTAAGTATAAACAGCAGTTTCTTTTTAAGCCTATCAAAGTGCCAGGAAATGTTTTAGACATTAGTTAATATGAATGCTGTTTTCTCTGCATTGTAAAATTCTGTGAATTCCTTACAATATGTATAGAACCACAGTAAAAAACAGCATTCAAACAAGTTGTAGACAATACTACAATCAATGTCCATTACCATACAAATATAGTTTGAGGAAAATGCACTGCATTAAAAGATAAGTTTGCACATAGTACTGCATATATAACTCTTATATAAACTATGTCTATAGAAAACCTGATATAAATGTTTTATGTGTATATTTAGTTCTGAAAGATAACACAGGGGAGTGCTGAAGTTTACTGTCTGCATCCTTGACAGATGTCGTAGCAAAACCTTTTACCTGGTTTTACTTAAGTTTCAGCAGATCAAATGCATTTACAAGCATGTCAGACTTTTAAAGTTAACATTCAGAGATCGACTTTGATTTGTGGCTGCTGTCTTCCATTCTGAAACTGCCAGGTACCATTGCTGCATACCAATTGGGAAGGGGTTTGCAATTCATCATGAAGTAACTTCTAGGTCATTTAATTCAGCATCTGAAAGGGTGTAATATGAAAGCAAGGCCATTCCTACATTTGCTGAAATTTCCTATACATTTGAAATTACATTAAAGAACTTAATCTAAATAGAACCTTGTACGCTAGCTTTTGTTGTACATGGCTTTATAGTTTCCTTGCACCATGTTTCACATCACTTTACAGTCTTTTTACCTTATGAAAGGCTATTTCTGTCTAGACTGGAGTAATGAAATCTTTGAACAAAACTGCACATCAGCCTTGTTGCAAGAAGATTTCATTCCCAAAAATGGTAGTTGGCAGAGCTAATTTAACAGTTTAATGGGAATGCAATACATCTGCAATTACATTACCAAGACTAAGAAATTGCCAGGCCTATCTGTCTCTGTTCTACAGGGAGTCATATAGGCATGGGTGAACCTCAAAATGGATTGGAGATTGGCTTAAAATAAGTGGAGCTGGGTACTAAGGCAGAGTTTGAGCCTGCAATGGTAAGGTTTATTCTTTGTTCTCCCAATTGCTCAACCAATCCTAATATAAAATGACTCAGTGCAAGGAGCTGAAAATACACCTCCTCACCAAGTCTCAGTGGTATAGTTTCTTGCAACTGGTTAAGTCCCTTATGGTGGCATGCCTTCACCAGCGTCAGAGACAAACGCACTTAAACCATATTGGTCTGTGTAGCAAGGCACTAGAGCCCGGGCCCGAGCCGGAGGGGGAGGAG
>ML675609.1:15658314-15710858 GCA_007922155.1 Mesoclemmys tuberculata | reverse complement strand
CCTAATTAACCAAACCTTGTGCACCCGGACAGGTGCGAACGTTTACAGTCTGGTTAAAGCCAGTTGGTGGCCTGCCTTTGAGATTTTGAGAGGTAGGAGGGCTATTGCCAGCAGTAGTTCAAGCCAGGGAGGAAAAGGGCACAAACTAAAAGGTGGGCTACAGCAAAGTAAAGAACAGAAGCTGCAAAGTGGTGGGGTACAGTCCTTGCTGAGGCTCTCCACGACCAGCAAGTGGTGCACAAAGTGGATGTGCTGGGGGTTGGATTGGAAAGTACAGCAAGAGCCCTGGAAGGATTAAGAAGCTGAGTAAAGACCACTGTCAACAGAAGGGAGTTAACTACAACCTGCATTCTTCGGTGATGGACTCACTTCTGGCCAGCACTGTTTCCCATGATGCCCTGCTTGTTCCTCCCAGTACAAGACCTTGGGCTAATTTAGTAAAGACTGTCTCACCAACAACTCCAGAAAAGTGTGCTACTAATATTTCTACTTCTAGTAGAACTTAGATTTTCCTTCTACTAATGGGGCCTTCTACTAACTGCTGCTTCTACTTAGCTGAGGCCTTGACTGCAACTTGGGTCCAAGCTCAAAACAGATATACAAACTGGTGTGTTGCAAATGGCATGGAGGACAATATAGCAGCTTCTCTTATCTCCTAATGGAAGTATTGGAACTCAAATTATCAGTCAATGAGAAATTAGGACTCCTTTCACAAATAGCATTATGAATGTACATGCAAACAGTTTACTTTGTGCGCATGTGACAAAAGAATATTAGGTCTAAAATCTGCCAAATAGCCAATAAACCCAAATGTTTCTAAACTTGGGGCTCATGTATATTGGCAAATGCAATCCTCTTTCTTGTAAAGTCTAACTGGGAATTATTTTAAACGTGCTAAAATTCCACTCAGTCCAGTTACCCACCATCTCTCTGACCCCCCAAAGTGCGTCATCACCAATTTAGTTAATTTCCTTTGTCCCAATGATTTCTTCACACACTGTTCGAAGGACTCATAGACTCATAGGTCAGAAGGGACCAATATGATCATCTAGTCTGACCTCCTGCACAAGGCAGGCCACAAAACCCTACCCATACACATATATAACAACCCCGAACCCATGACTGAGTTATTGAAATCCTCAAAAGTGAGATTTGAAGACCTCAAGCTGCAGGGAATCGATCAGCAAGTGACCCATGCCCCACGCTGCGGAGGAAGGCGAAAAACCTCCGTGGCCTCTGCCAATCCGCCCCGGAGGAAAATTCCTTCCCGACCCCAAATATGGCGATCAGCTAAACCCCGAGCATGTGGGCAAGACTCACCAGCCAGCACCTAAAAAGGAATTCTCTGCAATAACTCAGTTCCCATCCCATCCAACATTCCCACAGACCATTAAGCAGACATCCAATCCGAGAATAGAAACCATAGTATCTGACTTACATGACCAGTCATGCCACCCCAGTAGTGCAGTCCAAATACTGAATACCCCAATAAGTGATCACAGCATATAGTTTGGTAACAACCCATAGCTTGAAATATGTTCACAAACAGCTACCAAAAAAACCCCAAAAAACAAATAAACAAAACACACACTTATCCAATAAATTTGTAAAAAAGTCACGCTCTCTCTACAGACAGTTCAAGATGAACACCGAATAATAATTGGATCCAATCTAAATAAATTCAATTCTGAGAGGGTTCCTGTAATGTATGTATTATGTCAGTTAGGACAATAGATAATCCTTTATAGTTCGTTACCTGGACCTTCAAGAGCAGCTGAAAATGCTGTGTATAGTTACCAGAGATATTCTATATTAATTCCTCTTTACACATATTTTGAGTCATTTTCATTGCATACAGTACTTATTGATAATGATAATTTTACATTCCTGTAGTGAAAATCTAAATCAACATCTGGACTTAAGTATTTTTCACCAACCTATTCAAGTAATCATCAAGTCATTGAAAAGCTGTCATTAGTAGATAAAACAATAGCAACCCATGGGACATTTTGGGTTTTTTTAAACCAGGCATTGTCCATTTGCTGTAGTATACTGCATGTACAAATGCAGCTTTGCAGATCAGGATTGTATAGTGCAGCAATAGTGAATATGTCAATAAAATTAATGGAATCTTTATCAGAGAAATAATTTCACTAATAGTTTATGACCCCCAGTTTTCTCATAGCAGTATTTTCCCCAAGGTGAAATACCACACACCTTCTTGCTGCTGCCCTTTCAGTTATTTGTGAAATATTCATAATGTATTCTTTTATTCAAAGTGACCAGGAAATGAAATATTCATGGGTTTCTGCATTCCTGGGATAATTGGAATTACCTGTTGCCCAAGTCAACTAAAAATCTACAGCCATAATGACTGAACACTTCTTATGCATATTGATACTGGGGCATGGATACCAGGAAGAAGTGATCTCCTTTTAGATATCTCCTTGTCCCAAGCTGGTTTATGTGATGCAATGTAAGCAGAGTAAGAGAATTTAAAGCTCATCTAATAGAGGGGAAAAGACTCACTTATAGTCACTGGTGTGTCTGGTGACATCTGTCATTGGGACAGCTAAAGATTAATATATTTCTTTTTCATTAGTCAATGTCTGTAAAGCAATGGGAACATTTAAAGTAAGTGCTCTACACACACAAGCAAAAGACTCCATTTTCCTTAATATATTAAGTTGTCTGTTTGATCAGCTACTGTTAATGGTCCTATTGCCTTTTTCCATTTTGAATGGACTTTGGAGGGTGATCGGATGAATGTGGTGTGGTGAATTTAGGGCTGCTGAAGAATTCAGAGTTTTGGAATGTAAGGTCCTCTATTTAGCCACAAAGTATGCACAGCACGAGGGAAAGCTTCCATCACACTGCCCACTCACTGTCATCCAACCTTGACCTTAATCCATGAGAAAAAAAGATCTGCCATCAGCCTCCATCTATCCTAATCTGTTAGTTTGTCCTCTGTGCCTGCCAGTAAAAGTGTCTAAGGGTGACATTATGAGTGTTGCTTTGATATAATGGGATGGGATGAAATGGCAGAACTTTGTAGAGTTATAGGATTCACAAACCCTAAGATAATTTTTTGATTATGAGCCTGTGAGTATTTTTCACTATCACCACAAATCATCTTTTCTCCTCAAGGTAAATTCAAATTTTAAATAATTTTCCAAGCTAATGGAAGTGTTGGCTGTGTCTTAGGGACACAGGCTATGTCCAATAGCTAGGCTGATGCATTTGGATGATCTGTATACAATACAGAATTTGTATTTTAAATGTTTTTTCCTTTTTTCACACTCTTTTCTACAAGGAAATAGCTACAGCAATGTTGATGTTTGAGATGAACTTTCAAAGCCCAGTGCTCAAGTAGACTTGAATTTAGGCAAAAAGATTCTAACAGCAACACCTTTTGTACACTGCCAAGCTGAACTATATTCAAATGTGTCTAAGAAATGAAATGTCCTTTATTTTCATTATTCCCTTAATTTTCTTCTTCCCATGCGCCACCTACTTACTTTTATGTTTCTATCAAATCTTTTAGATTCTGAAAGCCCAGTACTGCACTTAGATATGTAAACATGACTTGCATTTAGGCCAAGGGTGTTGTAAAGGAATAACTCAGAGCAGAATTTGGCCAGATATGTAATATTTTCAGTAATATATTTTGGTTGCTTTTCAAGGTATAACCTGTAAGCAGCAGATCTTTACCTGCAAATGATTCTAGACAGAGAAAATAAATTTTTACAGGTGATATGCTTAGCTGTTGAAAAATAGAACCTGCACCACAGCTAATAGAAAGCACTTTATCATTAACTACATTTAAACACAGCTTTAAGTATGGCTAGCAAAAAACCAAGAATTAAACTAAACACTCCAGTGATGTCCCTCTCCCCCCATTTTTTATTAAATACAGACATTACTATTAGAATTCTCTTACAGGAGGCTCCCAGATTGTGGTGTTTAGAGGTTATATTTACATCAAAATGGTGCTATTTGTGTTCTCACTCATACTAAATCTCTGGCTTTTATTACACCTGTTTCCAGGCCTCTTAGTAGTCTTGATATTCTACTGGTAGCTTATTATAGATCCTGTATGGTATATTATTATGCTCCCAACTATGTTGCACTTTCTACTCTGCAGGTTCTTTTCTCTTCTGTGAGCTAAACTTATCTATTTTGATAATATAAGTTGTGATTTTTCAAATACAATACCTAGTTACTACGAAGTGAAATTCTTACTACAAGGCTTGTCTATTCGTTGCACCTGGCTTTCAGTCTTCCAAAAACAGTGAACTAAGTTGAGTTAGAGTTATTATTCGTGAAGCCCATCTCAATTTTCCAGCAAGAGAGAGAGAATGTATTGATATTGCAGAGAGAATTCTGAAGAGTAGGGAGATCCATCTCCTGAAAGTGCTAAAAGTCCTTGAGATGTTCTTGAAATGTGTAGAAATCTACAGTACTGCCCCTAAATATTAAATTAGTCCAGGGAGCATGTGAATCTATGGGAAAGATGCAATCTCGGTAGGAACTAGTAAGAATATCTAGTGTGTCCAAAGATTGTGTCTGCAACTTTTTTCTGCGTGTAATCAATTTAGCATCATTATTCAACATTCATACTGCAGGAGCAACCAGAGGTCTCAAGCAGGATCCAATTGTCATTTTGCTATTGTAAATAAATCATGCGAGACAAACAATGCCCCAATCGTGTTTGTGAGAGAGCCCCCAGGGAGCCCCGTCAATGTTGTGAGGTCTCTATTCTGGCACAGCAATCCACTCACATGCTACTAATTTCAGGATCGGGGCCTCAGAAGAAAAAACAACATACGAGTAAGAGGCTTAGGCAGTTATTTGCTTTGCTTTGTGTGGGCGGGTGGATGGGCGAGTGTGAGAGGGTTGCTTATTGTTGTTAGTATAACTAGATAAGGGAGAGAGAATTATTCACAACTGATACTCATTTGCTCTGATTTCTATTATGATGCCCGTAAGAGACACACCACTTCTGAAGAGACAGATACATATGAAGGAGAAAATGGAAGTGATCAATGGTAAGAGAGCACGCACGCATGCATGCACCCACCCAGCAGTGTTGAAGAAGGCCTGTTTGCTAGTAGCTGACAAATGGGTGGATAAGGCTGGCATTGTTCTTGGAGTAGAAGAGGTTTGTGCGCTGTGGGAGGGGGTAGAGACAAGATCAGGTAAATTGGAAGGTACAGAGTTGTTAGGGGCCTTGAAGTTGAGAACAAGAAGCTAAAATTTGATTCAGGGGTGATCAGCAGAAGGGTGATTGTGGTCAGAGTGACAGCTAAAGAAGATTGTGTTAGCAGCCGTCTTCTGTGTGAACTGATGGGTTTTGTGTCTATGTCAGTGAGACTGGAGAGAAGGTGGTTACAATAGTTAGGGCAGGTGATGATGAAGGCCTTAGTAGTCTGGAAAAGAGAAAGACAAGCATATCTTAGAAATGTCATGAAAAACAGCAGGATTTGGACATTGCTTAGTTGTGCAGAGCAAAAGCAAGGGGGGAGGTGTAAAAAGCTATGGGTTTCCATGAGAGGGAGCATAGCACAATGTGTCAACGGTGACAGGGAAAGGAGAAGAGTTGGTTTTAGATGGCATCAGTTGTACATGTTAATTATTTATTTAAATTGCTAAATAAATCACTAAGTTAGAATCACCCAGGGCAATGTTGCACGGTGCTGAGAATCACTGTGTCCCATTGAATTTCTATGGTTCAGATCCTCAGCTGGTCTAAATCTGGGCCTATGGAGCATATGGGCTTGTGTTCTCAGTTCAGCTCATCCTTTTAGTGGCCTTTGCCACTAGGATAGTAATAATGCTAATATCCTGTCATGTACAACCCAGAAGGGCGGTAGTAGTGTCAACAATAATTAATAACTCCTTACGCCACCTGTGGCAAATCTACTTCCTGGATGGTGCAGAAAGTTGCATTGTACCCTTCCCAACTTTCCTAAGTGGTGTATGTGTCTACTCATATTTCATGTTTGTTAGCTAGGAGCACCCCTTTCTCATCAGACTTGTTGTTATGCACCCATCAACTAAAAACTGTCAGAGTTTAATGAATCCCATGGAAAGTATTAAGTGAAAATGAACATAAGCAACATTGCCTCATGTAAATATAGATGATTCACTTTGGAAGTCACTTACATTTCCTGTAATAGGGCCCTATTGGATGGTAAGTCAATACACTGCATATTATCACTGTTCTGTCATCTTGATGTAGTACACTACTATAGCACAGAGTCTAAGAATAACTGCAAGACAGCACCAGGATATTTAAGAGTATGAAACCACTACTAAATAATTGTAATAGTTTCCTTCAGAAACTGCATAATTAAAACTAAAATATCCCTTTAAGGGACCACTAATCTTTTAAGACCATTTAAATATGGATAGAAATTTGGAATTGAGCTAAAACAAAAAGTCAAAAGCAGGGCTATTCATAATATTTTGACCTATATTCCATGTAATTTTGTAAAATTGAGAGAATATGCTTTAGGGTCCTGTGTTATACATAGATTGTTTCAAGGCTTAGTGTAAAAGAGACAAGGCCATGTTGGCAGATGGCACTAAACAGGATCAGAAGCATACCATATAAATCAGTATGGCCGTAGGCTGCTGATTTCTCTGTGAATTACAGAGGGAAACTTTTTTATTATTATTATTAAATTTTTGGCTTTGGGCAATTTGCCTTGAACCAGAAGTTAAAAAAAAAATAGAACTAGTGAAACAGGACAATTTATATGCCCCAATCTGCAGGATATTCATGATAAATCTAATGACATCTTCTGACTGTCCCAATTCCAGTAGGAACTGAATACAAATATAATTCACACCTTGGTAAACCACTGCCTGCACGCAAACCTCAATGGAATTGTTTTAGCTACTTACGCTGCTGAGATTTAATTGATTGAATCCTCTTCTTTTCCCACAACAGTGATTAAGATTTTATTGCTTATCCTGCATCAAAAGATGGGATATTTATTCTCTATTTTTTTTTTTTATTCTGACATGTCTCTATTCTTTTGTAAATCTTCTTTTCGAAATGTCACGTTCCTTCTTAAAAACCTTCTTAACGACCTGTCTTCATTAGTAATTTCCAGCCTAAATGAACTATTTAGGGAGAAGTCTGGTTTTGTAGTTAAGCCACTAAACTGAGTATCAGGAGCTCTGTGTTCAAGTCCCATCTCTACTACAAATTTCCTTTTTGACCTGGTCACTTAGTTATTCTGTGCCACAGTTCTTAATCTGTAAAATGGGGATATGACAAGGCCGAAAGACACTCCACAAGCCCCAGTGCATGAGGGGATTAGCCCAGACTTCTGTCTGCCATATATGTTCGATCAGGGGATAGGGAATATGAAAGAGAGAGGGGGCATAGCGGCGATGATGGTTACCTATGGGAAAGGGTGTGTTATATTCCCTTTCAGCTAGCTGAGAAGCTGCCCTGTCTCTGGCAGTTGCAACCCACTCTTCTGAATGGCTTATTTATGTGTGAAATAATCTGTTTATGGAGTCAAGGCAAGGAAGCCTTGAGGCAAGGGCTGAAAACTCTGCCACTGGCAACACTGTTATTCATCTTCCCTAGTGTGTGGTTCTGCCCTCTGGCCTACATGAAAGAATATTTCCCTGTTGTCCACACATGGTCCGGTTTGCCTGTTTAGATTATTAGCTCTTCAGATAGGGAGACTTCCAGCTTGTTTGTACAATACATAACACAGTGAAGCCCCATACCTTGGTTGGGACCTCTATGTGCTATTGGAATATAAATAATAATAATAATAATAATAAAAAACAAACAATTATTTCTATTGCCTTTTTGGGCCTCAAAATGTTATATAGAAAATCCCAAAATCAAAATGCCATCCTGTAAGCCCTTCTTAAATTTGTGTGTTGTAGAGGTAAAAAGGGGAAGAATAGTTTCAAGAAGAATTTGTCAAGCTAGGTGGAGGAAAATATGGAGCTATATGTATGAGGGGTGAAAAGCATGAATTCATGTGCAGAATATCAATAAGAAAGTTAATCCTTCAACATCAGTAAACATAAGTCTCATATTTCAATGAAGAAAGCATTAGCAATTATACCAACTAGAAAGTAATGAAAATACTAAGAATATTCAGTGCTGGATTTTTTCTTCAGCATCTCTACATGATTGAAATGTGACCCAAATGAATCTGCAAGAATTAAAATTCAACACTTGCAAATCCCTGAAGAGAAAGCTCTCCTAACATTAACACGTTTGTTTTTGTAGACTTGCTGTGCTGCTAATGCATCTTAACACTGCACTGGGAAACTTCTCAAGAATCTAGTTGTAGGATTTTCCACAGCCTACCTCATCAAGTGCCACAATCTCAGACTATCTAATGAAGACCTGATGTTGTTATTTGACTGCCAGAGCTCTCTGAATCTGCCTTAGACTCTACCTCCAAAGTGACATACATTGCTATTTCCTTTCTACAGTGAGCAGTGAAAGCAGAGAATAAAAAGTACAGGCAGAACCTGTCAATAGCAACAAAGAGTCTAGAAAACACGGTCTATGAGGGAAGATTGAAAAAAAAAAACAGGTTTGTTTGGTCTGGAGGAGAGAAAATTAAGGGGGGAGGGGAAAGGGTGGACATCAGTTTTCAAGTACCTAAAATATTGTTACAAGGAGGAGGGAGAAAAATTGTTCTCTTTAACCTCTGAGGATAGTACAAGGCACAAATGGCCTTGCAAGGGCAGTTTAGGTTGGACATGAAGAAAACTTCCTAACTGTCAGGGTAGTTAAGCGTTGCCTGGGGAGGTTGTGGAATCTCTGTCATTGGAGATTTTTAAGAGCAGGTTAGACAAACACTTGCCAGGTATGGTCTAGATAATACCAGGTCCTGTCTTGAGTGTAGGGGACTGGACTAGACGACTTCTCAAGACTAGAAGATCTCTTGACCTTTCCAGTCCTACACTTCTATGATTCTAATAATTGTGTTGTGATGGAACTATGACAGAAGAGGATTTAGAATCAGTATCTTCCTTTTGAAATATGCCTCTAACCAATATGTTATGTATCACCAAAACAGGGTAAGAAAGAAGAGGTAGTTTCTCCTCCGAGTCACAATAAAGCCAAGGACTTTGAGGACAGCAGGATCTGGCTCAGAATCATTTTTATGGTGTTGCCATTTCTAGACCTTTGTTTTATATTCAGTCTTTTCCATAAATCAGTTAACCACTCTCACTGGAAAACTAAAACGGGATAATAGCAAATCCAACCTTGCGTGTATTCCAACAGGCTCCAAAACATTTTAATCTGACACAGTGTCCAAATTTAAGTAGTGCAGATGGCAAGACAAAACTGTTATCCAATGCACCCCAGTCCTTCATCTACCTAGATTTATATCTAGGTTTATATAAGGTTGCATACCAAGGGTCTGAAGATCTTTTGCATATGCTGATGACAAAGTAAATCTCAGCAGCTCTCATAAAAATTAAGAAAATTAAATGAAAATGACATTCTCCCATTAGTAAAGGATTTTGTGGGTGAATATACAAAATGTGACTTGTATGCTAATGGTCCAGATGGGATTCTGTGGAAGTAGCTGAGTGTATGAATTAATTTCCTGTAAATGTTATCCTGCAGATCAATAATTGCAAATACAGTGCTTAATGTAAGGACTTTATAAACCACTATACAATGAAGTAACATAACTGCTCCTTGAATAAAACATAGTGAATCAAACAATGACATATAATAACTTGCATTTTAAATGAAATCTTTCACTGTGCTCAATGTCTGAAAATCAAATGGCTGGCTGAAACAAAGGAATATAATTGCATTGGTATATGTTTGTGTGCTTAAGAGAGCTCAGGAGATTTGGAACAATAACTTAACATTTAGTAATACTCATTTCTCTTTCAAATGAAAAAAAAATAGAGTGAATGTACAAATCATGAAACTCCCTTGATTGACAGACCTAGGAACTGAAGTCCTATATTCATCCACAGATCTATGAAGCACAGGTGAAGCAATCCAAGATGCCCATCTATTGATAGGGAGATATTTCTCAAATCTGTCCTAGAATGGACAGACAAAGCAGTCTTCACACACATTCTATTCTTCGCTCCTCTGAGGAGCTGCACCTCAGCTGAAGGTGCAGTTACAGCTCTGGTAGCCATGCAGCTAGCTTTTATCTAGCTAGTGTGGGTAAAATAACAGTATAGGTGTAGTAGCATTGGGATTCACTGTAGGCTGTACAAACCCGCTTGGAATGTTGGGTACATACTTGCATTGATAGTACCATGGATCCCAGCATGGACTATGTCTTCATTGCTATTTTTAGCCATTCTAGCTAGATTAAAGTTAGTGCAGGTATGTCTGCTCTGATTGCAATGGTTCACGCCAGTGAGGGTGACTTTTTAGGTGCGGATGCATGTACAATAAGAGATAAGCAGCAAAAATACTTACTACAGGCCATCATATGCTATTGATCACTACAAGACAGTACCAGATTTGGAACAATAACTACAAAATGAAAGGAAGAAGATCTGAACTCCTCCATAACTTGGAGGCATTTTGCTCTGGGATTTTGATGCAGTAATAACTACATGTACAGACGTGCATATCAGATGCTCTTTAACTGTGATGGTGATGATAGTGGTAGACATGTTGTGACAAATCCTCAGCTGGTGTAAATGGTCATAGTCTATTGATATCAACTACGTGGAAGTCAGAGCTACATCATACCCCACTGTTTATTAATCCTTGATATCATGGACCTAACTGAAGTAGTAGAGGTTACTGAACAATAGCCCTGTGTAAATTAAGGACCTTTCCTAAAAGTTTCCCTTTTCAGTTCTAACAAAGTTCAGCTCTATCACTGCTAGGAAAGTTTTGCTTTGATGAGTTGCCAATTGTACCAGCCATTTTTAACACCATATTGATTAGACTTGCTCTGAGCAGCTATAGAGGGAACACTGCTAAAGACACTTTTGGCAGCTGGCAATTCATCTACCCTACATCTCCCAACTTTGCTAACACTAGGATTAGGAAGGCTAGGAATTTTTTTAGAAAAATTCCACAGGGCAAACATGGCCTATGACAGTATCGAGTAACAGGAAGTCTCTTTTTTCTCAACCTGTTGCTCTTCTCTTTCTTTATAGGTTTAAATGTCTCAGCTATTGGGCCATATTCTGATATATACTCTACTCTGCAAGTAATCCTATTGAAATTAATAAATATTCATGTAGTAATGGCTTGCCCAGTATGAGTAAAGATGATAGAAAGTTGCCTTCCATTTGTGAGCTTGATTGTGTTAAATATGTCTCAGAGTTGCCCAAATTGTACACTTTGCCTCCTCAGTCTTCACCAGGTTTATTCTGAAGTGAAATTAGACGTAAGTGACAACACTCTCTTCCCCCCAAACATTTGAAAAATGAAAGTTTTATTCAAGGAGAGGTCTTTGGGGTAAAAATCAATCCAAATTCGTCTGAATTTTCATTTAAAAAGGGTCAGGTTGGTTTGAGGTTGGGATCAGTTTTCATTATTTCCAAATTTAATAATAGATCCTTAGTATTTACCCCAAATGGCATACGGAACCATAAATGCTTAAGATCTGCTGCATATTTGTATTACAGAAAAAGTGAAATGCATAGAAAAATGGATTGCTGTGAATGAGAGAGAGAAAGAAAGAGGTAAGGAGGAAGAGCAAAGTGTAATACACAGCTAATTGCCACTAGCTGATATTAGACCCATATGCTGTTGAATGTGCAGATGTTAGAAATGCATAATGTTCTGAGTAAATTCCCATCATCCCTTTTTGCTGACAACAAAGCAAAATTACACTTACACACACACAGAGCTCTAGCAGTGAGCTAAATTCTGCCTTCAGCCAAATTTGTGCATCCCTACTGAAGTCAATACGATTGTGCTAGTGTAAACAACAGAATAATTTTGGCTTCTATAAAATAATCACACCAAAAGTGTGTGGTATTGTATTACATTTAAGAAATGTTTGTGTTTCATGTCAAATTGGACACGTCTGTTAAATATAGAGACTTTCTACTTAAGAAATAGAAGCTGAGGACTAATTCAAGCGCCAATTACACTTAGGAGTTTGAATCAATGAGTAGTTTTACCAGCAGTAGTAAAAGCATGCCAATTCATTTTTTTCTTGTGCTCCAGTGATTGTACACAATTTTTATTGTTAGTCATTGTACAGCAGAGCACTGTAGCATTTTCTGTGTGTAAATGCATGTTGGGGGCGGGAGGGAGAGTGCAGAGGCAGTGGGAGAAGAGATAATTATCTGACGCAGATCACAAACAGACAAGATTACTGTGGAGCAAAATTGCTACCACACTGAATGGTCTCTATTTAATTGAAGAAATCTGGGATTGTGCGGGTGGAAGTTTGTTCAAATCAGAAGCCTCTCTTGTCACTGTCACATTAAATTATGTGTTTTTTCTCTTGCCACATCCTGCCCAACACATTAAACACAGTAGAGTAACAATTTAGGAGCACAGACCTGTTTAAAAGCAGCCAACCAACCCTATTATTTTTCTGTACAGCATGCTACATTAAATCCCAGAAACAGAAGATGAGTGATTCAAACCAAATGAGGTACAGATTCTCTCATACTATATCACCTCAGAGATACCGCTACTTGGATAAAGTGTATTTACCACAGGTCTAAGTTGGACCAATGTAGACTCGAGGGCAAGCAACTGGTGTTGCTAAGTGACCCACAGTAATGGAAAAAAAAAATAAGATGGGGGGAAACGGAGGAAATAAATTTGCTTCTGTCACAAGGGAAAGAAGACAGCTGCTCCCTCGTGGGCTCAAGAAACAAATATAAACTTCAAGTTAATTTGGAGAAAATAGAGTGGGGAAAAATCTGTTGGCTTGACTCATTAAAAAAAAAAAAAAAAAACCCAACACCACTCCAGAAAAACTGAGGGGAAACAGACCTCTTTAACCCCATCACTGGTGCAGAAACTTGTTGTTCTGATGGACAGTTAATTTCATTCATACTTTTCTAACTAGGTTCCTTTGAGGTACCCTAGGCAAAAGATTTATTACTTGACACCCTACCCAACATACCTCCCCCACGCAGAGAGTAATTTTAGTAGCATTAAGGTATGGTGGATACTTGATCAGACTATAATAATATGCTATATGGAGAACACCCCAAATTCAAATTTTAAAGAAACTCCCTTACATTTAAGTTACTTATCAGTTGATGACATTTTTAAATATCAGTGTAGGCCCACATCATGTTGTGTCTTATTGCTATATTATAAAAATGTTTCATTTTTTGTGTCTGTTGGCTTTCAAATCACTTTTATAGGAAGAAAATAATTGTTTCTTAAATTCCTCCACGCCAAATATTTGTTAAAAACTAAAATGAAGTCTCTGTATTACAAGAAGTGATATAGGTATAAATCTCAAAACACACACTCACACACCCCCCCCCCCTAGGAAAGTGAAACCAACTTCCTTGCTGTGGTCATTTCCTTGGCTGTGGAGGGTCTTTTCACATCCATTTCCATGATCCCAAAGTTAATCACTATCAGAAGCTGTCTACAGATAGAAGTGAATACCATGATAGTGTCCCACCTCCACTGGGGTCAGTGACAGAAAGAACAGAGTGTATATATTCAGCAAAGTATATCGTATTTCTACACAGGCTCTCTCAAAGCACTAAAGAAGAGTTGCTACACCTGTAATATGGTTGCAGGGTACTTCTGGTAATTTACCTCATTCCTGTGTGTTAGAAGCCTACTTAAAGCTGATAAAGATCTGATGATGCCCTTTTGTATGTGATTTATTACCTCCAACCTGGATGTGAAGGAGGTGAGAGAGGGTTTCTGAGGAGAGACAAGAAGGGAAATTCTGGAGGGAAATTTCTAGGGGTGAGCCAGGAACAGGAAGGAAACCAAGGCTGAAATTTATGTTGTGTTGTTGTTTTGACTTACAAATAAAGCCAATCACCAAGAAGGGAGTGATGGTGAATGCTCCACTGAGGATCGGAGAGACTCAGCCTTTTGTAATATTGAAATGACCTTGGAGCTTTTTCTGAATGGGGTAAGCATATTACTTGAATAACTGATCACAAGGCTTCAAGACCATTCAAGATGTGATCTCCTGACAGATAAAACAGGAAGAAGCCTCGTACTTTGTTCAAGTTTGGTTTAATAAAAGAGGCATCACTCCATTCAAACGAAAAAAGGAAAAAAATCCATAAGGTTATTCATTAACAAGGAACACGGAGGTTTCAATATTTCATTTAGAGTAAATGCAAAAATTGAGTGCATGGAACACTAAATACTACTGGGGACATCTTGTTTTGTCTACAAAAAAGAAGGCTGAGAGGGGACACAATTGCTCTCAGTAAATACATCAAGGTGGTAAACACAGAGGACGGTGAAGAGCTAAAGGTAAAAGACAAAGACAATGTTGACACAGAAACAAATAGATATAAAACTGGCCGGGAACAAATTCAGACCGGATATTAGAAGAAGGTGTTTAACCATCAGGGAGCAAGGTTCTGGAACAGACTCCCAGTAGAGTTGTGGGAGCAAACAACTTAATTAGTTTCAAGAGAGAGCTGGACAAATTTGAGTGAGATTGTACGACAGTGTTGCTGGTGATGGTAAGGGACTCAGCTCAGTAGCCATGGGTCTTACTTCTGGTTTGTCTTATATTCCTAAAAGCATCAGGGAATCACCAAGCTGCCTGCAGGGGTCCCCGAAATATATTTTTGGTGGAGGATGGAGGTCTCTTTTGCCTCTGAAGCATCAGGCATGGCCATTGCCAGAGATAGGACATTAGATGGGTGGGCCAGGGTTCTAGTTGGCATCAAGCATTCTCTCAAATGCTTGGCTGTTCTTTTTCACAACCTCAGGGTGTAACTGATTGCCATATGTGGGGTCAGGAAAGAATTTTCCTCAGGCACTGGTGCATTTCAGTCCCTCCGATTCTCTGCCTGGTGCACATAGTAATCTAATCTCCTGTAGGCTGTAATAGTTTGGTCTAGTTTTGATGGTTGGGTTTTGTTGGTCTGTGACATACAGGTGGTCAGAGTAGATAATCTGATGGTCTCTTCTGGCCTTAACTCTTAACTATCTCTATATCACAATCTGCCACAAAACTGAGGGGAAAAGAGGGATGGAAACAGCATGGTAGCACTGAGACAAAATGCACTGTCAGATGCATTGCTGGCTAGTGGGGGGATTTGATGAATGGAGGAAAATTAGACTCAAAGCTCCCCAACTCTTCCTTTTTTTGGACAGGTTTTGAAGACTCTCCCAGATTGACAGCTGCACATTTCAGGCAGATCCTTAAATGGGAAACCTTTAGAACTTGATAATAAATATATTGATGGCTTAAGGAGCAGAGAAATGTCAGCCAAGATGTTCAAAAAGGGACCAGTGATTTTGGGTGTCCAGCTTGAGCTACTGTAAAAGGGTCTGGCTTTTCCCTTTGAAAGCCAGGAGTCAAGTTTGACATCCAAAAATTGGTACACACAAAAATCTTTAGTTACTTTTGGAAACATTGGCCTTTTCCTGGTACTCTAGTAGAAAGTTATGGAAGTGTTGCTTTGGTTTATAGCAGTGGTGCTCAACATTATTACACAGGAGGCCCACATAAACCTAAGCACAACTTTGTGTGGGTCAAACAGATTCTACATATTTTAATAAGATTTAAAGTCACCTATACTGATTTATATTTTAAGTTCAGCTTGTTTCATATGTATTTAGATGGTACATAGAAACAAACTGTATTTTACATACTTCCGTAAACTAAAAGGGATATAGACATGACGACAAAATGCTAATTAGTATGTTGTGCTGAAGAAGGTCATGCATTTTATGAAATTCTCTGGTGGGCCATAGATTGAGCACTCCTGGTTTATAGTGTTTGTAAGAGCCCTGTTGTGGTATTTTATCTACATGCATAGTTACTGAAGATACTTCAGTGTAATAGTTTTTCCTAGTTTAATACATGTGTGTATTTTTATTCAGAACATTGCAAAATACACCACATATCTTGGCACAATTCAGTGACATGGAAGTGGCTGACTCTTCCCACAAATGGCCCAAGTTTGAGTGTGCACAGCATGTTGTTAATTACTAATCAGAGTGTTGTAGGAAGCTTCTTTAGTTCCTGTTTATGCTAAGCTCTGATGCTCTCTCTCTGGTTAGTGTGGTAACTCCCAAGGCTGGAAGTAAATGCTAAGTTTACTCAGTTTTAAAATGAGGTTATAGTGAGCAAAAGGGGCTCCATTTATATGTCAATATCAGATTCCATATTATACCAGATTTATGCTTGTGTAGCTCTATTCATTTCAAAGCGGAGAATCTTCCCCCAAATATTTTTCCTTTCCCAGTGGTTGTCATAGTAAATTCACTCAATACATTAATAATTCAGTGATACTGATGTTTAGCAGCTCCATGCCATTAATTTTCAAAGCATTTTACACATACCACGTTAACTTAATTTTAAAGATAGAGAACTGCAGGGAGAAGCTAATGACTTACCTAACCAAGAGGGAGTTAGTGTCAGAAGTTGGGTTAGAACTCAGGAGTTCTTGAACGTCAGTGCTATGCTCACATTGCTGCCCTACTCACCGATGCGATTATCAATATACAACTTTCAAAATGAAATTTTAATTTAATTATACTGAAAATTCTACAGTGATTAAGCATCAGCCAATGACCTAAATAAGTAAATCAGCTGATTGTAAGTTCCTTTTTGGGGTTTAATACAGCCCTGATAGATGACTGGGGCTTCTAATCATTACCACAATACAAACAACCACCACCAGTAAGTATTCTTTCATATCCATTGTTCAGTAACTAACATCAATTTGCTGCAAAAGCAGTCTCGCACCACCAGAACCTCAATCCTACCTTTGGAGTTTTAGACAAGATACTGTGTTTCATTCCAGTCACTAGTCATCCCACAGTGTTTTAGTGGTCTTAGTAAACCAATCCCTGTTCTTATCTAAGGGCAAGAAAATCTGGAGAAAGCATCTGAATGTAAGCAAATTCCTCAGTGGTTTAAAAAAAAAATCAGCTTGCTTTGTGGATCTATATAACTGCAGGAAAGCTTGACATGTAAAGGCAAGCGAAGAGGTGATTTAATTGTAACTAAAATTACTTAGTTGCCATGGCAATGCCCTTCTAGGTGTACAACTTTGTTTAAGATTCCTCCAGGTCCTGTTCATCTTGGCAGCTGCTCTTCCAACAGTGCCACAGCAAATCAAGTTTGGATCCTTAAATGGCAAAGATATGACAGTAGCTTCAACTGATTCTTTACTAGAATTGATGGCCACAGTTTTATTCATTTATTACCTCTGCTTCTACACTAGGCAAGCAGTTCGGTGTCACTTTATTTTTCTGGGTTGCCGCTACTATTTCTGGGGATGAAGTGGCTGCCTCTTGCTGCACTGTCTCCTCACTGGGGGGGCGGGAAGGGGCAGTGGATAGAGAAGATCCCACCATGGAAGCTGAGTGCAAACTTGCCATTTCCTCAGCTGCACCATTTGTAGATTTGAGTGCTATAGTCAGCTTGACCAAACCCAGAGTTTACAATTCCTAATGACCAGTGATGTAAACTGGGTTTAAAAGTCATGCTGTGCTCTTTCTGCCCCGGAATTATCACAAAGGGCTCAAGCGCGTGGAGACAGGAGACAAAGCTCTAGACTCTTGTTGCATGACGAGTACCTAAAACCATGGACTCCAATGATGATGGTTACAAGCAGTAATGACAATTCCGCATGTTTGATTTGCTTATGATCAAAGGTCTGTATTTCCGTTTGTAATTCCTAGTTCAGAAAAACAGAAACCGGAGTGGGGGGCAAGGACATGGGCATTGAGGAAAATCCTAAACTGCCTATTTGAAAGGATAATACAAAAACAGACTGGGACAGACCAGCCTAGGCTGGCCTGTGAGGTGCAGTGCCTAAGCTAGGCCATTAAGCCTTTGAAAAGCAGCTATTAATCAGGGCCTTTGTGCCCTCAATGGCTCATCTCTTTGAGAAAGCAGAGCGCTCCAAGCCCCATTATGTATATGGCTCATTAGGGGAAAAAATGGCATGGATAACAGAGGTGGATACTGATCAGGGGAGGCTTGTCTGGAAATGTAAAGGGACTCAGGTGGAGTGGCTTGCTGAGACAGATCCCTGGATACTGTGGTGACATGGTGTCTAATCAGCAAGGGAAGCTGACAGAGAGAGGCACTTGCTTTCAGAGATATAAGCTACTCACTGTAACAAGATGAAAATGCCTTACCGAGTTTAGCTATTGTAAACCAAATCTAGAGAGGTTAAAAGCCTGTTTTTCTTTTAATTTAATGTTCTCTTTGTTTTTAATAATCCTCATTTTGTTAAGATTCTTGTGGTATGGGCAAATTCAAGCAGATGTTCTCAAGGAGGCTACAGAAACCCAGAACCTCCAAAGACGGGTAAAGAGTTCATCCTCCATTCAGCCTTGGTCAAGAGGCCTGGACTCAGGTGTTCTAACCTAGCGAATTGTGTTGCTATCAGGCTGTGGTCAGTGAACAAAGGAGAGAGGTCAAAGGACAAAGCAGGATACAAGGATTGGGGGATGAGGTACACAGCCCTAAACAAGGGGGTGGCTAAATTTCACCACCCCAGGAATAGCCCCAGACCAGAGCCCTTCTGCCAGAGAACCCCCCGATGCTCAGTTCCCCCCTTTTTTTGCTGCTGATGGGTAGCAATTTAGGATACGCTCCATGCCAACACATCTGTGCTGGCTGACATGTTGGGGAATTGGAACCAAAAAGTCTGTCCATTACTTACTCCTTCCCACCTGTTCAGTGCCACTTCCACTCAGGGGAGAAGGACCCACCTTGCAATCCTGTTTATGCAGGAGTGTGAGCATAGTCCAAATGATAATCTTTAGAGTGTAGAAATACCCACATGGCTGATTAGGAATAATTAATTTTAAAAGAAAGAAGAGGCACTTGGCATTTACCATCCTACTCCACACTTGAAATTCTGTTTTGTCTCCTTCAAAATCTTAAGACTATGTCCCAGGTGTCCTAAAATGTCAAAGCCACTCATTTGCATTCAGCAAGAGTACTGCATCCACTCTTGTGGTGATGATTGCCAATTCCACAGCAGATTATTGATTTTGCCCTATGAATTTAGTGGCTTTTCTCCTCCAACAAGAACTTCAGATAATGGCCATGAATTGAATAAAGTACAGAGTTCAGTGCAGAAAAGCAATTTCCACTTTCAACTGGCTGTTTGTGAACTGTATAATTGTTTGAGCTGCAGATTTCCTGCTTCCTCTGATCTTCAACATTTTCATCACTATGCGCAATGAGCTTCAGCGTATTCCCTTTTGCTCATAAGAATATTCTCCTATAAATACTCTTCTTCCTACTCTCCGTTTTTGTCCTGCCCCCTCTGACATATCTTAGTTGCATGCCATGGGAATGTCCATGAAATGTGCATTGCCAGAGGAACCATGTTAGTTCTGGCAAAATCAAAGCACAGCCCAGAACTACCACTTAGTTTGGAACTTCCTAGGAAGGCAGATTTAATAAAAAACAAAACAAACAAACAAACAAAAACCCACCATCTTCTCATTTGAACAGAAGATGACAATGGAAGCTTCAAGAAACCGCAGTTTACAAAGCAATTAAAAGTAACAGATGATGACTCAATGTATCTTCTTAGTGATACTTCACCGTTATGCCCATCTCTAAATCAATCACTTTTGTGATTCAACTGTCATGGCAACCACTTTCTTGATTATTCAGTACTATGAGATGTTTGTTTGTGATATCATGGAATGCCCTATCAGCGGAAAAACTAATAAAACCTTCTTCAGTGTATCAGAAAAATGGAGCCATCACTTACTATTAAGTACTGGATCTTCTAGATGTCTGATAACAGAGGTTGGGAAGGGAGTGAGATAAACGAGGAACAGGTTCTTCAAACAGAGGTGCTATATTTTTAACATATTCTTTCAAATTGTTTTAATGAGAACTCATTCTGTCTAACTGGCCATCCAGAGAGCAGTGGGAAGAAATTGAGAGACTGTTTCTTAACATAGGTTTTAATAATTCTGATATTTATTGTCAGCCCTACAGCTCTCTATAGAAGCACTCTTGGAACAAGTAAAGAAGCTGTCCTTTGACAAGGAGTTGATTTCTTATAGGAGACCAGAGAACACATTTACTGTACTATTAGACAGTAGCATCCCTTTCCACTTTACCTTTCCCCCAATGCATCATTACAGAAGCGGTTACATCGAAATTAGGAATACAGAACAAATGCCTTATTTTTCATGTGTGTACAAGTATGGTTGGTTTGGTTGTGATTGCCTTTATCCTACATTACTCTTGTGAAAAAGCTATAACTGACAAAGTTAATTGTAGTATTTTACTGAGCACAATTAGTTCTCTCTATAGGCTATGTGTAATTTTGAGCATGAAAGTAGACTTCGAAGAATTAGTACCAGCATGTCTAAACCTCTTTTGGTCATTGAAAAAAAATCATTGTTGCAGTAAAGAATGAAAACAGTTCATGATAGTTTGTTATTCGTGTGCCCTTCAGAATGGTCAGGTTTTCTACTTAGTGCGGCAAATTTTCTATTGCTAATTTATAGTGGCAGCAACTGTTAGCAACTCATTGATTATATATTAATAACTAATGTAATAAGTAAACACTGCAGTGTTCATTTAGGCCTGCCTATCACTCTTTACAAGCAGAAAGAATAGGTGCTAGCATACCGACAGGGTGATAAATTTAATCTCTGTACTCTCTTTGAGAAGAGCTTTGGTAAATCTTTCATACAGACAAAAGTCATATTTAAAAATGCAGTTCTTTTTAGATTAAAAGATGCTGAGTGACACTAATCCCCCCCCCAAAACAAAACAAAAAACAAAAACCCGATATGAACATAGGAATTGCCGTACTGGATCACATCAGTGGAACATGTAGTCCAATGACCAGTAACAGATGCTTCAGCTGATTTGTGTTTACATTTTGAGTATATAGATGGAAAACATACTGGTTCTTTCAGGAATTTCCTAGGATTTTCCTTTACTCTTGCCATGTGGATCAGGAAGTAGGATGCTACGTTGGTAGTTGAAGTCAAGCATACTTGGAGACGTCTTCAGAAAGAAACATCTTGGGTTGCATCCATCTGCGGAAAGTTTAGCAAATGAATAAATAGCGCAGGCTGTAACTCTGACATTGGGCAGGTCTACGTTTGAAACACTTCAGTGAAACCGGGGCGGGCGTCTCCCATACATAGTCCCCGCTCCCTGAGAAGTGACAGCTATGTTGACTGTGGAACCCTCCCATTGATGTAGCGCTATCTACACTTGGGTTCAGTCTGTTTTACTGTGTTGCTCAGAGGTGTGGATGTTTCACATGCCTGAGCGAGTCACAGTGACCTAATTTCCTGGTGTAGACATGGCCTTTAACTATGCTAAGACTCAGACAGTTCAAAAGGCCTGTCGTGCACAGCCAGACTGCAAGCCACTGTCTCATGCTGGGGAGGCGTTAGGATGATGTAAACACAGCACACGTTATATAAGCCTTAGGCACGCTCACAGCCATCAGCCAGAACGCTCAGAGCTGGAAAAAGGAAAATAACTTCTGTCATGGCCATTTCAGATGGGCAAAAAAAACAAAGAAATGCCTTTCTAATTCCAGGGAAAGGGAACAATGGTAGGCAACAACTGATTCAGAAAGGCATCAATGAGAGGCAAATAATGCTCAAGTGTAACAAAGTGCCAAGGGATCAAGGTAACTGCTGAACATAAAGGTGGAGAGGTTCACGTACACTTTTCACCAAACCAAAAATAGCGATCAAATCTGAGAGGGAAACAGAACATCTGACACAGACCCATACAATGCTTAGCGTCTTGGAAAATAAGGATTGACAGAGGCTAACTGATACAGTGAGATAATGCACCACCCTTCCTACCTGCAAAGTGCCCGTTCCCCTGCTCAGTGCTCCCAGAGACATGCTTACACTGAAAGCTGCCCCCAAGTGCAAAGGATAAAGGCATTGCTAACATTGCAATGCAGGCAGTGTTGACCTGAACATCGCTGAATGGACTTAGGGAAAGGCCGTAGCTTCATACCACAAGTGCCAGGAAGCTCGTACGGGGCAAAGTGCAACTATACCCTCCCTAAAGGTGCACCATGGGCCCCTAGTTGGAAAGCAACTCCATGGAGGGTTTTTGCCTGCTCCTGCCTCAGACAAGCACAGGGCCAGCTCTCCAGCTGCATGGGCTAAGCAACTGCTCCCTATGATAGTATTCACCACTCTATTTCTTAGGAGCCACAACTAAGCCTTAAGAACAGAGAACCCTGGTGGCAGAGATGGCAGCTATTTTGTAATCAGAGTTGATGCACCTGGTTACAAAAGGGGAGACATGCACGGTTCTCTTTTGTGGAAACTTTGTTTTTGTTCCTTCTGTCTTTGTTTAACTTTTTTCTTCCACTTCCCTTTTCGGGTTTAGTGACTTTTATAACCTTCTTCTAAAACTCACGCTTGTATGCCAGTCTGTCATGCAGATTGGTCTCTCTGAGGCTTGCTCTAATCTGGCCCATGAGTCTTTGGTCTCCCCCTTAGTTATCTTCCATCCATGGTAATTAGAAGAGCCATTCTACTGATTTAGCTCTCTGGTCTCTGCTGGATATGCCCATATCACCGTAGTCTATCCTTCTTCAACTTGTTTTCATTTGGAGCAACCACATTAGGCCCTTTACAATTTCATTTCGTTTTCTGTCAGAATGTCCAATCATTTGACTACCTCAACATCTTCATTTCTGTGGGGGAGAGCATATTGATTTCTTGTCTATTGGTTCCCTACATTAGGAAGGGTAGAGTGACCATTTTAGACATTCTACCTTTTAACTTTATTGGCATCTTTTTATCACAAAGATCTGGGGTCATCTCCTGCCATTTGCACCATGCAGCTTTAATACAGTACTGGACCTCACTCAAATTTGTTTAAACTGAAATAGCAAATGATTTCAGAGTGAAAGTTTATACACTTTTCTTTATCTATGGATGCATCATGACTGCTATCTGAAACCATTTTTGATATTGACAGAGTCCCAGTGAGCAGCCTCAAAAACTGTACCTTCCTCTTTTCAAAAGTAGATAATTCCGTACAGAGAGGGTAAGACAGAACATGTTTGCTCTTCAAGAGTGGACACTCATTCCTCTGTTGTGTACTACAGCTCACTTCCTCAGGCTTGTGTCATTTCCACATCTACCACTGTCAATGCCAATGCTCCTCCCTTCAGCCAGTTTCAAAATGATCTCCAGTGAATATTATCTATGTGAGGGGTCTATTAGCTCCTTACTGAAACTTAGAGGGTCTTTTTGGTTGGCATCTCTGGAGGAAGCAGGACCCTGAAGCAGACACAGCCCCAGGGCCAGTGGAGATAGGCTAACTCAGGCATGCCTGGCCAGGGCAGGGCCAAGCAAAGGACAAAGCAGTCTGGAGCTACCTGCCTGGACATGCCTGGGCAGGGCGGGGCTGAGCTAAGGACAAAGCAGACAGCAGCTGGGAAGCCACAGAGCAGCACGGAAAGCTGAGTTGAGCTGAGCTGACCCACAGCAGCAGAGCCACAGGGGCACCCCAGAGAGCTGAACAGAGCTGAGCCGAGCAGAGCTGCACGGAGCAGAGCAAAGCAGGAGCTGGAGCCGTCTGGAGCTGGGTGCAGAGGCCAGAGAAGGAGCCCAGGGAGCTGAGCTGACCCACAGCAGCAGATCAACAGGGGCATCCCAGAGAGCCGAGCTAAGCACAGCTGCACGGAGCAGAGCAGGGGCTGGGGCTGGAGCCCTCTGGAGCGGGGAGAGCGAGGGGGACCCTGGAAGTGTGTGGCTACTGCCAGAGCGTGTGGCTTACTCTCTGCATCCCTGCAGCATAGCCAGGGCCTGGACAGTGGGCCTGCGACCGACTGTGAACCCCCTTTCCCAGAGATGCTGTTTGTGATGCCCCTGTGCTCTTTTAACCTCTCTCCTCTTTTCTTATTTAGTTGATTTGACTGCTGTTTGTGTAATAAATTGTATTGTTTTGCACTCTATGCAAGGATTAGTGGGTCAGGGAAGCGCCCAGTGCAGAGTTAGCACCCCAGAGTGGGGACACCCTAGCCCCTGCCCTAAGGGACCATGGTAAGATTGGGTGTCGAGCCCCAGGAATCCTGGGCCCAGCCTCTTCGGGGTTACAGGGACCCTGCCACACAGGAGAGTGAGAGGGGAGCCCCCCAGGTCAAGTGGGCCTCTGAGTAAAGAGAGTGGGAGCAGGGACTCAGATCCTTTTGCTAGTCAGCTCTATCGGGGTAGTACATAAGCAAGGAAAGTTCCCCACAATAGCGGGCCCATTCCCCCACTTACATATATCAAGAAATAGAGACTGAAGACTTCAACCATGCAGAGGGGCTGAAGGTCACAGGTAATTGTTTCTCCAATCAGTAATGTTATTCACAGGGCTGTAACATAGACAGACATGTAATTCAAGCATTACTGAGGCTTTTTTTAGATGCGCTCATGCCGTGCCATGCTCCTGATCAGGTCTCTGGAACTGCTTTGCAAAGTGTTTCAATAAAATGAGTTTTGAGTGGGAAACAAATTTTTTTAGCCGGATTCTTGAGAGACCAAGCCACTGGGGGATCATAAGGAACTGAGTATCTCAACAACTTGATTTCATTTAAGCAAGCTCACGCTTTGTGGCACTCAGCTAAGCCATGGGATTTTCACAAAACGATGAGCAGCTATTTCTAGTGAAAATACAGTTTGCCAATGGGGGACAAAATATTTTTAGCCTCTTATCTCCAGGAACAACATATATTTTGGTAATTTGCTTTCAGAGAAAAAAAAAATCCTGCCAGTTTCCCCAACAGCTTGTTCCATTTCTCACCGAAACACTCACAAACCAAACTAAAAACTCAATTAATTCACATGTAATCTGTGACTGAGCACCAAGTTAGGCCACTAGAATACATCCCTGGGGTACTGCTGTGTTTGTATTTATAACGGGCTTCCTTCAAATCGATCATCAGCAGGGCTTTCCCATTGCTGTGGAAAAATATGACCAATGCAGGGAAGATGTACCTTGAAGCTTTACAAAACGAACACCAGGAAAGTACAAATTGGTGCTCAGACAGACAGCACTAGATAGCACAAATCAGCATGACTTTTGCAGAGAACAGGCTAGCTGTGTATTCTCTACATAAAAACTCGCCACTCTTTAGTATGCTTGAAAAGGGTTGTAACCAACTATAGTACTAATATTTGTATAAAGGGAGGGAAGAACGGTGATGTGCTAAGCAGACACTACAACCCATTTGAGTGTGAGCGTTTTAAAACCAATCCTGATTTACAAGTATAACACTAGCCCTGGCAATCTGAAGATGACCATTCCACAGAAACCCTTTCTCACTTTCATAGTGAAGCTGCAAAGCAGAGGGTACTTCACAGGGATTGAGGAGGCAATTCTGATTTCTAATTAATAAAGCACACAATATGAGCTTAAAAAATTAAAACGGATAAGACAGGCCAATATTAGATTGGGTCAAGTATCGACTTCACACACTCTAAGGCTGGATTTGGTTTTATTAATGATTTTCAGACATTTTCCTGTAATGTACGTGAGAACAGTAGAGAATCATCTCAAAATAATTCAAAACATAGGATAATAAGCTGGAAAGGGAGGTGGTCACAAACAACAGACCAAGCTACCAGCCAATTATTAGGCTGGACACAAATGCTGTTGCTGCCAGATCATTTAAGTTTATACACTAAAAGAGACGTGTGTTCTTAACTTGGCTTAGCTAACATGCATTAGAATATGAGTGAAGACATGGCTATTCTGCTTTCAACTCAGGTTAGCACCTTGAATTCAACCCCAGGTTTCCCTAGCCAGTGAAATTTGCTCTCTCAGCCTGAATTTGCTAACTTGAGTTAAGAACAAGCTTTTTTCCTTCTTTTTTGGCAGCTCTTTTTTTCTATACTTACAGAATAAGCATCTTGCTGTGATTAAACAGTTAGGTGTGAAGCAATTCCATGTCAGGTTACACTTGGTTTTGTAAGATGCAAGTGATATATGAATAATAGTATTATTCTCCACTCAAAGTAAAACCAGATCTGGGCAAATACAGCAAAAATGTATTCACAAATATTCTTCCAAACAAAACCTCACTTTGCTTTGCCAGCATGCATCATCGTTGTTCACCAAAGATGCTTATGGATAATTAGAGTATTGTGGAGACTTCCCAATCAGAATGGAAGCACTTTTCACATCTCTTTATAGGTGCATTTGGAAGGTAATGAAATATAACACTGATATGAAATGGAGGATGGAGGGAATAATGCATTAGAAATTGCCAACTAAATTACCATATACAAAGCAGAGACTATAACAGATATATAAATTCGAATAGTAAATCTCCAAATTCAAGTAGCAAATCCAACAAGAACTGACAGTATATGTTTCACTGTGTGGAAATTGCTTTTTGAGGCTATCCTAACAGGCAATCAAATCAATTACGTGAGGCTTGAAAGACCCCTCTGCCCTTATCAACAGATACCCACCCCCACATACCCACCACTGAAATACTACATATCCTCCAAACAATGCCATGGTAAATATTCCTTTCCACACCCTTTTTTTCAGAGCTCTCTCTCTCTCTCTCTCTCTCTCTCTCTCTCCCCCTCCCTGTGTGTGTGTATTTAGAATGTCTGGTGTCACTTTTTCAGTAGTAGTCCATGTCTGTTAAAATCTGTATTGGAAACTTGCAAGGAGATTTTACACGTTACTGAGAAATTTTAAAATTATGATAAATGGAAGAAGTTGAAAGTTAGAGTAGCCAGTGGTATTAAAAATGAAAGCCATCCTAGAGGATAAGTTTTGGACTGAATGTTTAGCAGATTTCTGTTTCTTTCCAAGCAAAAGAAAGATCTTGCAAATCCATAACATTAAGGTTATTGGAATGTAGGCATCAACCTCTCTATTAGAATGACAATCAGAGATTCTTTTGTTGGAATACATTTTATTTGCATTTGCTGCCTGAAATGTTATTGGAACCAAACCAGATGTTACTTTTGTATTCAAAACTATGAAGACTTAGTTGAAGGAGCAACACAGTAGGAAAAAAAACCAAGCAAGCAAACAAAAAATAAACCCTCTCCCACATGACAAATTAAAGGAGCCCATCTTTAGGCTTTTATGCTAAGAGAAATGTGTAATGAAATTGTGAGGCATGGAAACATCTGGTTAGCTCACTGTGGGACTTAGAGACTATAATTATCATGTCCAGTATTGTCTGCACTGTGGACAGTAGAGTTGCATGGAACAGGAAACAAAGGCCATTACAGTATGTGTGGAATATTCATATGTAATTGAGACATGTAGTTTTATTCTTTTTCAGGTGGCTGTTTTGTTCCCAGGGCCTTCTAAAAAACAATTGGTTTAATTAAAGAATATGATTTTAAGAACCATTTATATGTACCCAGATGGGGTGATGAGTTACCTGCTGAAAGTTTTAGCTCATTCAGGTGATGGATCAAGGATAAATTCCTTCAATACAATAGATTGAATTGAAAAAAGAATTATGTTCCATTTCTTTCTTTCTGGGGATTTCAGGCACTGCTAGAGGAACATAAGGCAGAACCTTAGTTCTAGCCATGAATTCAGAGCTGCCAACTTGTTTGAGATGCAACTGACAGAGAAATCATTAAGGAAAGTTTGTTTGTTTTATTTTTCCTTTATCGTCTTTTTAAATAAAGAGAAGTCATCTGGAGGGTGGGGAAAAGGGGGAATTGCATACACTTCACCTGTGTCCTCCCTGCGATATCTGGGACAGTTTTGTTTCCTCAGATGCACTGTGAATAATTTTGTAAAAATATAGTCTAAATAATTACATATTCTCCAAAATGATTTACTGAATCATTAAATGGCAACTGAAGCCAAGAGGAGTCTCTCTGACTTCCTTGGCTATTATAAAACCCTCATATACCTAACCAATAGCCTGATCTTACACCATTTAATTCATTCAGTGGGAACAGGATCAAGCTGAGTCCTGTTAGGTGCTCAGTATCTTCAATAGCCATTGGCTTCAGTGAGAGTTTGCCCTGCTTGATACCTAGGAAGATAAAGCTGCATAAGTGGTGGGTTCTCTCTCATCAACTTAGGGAGGAACCAGTGACATATGTCTGTTTCAGGCCTTTGCTTCAGGGCACAATATGTTATTTACACAGGACATGCATAACATCAGAACAAAGCAGTTGCTTTTTCTAACACTGGCTGCAATCCCCACAGCTTTTTTCTTGCCTCTCTGAGGGAAGGAGGACACAGCCCTCCCTTAAATAGCCTGCCAGGCCATGTGATAGGCAAGCTTTTCCTGGCCATTTCACAGGTCCCAACCTCATCAAGACAGTTAAATTTGCCATTCTTTTGACATGATTCTGGTAAGAATTTCCCTTGACCCAATGAAATTTGTACTTCCCAAAGTGATGTCATTGATTTGGATGTGCTATTGAATTTTCACAGTACTATCATTCCTCGAAATAGTTCTCATTTTTCAGCATACCCCACATAGATAGTATCTTCAGATGCTAATTTGCTGTTTCTGGCCCATCTGGAGCCAATCTGTCCCATGCAGTATACAAAAATCAACAGATGTACTAACATTTTTTTCCACTAGGAGTAAATGCCAGAAGACTTCAAGTTCTAAAGTGAATTTGTTTATGTTTCTGGGATGATTCAGAAACAAACTGATCTTCCTGTCAACTTTTAAATATGTGTCCTCTACAGAATTCTGATTTTACCTTGCCATATGATGAAATAATATTTCAAGGTCACATTAGGGCAAACGCGTTCATTGGTAACCAAATCTGGTCTTCAAAATGCATTTGAAAAGCCAAAACAGTCAATACATAAATACAAGAGAACAATGACACAAATGAGCAACAGGGTGGATATCCTTGCTAACCTCTAACGCAAAACTGCGCACAAACATGAAGAGCCATCTCCAGCTCTCATATAACGTTTCCAGGGGCAGTGGAGGTTGGTTCCTATGAGTTTGGCCAAAAGATGTTAAAATGAGATAATGAAAAGATAAAAACTGAATCTGTTAGGGAAAACAAGCAGGGGAGCACAGAAGTCACGAACATTAACTCATTAAACGGTAGCTGTAAACTAAGCAGCAGCAAAAGCTATCATTCTACGTACAGTATATGTAGCCCTGAGCCCATTATGACTTTGCTCTCTCTCACACACACACCCTTGGCAGCTGAAGGCCTTATGCCTACCTAGGCAGAAGTGGATGTTACAATTCCAGGCACGTTTGTTACAGCTTTGGGGAAGGGGAAGACCAGCATAGTATGCCAGCTGCATGCCAGCTCATGCCCTCAGGCCGACTCAGTGCCCTTGGCTGTTAGCAGCTCCCCTGCACCTAGAGGTCAGGGATTACAACCAGCTACATTTTTACTCTCTCCGGTGCAGCTGCAGATCTCTGTGCCCCATCCCTTTTCAAGGGCCTCTGCCCAGGGCCAGTCAAGTTTGCTTTTAAACTGTGTTTGTTCTTGTTTAATTTGGCTGATTCGACGCTCTTTTGCTACTTTGTGCAGGGGCAGCACTTGCTTTTGTGGTGCTGCTTCTAAGCAGCAGTCTTTCTACTCAGATCTATTGTCAACACCTGTGACCCTCCCTGGACTTTTAGCCACCCCCCCCCCCACAATACACCCAGCTTCAGAATGACACAGCAATTACTGCCTTATTGTGCTGCAGTAGGCAGATATCACTTGCCTTCTGTGGTTTCCATGGATTCATGAAAGCTGCTTCTGCGCTTGGTACAGTTACTGCTGGCCCTCCCCATACTGCTTTCTTTTTTTTTTTGTTGGTTCACAGCACAGTAAACAAAACAAGAAAAAAACCACAAACACACAACCACCAAAGCCTGATCTCTGGGCTCCCACAATTCCCCATGCAGCTACACGCTTGGTCACCATAAAAAGAGAAACCAAAGTCTGTTCGCATGAAACACTTTTATACTAACCCATTCTCATGGGGGGAGGAAATATACATTATTGTTCACTGTGATTCACACATGCTTCTCTCATTCTGATGCAATAACCTGAATGCAGTTTAAAAGAAGGTGCACAAAGCTTACAATTTTGTTAGGCCTATTTGAAGCTTACAGACGACATTTCAGGCAATAGGAGGACTCCAGACATAGACCCATGAAATCAGTGGCTTAACGTGTCAGCCTGTATTCTGAGCTCTGCCACTGACTCAGTGTGTGACCTTGGTCAAGTCAATTGATCTATGCCCCCAGTTTCCCTGCTGTAAAATGGAAATACCTCTACTTAACCAACTTAGAGGTCCACATAGGAAAAGAGTGATAAGTTTATGACTATTAAAATGATTGGTTACACAGACAAACATACATCCGGTCCCTCTTCTTGCGGTAGGGCATGCCAGGATAGCAGCAGAACCATGTGCTTTTAGTGTGCCAAGTGAAACATGATTTCAAGAGCCCAATTATAGAGCACCGACTGAGGGATGTTTTCCTTTCCCCTGCAAGGAATTTCTCTATGCACAGCCCATTTCTTCACTGGGATCAAGAGTGAGTAAGGCACTTAACTGGATCTCAGGTGCCATGGTTTAATCCCCATTTTTGCTGGTGGTTTCCTGTGAGACCTTGGGTTAGTCCATTAATAGCTCTGTGCCTCAGTTCCCCTTCATGAAGGGGAGTGAATAAAATGTTCTTTCTCCTACTCTTTGTATATATACACAGCACCTAGCACCTATATACCTTGCATATATACAGCACCTAGCACAAATGAAGACCAATGTCTGTTGGGGTTTCTTGGTGCTACTGTAATACGAATCATAGAAATGTAGGGCTGGAAGGAGTCAGAATCCAACCCTCTGTGCTGGGGAAGTATCAAATAAACCTAGACCATCCCTGACAGGTGTTTGTCTAACCTGTTCTTAAAAACTTCCAGTGAGGAGGTGAATGGGAGACACTCACCTCTTGAGTTGAGTCACTCCTGCTGCGGAGCGCTGGCCTGCAGATCTTTCCCGTTCTTGGCAGTCCTTGCAGGTTGACCTCGCTTGGTGGCTTTTCAGCTTGGTGGCCCTTCAGTCACGTCATGCAGTCAAATGAGCCCCTTCTGGGGTAGCAAAGAATCCAAAATAACCTGCCTCCCCTCTCCCAGGTCTTCAGCCCCAGCTCTGGTCCCTTTAAGTTCAGCCCTTTGCATGAGCTTCCAAATGAGCCCTGTTCCCTTTTCGGGGCTTAAGATAGTGTTATCTCCATTTTCTTGAGGTTTACACCACTTCTCCAGGGACCGACAGGAGAAACCAGGCCTGCCCCAGCCCAGAGACTCTATAAACAACAGGCACGTAGCACTCATTTCAGTTTGTTGCTGCTACTTTCCTGGCCTCTTCCGGCCTGGTCCTTTTATCTTCACCCCTTGATTTAGGGTTAAAGTTCTCAGGTACTCTCTCTCTCGCTCAGCTTGAGCGAACACAGCCAGAACCAAACTCTGGTAATCCCTCAAGCTCCCTTGGCCAGTAAGGAGAATACATCATTGTCCCTGCGGTCCCAGCCAGGAATTGACTTGCTAAGGCCTTGCAGCGCCTTTTATCTGAGCCTGCTGGACTCTGATTGGCTACTTCAGTGCAGCCTCTCTAGGCAGGCCTGAAGGACCCACCTTCACTGCCCCTTTCCTGGGGTGAGATATAGTAGGACTGTGGGTCCACCAAGCAGGGGTCCACAGAAGGCCCAGTACACCCCATGACATCGGGATTCCACAAAACATCCTTGGAATTCCAGAGTTTAACTACCCTTATAGTTAGAACAGTCTTCCTAATATCTAACCTAAATCTCTCTTGGTTCAGATTAAGCCTGTGATTTTTGTCCTATCTTTAGTGAACATGGAAAACAATTGATCACAGTCCGCTTTACAATAGCCCTTAAAATATGTGAAAACTTATCCAGTCCCCCCTCAGTCTTCTTTTCTTAAGACTAAACATACCCAGTTAATTTAAACCTTTCCTCGTAAGTCAAATTTTCTAAACCTTTGATGATTTTTGTGGCTTTCCTCTGGATCCAATTAGACCACATCTTTCCTGAAGCACAACTGACCACAGCTCTCCAGCTAGGGCCTCAGTGTCAAGAAAGTGGTACAATTACCTCCTGTCTTACATATGACACACCTGTTAATACACCCAAAAATAATATTGCCCTTTTTTGCAACTGCATCAATTTGTTGACTCATAGTCAATTTATGATCCACTATAACTCCTAGATCCTTGTCAATAGCATGACCATCTAGCCAGTTATTCCCTATTTTGTAGTTGTGCATTTGATTTTTCCTTCCTAAATGTAGTATTTTGCACGTGCCTTTACTGAATTTAATTGTTTAGGCCAATTCTCCAATTTGTCCAGGTAATTTTGAATTCTAATTCTGTTCTCCAAAGTGTTTGCAACACCTCCCACCTTGGTGCCATTTGCAAATTTTGTAAGCACACTGTGGAGCCCACACACATTCTTTTTTCATGCTGCCCAGAAGAACTGAACCATTGATGAAGGTCAGAATTTTCAGACTTAGGTATCCTAAACTTAAGAACTTCAGGTCACATTTGGACATCTTAGTAAAAGCTGGATCAGATTTTCAAAGGGTACAGAGCATCCACAGCTCCCACTGACTTCAGTGATAGCTGCAGATGATCAGTGCTTCTGTACATTAGGCCACATTTTAGCCTGGAACTGGGGCTTGATATTCAAGTTTAGCAACCTACATTTGAACACTTAAGCCTGTGTTTTTGAATCTCTCTGTCATAAACAATTACCTTGCTATAAAACAAATACAGTAAGAATTAGAAGTCAGTGGATATACTTCCATGCCTGTTAACAAAAAGTCCAGATAAGTCAAATTTTAGTCCTGAATGATCTTTGAGTTGTAACCGACATCTTCCGCTGAGCTTGGAGTCAGATTCCATTTGTAGCTTTTCCTGCACAAATCCACTGCCTCATATATACTATTAAGTTCCCATCAATCTAAAAATGAAGCACTGATCTTGCAAAGAGGGAAAATCCTGCTCTCCCAGCTCTGGAGACACAAAAAGTCCCTACAGCAGCGGAGCACCTGTGAGCTTACTGTTCAGAACGGGGGCTGGGGTGGGAGGGGGGCAGGACGCCGGGATCCCACACAGTCGATATAAACGGCCTTTATGCTCCCTGGAGGCTTGCTGTGCTCTGTCACCAACAGACAGTTTATGGGTGGGACAAGGGGTCTGCCAAAGCACGTGTGCAAGAAACATAAGGGCTACTGAAGCTTTGCTCATTCTGTAGCAGCCACAGAGCTAGCTCAGGTACCACTGTTCAGTCTGGGAGACACTTCCAGGGCACATCCCTATTGCTAGGACTAGAACAGTACTAGCTACAAGGATTTCACTCATGTTGTTAATAATGTACGCTTAGCAAAATGTTTTGTTACTGCACTGACTTGAGGAAGGATGGTCCCTTGCTTAGCCAGAGACACAGGAGACCTGCATTTAATTCCCATTCTGCCATAAACTTCCTGGTGCCTTTTTTCTTTGGGTCACCTCAGTTCCCCATCTACGAAAAGGGGATAATAGTATTGCCCCACCTCACAGGGGTGTTGTAAAATAAGTGCTTTAAAGACTGAGCCTAGGGTAACAGGGGCATATACGTCCTTCAGATCGATATGGTTTTGGTACTTGAGACGTGAACGGAACATACCAAGCAAAGTCATTTTACAATCTCAGTGGAAGGAAACTGGAAATCCAGGCTGGGATACTGAGCAAAGGATTTCCAGTGAAGCGTATAAAATGCACTCCACAGAGGCCTCTTCACGGCTGTACATTCCTCCAACATAGCTTCTCTTTCGGTTAGTTTACTTGGATACGTGAATGACTATTTCTCCATGACAGTGAGGGAACGATAGCTCTGATTGCAGCCAGGCCTACCATAGGCAAGGCTCTCACATAGCTGCCTATGCAACTCATCCGATAACCACATCTGAGCAATGGCTGCCAGCCAGCTTCTGCAGTAGCCTACTACACCGGGATTGTCGTGATGTGAGCAACATAGGAACTGGGACAACAGTGTAAAACTCTGATCTAAAAGAGGATCAGAACTCCGCTTTCCAGTGGTGAAAGATTAATGCAATAACCTACTGTATTTCCAGATTCATTTATGTCTTTTCCATCATGGATGTGGGAAACTACCAAGCAAGTATACAGTTTATATATCTGAACTAGATCATATTTTTCTTCCACTGCATATGATCCAAAATCTTTTTTAATCCATGTTGTGGAGGAACCCAAACTCAGGGGTCCTAACTTACATGTCCGTTGCCCAGCGGATGGTCCAAATTAGCCAGACAACAGGTTAGCAAAGTCAAAGTTTATTTATCCTTGCGCAAGGAGGTAGCTCGGTGGTGGGAGCGACCTCCTGCATACATTTGTTAAAGCTTTTATAACCTAACACAAACAGGTCTTAAACGTCACAGTTTCTATGACAAAGGCAAAGGCTAAAACAGAAAAGGAAGGCAAAGGGCTTTTTTATCAAAGTACATTTGGCCTGGTACTTTTCACCCCCCTTCTATCTGAACTACAAGGTCTTCCTTCACATTCCGCACCCACTGGCGTCCAGCCCTCATCACTATCTTATTATGGCAATAATTTCTACGTCTAAACATCTGCTAAAACAGCAACTTCTATCTAAGACCTTGACTGCTACACTCACAAACTAAAAAATCACTGAAAAGAGAATCCATCTTTTTTTTTTTCATCATTCAGAGAGAGAGACTCCATTTTTAATTTCCCTCAACAATGTGGACCTACTGTTTCTGACTGCTGCCTACAATAGCTTTTCAAAAGATTCCTACCTCCCTGGATTCACAATACACAGAACATTAATAATTGTTTATACTGGATGCGATAGGACTTTTCTTGACCCACATTTATTGAGAAGAACCATGTTTTCCACTAGCTCTCTCCACAAATTTATTTGCACAAAAGTATTGTGCTTAGAGTTGGTCAAACTATTCAACACTTCTTTGGTTTTTTAACTTTTAAGCAGTCTTTGATCTTTGTCAATTTGTTTGTTATTTGAAAGAGTCCAACAAACCCTTTGTTTCAACAGCTGTCATCCTGTGGGTGATTCAGCAACTGTTTGCAGCTGCTGTGTTTTCTTCTCTTTGCTACTAATTATTTGCTATTCCTGTTGCGTACCTGGTCTGCTAAACCCTATGATATCATTTCCTCTTATTTGTTTACCTAGACATAGAAGCTCTGTTGAGTGTTTGTACAGTACCCTGCAGAGTGGGATCCTCATCTATAACTGAGGCTCCTAAAACTAAGACAATACAAATAAATAAATGATAGACCTTGTTGACAAAAAAATTACTTTTTTTATTTTCCCCTTTATTAAATTTTGAAAATCTGAAAAACTTTGGAGCGCTCGATTGCTGCATAAGAAAGTACCATTTTTACACAATCACTTTTTCTAACAATCACACTTCAAAACATTTCTACTATCTGTGATAAGGTCATATTTGTATTGGTTAAATTCTGTATCAATATTGCCTGCCCTCCTCAAGAGCTTGGTGACACTCACCAATACCTTCCTTTTAGCTTCTGATGGGAAAAAAAAATCCTCATTAGATCTGACTGTCCCTGAGTGACTTCTGTGTGGTTTGTTTCTGTTCTCCATGGTGCTCATGATCAGCTGCCTCTCTTTACTTCTTTTCCCCTGACCTGTACCCCTTGTTTTCATTTTTCTTTCAGTTTAGCTTATCCCTTCCTAACTAAACCCCACTCTACCCCTATGAAAATAATGGAATTCAAGTGACATTTGCCACCCCAAATTATTCATTCTGTTGGTATGTCATACTCCTTTCCCCCACCCTGTGTCTATTTAGATTGTAAGCTCTTTGAAGCAGGGACTGTCTGCTACTCTGAGTTTGTACAGTGCCTAGCTCAATGCAGCCCCATTCGTGGTTAGTCCCTAAATGATACCACAGTAAGGATGATTAACAACAATCTCAACAGCTACCCCTTCGTGGAGCTTCTGCAGTTTCACCCTAGTGAGCACGCTGAGTACTGAATGATGGTTTGTGACTTTAGTCATCTCACACGTGCATTAACTAGAACTACCAGAAAGTTCTGTTTTTTAATGCTTAATGAAGCTACTTGAATTCAGGTTAAGCAAACATATGTTAGTCATCCTCTGCATTTTTTGTTTGCTGTCCTCTTCCCCCTTGCTGCTCTGCCGCTGTATCACATTTCAGCCTTTCAACCAGGTAACCTGTGGGGTTGTTTATGGATTATTTTTTGGAATGACAATCACACACTGGGTTCTCTTAGCTGGTGCTAAAGGTAGCGTGGCGACACTTAATAGTGGCTGGCAGACAGAACTGTTTCCTGTATGCTTCCTTAAGGTGTCAGAGAGATTAAGAGAGGTTCTAATTTTTCATTGACTTGTTTCCCATCAGGAGAGATTAAATAGAGCACGTACACGTATTTCTTATTCCTTTACACAGGGAAGATCAAGTCAAGGAGGAAAAAGCACATTTATACATCTTTGTGCTTAATTCATATTAATTGTCATTGACACGTAAGCCATATTTCACTAACCATTGTTTCAGTATCACAAAATATTTAATAGACGAAGACAGAAAAGCTTAGAGAAATACTATGCCCTTTGCTGCTAGTGAATGTAATTCACACAAAAACATATGGCTTCCTGGGCCTTAGGATGCTGTTCCAGGAAGGAGGATTGCTAAGCGGAGATGGTCCACCTTTAGAAGAAGAAGGAGAGGCGTATGTTCAGATCCAGACTGGCTAACCTAGTCAGGAGGACTTTAAACTATGTTTGACAGGGGCAGGAGACAAAAGCCTACAGGTAAGTCAAAAACATGGATACCTGGGAGAAAGGTTAACATCTGGGGGGGACGGGGGAAGCATGAGCCATTATAGCAGGGATATGGGAGACACAAGAGGAAATCAAATCAGTACTTAGATATCTGTTTACTAATGCGAGAAGTATGGGAAATAAACTGGAAGAACTAGAAAAACTAGTGAGTAAACACAACAATGACATAGTTGGCATTGCTGAGAGTTGGTGGGACAATCAAGATGACTGGAATATTGGCATAGAAGGATACAGCTTCTTCAGGAAGGATAGGCAGGAAAAAAGAGAGGAGCTGTTTCCTTTTTTTATCAAAGATGTATACACATGGAATAAGTTTAAGATGGAAATAGGAGACAGACTTGTTGGAAGTCTCTGGGTAAGGATAAAAAGGATAAAAAACAAAGTTAGTAGCAGTTGAACATCTAACAGTGAATGCCAGTGAAAATGAGGTAGGATTTGAGGCTAAAATAGGGAAAGAACAAGCTAAAATTACTCAGACAATTTATATGTCTTCAAGTCAGCAGGTCCTGATGAAATACATCCTGGAATACTCAAGGAGCTGACTGAGATGTCCGAGCCTTTAGTGCTTATCTTTGAAAATTCATGGATGACCGGAGAGATTCCAGAGGACTGGAAGAGGGCAAATATAGTGCCAATCTATGAAAAGGGAAATAAGGGCAACCCGGGAAATTACAGACCAGTCAGCTTAACTTCAATACCCGGAAAGATAATGGAACAAATAATCAAGCAATTGATTTGCAAATGCCTAGAAGATAATACGGCGATAAGTAACAGTCAACATGAATTTGTCAAGAACAAATCATAAGAAACCAACCTAATAGCTTACTTTAACAGGATAACAAGCCTTAGAGGAAGCGGTGGATGTTGCATGTCTTCACTTTAGTTAGGTTTTTGATACTGTCTTGCATGACAATCTTACAGACAAACTTGGGAAATATAGCTTAGATGGGTTCATAACTGGTTGGAAAACTGTTCCTAGAGAGTAGACATCAATGGCTCGGAGTCAAGCTAGAAAGGCATATCAAGTGGGGTTCCACAGGGGTCCAATTCTGTTCACTATCTTCATAATTGATTTAGATAATAGCATAGAGAGTACACTTATAAAGTTTGTGAACGATACCATGATGGCAGGGGTTGCAAGTGCTTTGGAGGATAGGATTAAAATTACAAATTGAATAAATGGTCTGGAGTAAATAGGATGAAATTCATTAAGGACAAATGCAAAGTACTCCACTTAGGAAGGAACAACCAATTGCACACATAGAAAATGGGGTATGACTGCCTAGGAAGACGTACTACAGAAAGGGATCTGGGGTTATAGTGGATCATGAGCTAAATCTGTGTCAGTTTAACATTGTTGCAAAAAAAAGCAAGAATCATTCTGGAATGTATTAGCAGGAGTTTTGTAAGCAAGACATGAGAAGTAATTCTTCCATTCTGTGCTGCTAAGGGATTAGTTGGAGTATTGTGTCCATTCTGGGTGCCACATTTAAGGAAAGATGTGGACAAATGGAAGAAAGTCCAAAGGAGAGCAACAAAAATGATTGAAGGTCTAGAAAACATGACCTATGAGGAAAGATTGAAAAAACTGCTTTTGTTTAGTCTGGAGAAGAGAAGGAGGAGAGGGGACATGATAAGAGTCTTCAAGTACACAAAAAGTTGTTACAAGGAGGAAGAAGAAAAATTGTACTTGTTAGCCTCTGAGAACAGTACAAAAAGCAATGGCCTTAAATTGCAGCCAGGGAAGTTGAGGTTGGACATTAGGAAAAACTTCTTAACTGTCAGGGTAGTTAAGCACTGGAACAAATTGCCTATGAAGGCTGTCGAATCTCCGTCATTGGAGGTTTTTGAGAACAGGTTGGACAACCAACTGTCAGGAATGGTCTAGTTATTACTTAGTCCTGCCTTGAGTACAGGACTGGACTAAATGACCTATTGAGGCCCTTCTAGTCTTACATGTCTATGATATATAAATAATATATGGCACTTATAGCATCTTTTCATTAAGAAAAAAATCTCAAAGTGCTATCTAAATAATAAACAGATCCTACAAAACCTCATGATGGAGTATAATGGTACTCGTTTTATAGATGCATAAGCCAAGGTCCAAAGATGTTAAATGACCCCACACACTGCCACATACCAAGACAGTGTCAGAATTACAACTAGAATCTGGATGACATAGCTCCCCATCCCACTGATCTAACCATGAGATCACAGTACCCTTAAGATTATATGGCAGAATCTACATACCAATTTCGAAGTGCAATTCAGGAGCCCTACCATAGGCATGGGTGAACTAAAGCAGAAAAACACGTCTTGTGGGTTGATTTTTCTTTCATTTACACTTTTTTTAACTCAATGAGTTTAATGATGGTGAGTGGTGCTATGAGGGACCTAGCGACTGAAATCTTCTGCTTATCTGAGGACAAGGTGAAACATGAGTGACATTAATTTGAGCTCACATGCATCCCAAACAAGAGCTGACCTGGAGGAGAATGACCACCTACACACCCTCCTGGACATCCAGTGGCTGTGGGATTTTTTGTGATTGCTGACGACTTCATGTGAGTTTGGGGCCTCAGAACCAGCTGCTACTGTACATGGATAAAAAATGTTGAGTTTGTTATATGATCCTGTGGCCCCTAAATGTTACTATTTTGTAGATGGCTGGGATTCTAAAATCCTGCCCAGGCCACGTCTAGAGATAAAGCGTAGTTCATGTTCGTTCAATCCTTGGCTTCCTCTTGAGACTCCCCAGCAATGCTGCCTATTGTGGTGGTGCTGTAATGACAATACTTGTGCAGTAGAAACTGGACTGAGACCTCCAGCTCATTTCACATAGGATACCTAACAGCTATCAGATGATAATGCCTTTTATATTAGGCTGGATTCCAACCAGTGACCTAGAGAGGCTTGTATCCCATTACCAATAATCTGCTTCATCTAGTCTCCTCTTTATCATTACTAAAGAAACAGAAACTGTGTCTAGTAGATGTTCCATTTTATCAGTAATCTAAGAACTACTAGTTTTAAAGCACTAGAGAGAAGTGGAATTAAAAAGACTTAAAAAAAACACACGCAAATGAGAATTTGATTACATTCATTGTTAAAATAGCTTTATTGTTTCAAGTGCATTCCACTGCTGTAATATAATTTCATATTATGCATGTCTCCCTATACTTTAATCAGATTAATGATGGCACCTACATAATCAAAATGCCAAGAAGCATTTAATAAAATAGAGGGACCAATGCAAGAGGGACCAATAGAAAGAAATATATATACATTTAGTAAATTTATCTCCTACCAAAATGTACTATGTACAAGTGGAAACATACATTAAAGAGAGAAACAACACAAAGCAACATTGCAAATGATGCAGTGAACACTAATATTTTACGTGGCAGTCTGAGCATTTTAGATAAATTACAAATCCTAATGCTTGATGATCAGTTCCAAATTTAGTCATGAACTGAACCACGAGAAAATATCTAGCTTCTAAAAAACACACCGTCTTGGTATTATACAGCCAACCCATGGCCTCACTAAAAGTCACTGGGCTTTATGGCACTGAACGCAATGAGACCAGCGTTTGGTCCTGGGGCAGCATATGGACACAATTGTCCCTGTCTAACTTTGAGTATTCCAAGAGATATTTCCCTGGAAAGGGAAATAGGCTTGGGGGCCTGGCATCACCATAAGAAGGTAACATGAGAGAACACTGACATCAGATAGCAGCAGCATAAAGGGCAAAGTTGAAACTGGTGGCAGCAGGCTAAAGCAGAGAAGAGAGATCTTGTGAGTGAGAGAGAGAGAGAGACCTGAAATGAAGACCCAACACGCAGTGAGCAGTTCTTATTGGCTTGGCCAGTAATGAGTGGGGAGGCTCTTTCTGGCTGAACTGACCAAGTTGCTGCTTATATCAGCTATGAGTATTTTGGTTCATGTCTCTGAGTGGGATGCACAACAGAGCTAAGCAAATTATTCGTTGTAAATGGATTTTCTAACTGAGTCAGCATGAGGGAGTGCAGGTATCAATTGCAGCTGGTGTCCACAGATCCACAGGCAGACCTCAGACTGCAACCACCCTGTGGCAGCTTGCTGTTCTCATGGTATTCGCAGACCATGTGAGCTGGTCTGCCCCCACCCACCACTGGCACTGTCCCTGCAGTTCCCAACTGGAAGAGGCTCTTGGCCTCTTCAATTGATTCAGATTTGTGATTTAAGCCAGGAGGCAGCACAGACAGCTGTCTGAGCAACTAGGCGATTCTCTGGCTGGCTGCTACATTGGACCCTGCCTTCGTGCCTGATTCCTTGAGCTCTGCCTGGTTCCTGCCTTTCTGTCCTCTTCCCAGTTCCTGCCTGCTTCCAGATCCTTGCTTCTATTCCCCACCCCTGTCCGCTAACTGCATGTCTGACCCTGGGACTGATTTCTGGCTCTAACTCCTGGGTCCAGCGCTGACCATTAGGTTTCAACAGAGCTGCTCCGACCACCAGACCTGACCACCTCTGTCCCACTAAAAGGTCTGTCCCTTTTTATCTTCACAAATCATTCCTGAACAGACTGAGATATTTACAAATCTTTGTCGTTTATAATTGCTCAGATAATTGGTACAGATTAATTTTAGTCATCTAGGTTCTTTGTGACCTGTGAACTAACTATTCATTATCCAATATTCATATTATGCGATTGATCAGCTAAATTATATAGAATAATTTCTGCTTCCTGACTGGATGATTGACTCTTTTTTAAATTGTAGATTAACACATAAAAATTATCAGCAATAAATAATGCTTGTTTTGGTTTGCCCTCTGTTCTTGTGAATATGGCTATTGGCATGGAAAATAACTGTTCCACAAAAATTCCTGAGAAGAAAAGCCCAATTGTGTTAATGGGCACAAAACATGTACCAAATGGGCAGGAACACGGACAACTCTAGAAATTTGGAATTCACGCAGATGTTTAACGACACTATTTTTGCAGTATTCAATCAACTCAAATGAGAACACTAAGCATTGCTCACATAAGAGAGACCAATGCATTTCTACCATCAAAAGCAAAAAACCCCAAATCATATCAGAGTAGAATGGCAGCATCAAAAAGGTGAACCTTGAAATCACCACAGATGGATGTGTTTTCCAGAGAAACAAATGAAATTCATGGTTTCCCAGCCTCCATGAATACACCAGTCACATATAAGAAGAGGAATAGAAGGTTATGATTACACACAACGGACCTCAAATTACAGATTTTGGTTAGTAATACTTAAAGGAGAGCTTAAACTGCAACATTCTGATCTGAGTGACATTCTTTAATAGCTTCACAATAGAAGTAGGGGGAGCAAATAATCTAACTAATTTTAAGATAGGGCTTGATAAATTTCTAAAGAGAATTATGTGATGTGGTAGCAGGAGAATGGAGCTGATGACCTAGGACATCCCTTCCAGGCTTATGTCCTGTCTCTGTGTTCCAAATCCCAATTTCTCCAATGTCCAGTGTTCTTTTGGATGCTGTTAGTTTTTGGTTGGCCTTTTTATAAACATCCGAACTTCTTCAAAGTTGTCTGAAGGGGAGTTTGTGTGTGTGTGGGGAGGGGGGGGGGTCCCCGCGGGAAACACGGCGGAATCACCCCTAGTGGTAACCACGCTTCAAATATCAGAATTGATTTTTCAATCCAGAATGTACATAACTATCAAAATCTTCTGGTTAAATCAGGATGGAAACATTGTGAGAACATCCTTTACCACAATTTTTCTAATCCTATATATACCAGTGGAACTGGAAATGCCAAGAAATAATTCTCTTTCTCCTTTGTGTGTGTGTTTGTTTCACAATTTTCACTTCCAACAGGACCTGGAAGTGTAAAAGCATCAGCAAAAAATGATTATATATCAAAAACAAAAATCTTTGATAACCAAAACAAGTGAATAGTTCAAATTTGGGGTAAACATTAATAGTGGGGTAAACAGCTGTTGGAATTGTTTACTATTGTAATTCCAGTTCAGTAATGGTTTATTAGAGTATTTGTACAGTGAAACGTGGCTCACTTCAGGGCCCATGTACTGTACTTATTTTCCAGTTACAGAAGTTTAAAAATTGCCACTATACCATTGATGTTTCCTGCAAGACAACAGAAATCTGTCTCTTTCTCCCAAAGTCTTCCAAATAAATAACAGAGTGGAATATTTTAATTCAATCCAAGAAAATCTATCAAATTTAAAAAACTTTTCACTGTACACTTAGAATATTTCAAAGTTCCATTTTCCAAGTCAGAATGTTTATATTTTGTACAAAAATTTAAATTCAATTTTTTTCTTAAAAGACAACATCCAATTTACAAATATATATACACACACACACGAACTGGAAACAGCTCTTTCAAAGAAGAAAAGAGAGTCTGTATTTCCCCCAGAATTTATTTAACATCAAGTTTAGAAATACACTACAGCCAAAATTCAGGATTTCTCATCAAACATCTGACAATTTCCATCCTTTTCAGCAATTGGGATACTTGAAAAATGGCTGAACTTTATTGGATCCTCAAGAGTACAAACACATTTAGGTCCTTAGTGATGGAATCGAAAGAAGAGAAATTATTTCTGTTTAACTTCTTTAGATGTAGGATGAAAAAAAATCTATAAAGCTCTTTCTGCCTTTGTTGTGAAAGAAACACCATGGCAGACTCATAAATTCTATTTTAGATTATACTTCTTGCATTAAGAAATGGCAAAAGTACTTCTGCATTTCCTCTTACACCAGCTAGCATGAAAGGGAAATTTGACCTTGCCAAAATAGCATCTTGTCTTCTCTGTGCAATGTATTCAATTTACACACATGCTCATCTTACTTTTGCTACAGTTAACTTATGCAACAACATGCTTATGCAAGTATGACCTTCTACTTCTCTTCCATCTTATATCTGTCTGAGTGAGCTCTAGAATACTTTGATCTTACCATGCTGAGAGTGTGAAATAGGTTTGTTTTTTAATGGCCTTTCTACTTGTGAAAGTCTGTCTCTCTCCATGATTGCTCAAAACATTGTTAAAAAATAAAACAGAAACAGAAATATACCTACTCGTGTTGATGATAAAAGCTTTTATTTACTAAAATGAATTAGACAAAGTATCAAAAAAGACTCTTGCTACATCTAACCAGATTTATACAAAAGAATCTCTCTGATCTTGCATTCAGATACACACTGGCTGACCCCTGTGCCTGTATGAAGCCCCACTGAGGTTAATGGCGCTCCGTGCAGATGTCTGCTTCTGCTGGATCAGGGCCAGGAACACACTTCACAATGGCTACATTTAGTTATAGAGGTCCCCAGACGGGATTGTTTTAGTCTACATAGTAAAGTAATGAAATTAAGCGGACAACCCAAAATTGCTGGTAATACAGTAATTAATCCAGATTCTCCATGTTTACTCACTACAGTAGAATTTCAGATCAGATATTGTGCCTCCAAGTAATTCAGTGATCCTATAAGTCTCTTCTCTTAAACTATTCTGTTAAGGGAAATCCATGAGAAAGACATTGTTCCCAGTACGATTACACATTACAGAGCAATTATGACTCTCTCATTCCACTCAGTTCCAGCTGGTTGAAATATACGATGCTTCATATTTTGTATGACACCCTGGAAAAGCAGGCATGAGGCTCAGCCCTCTATGGGATTTCACAAAGGGAAGGAAAGGAAGTTCTGCTTACAGTGCTGTTAAAAAAAAAATCACTGTGTCTGGTGATGCAACACACCTATCCTGTTTCAGAGAACACCCTTTAGTACGATTATATTGCATTATCCTATATAAATAATAAGCTATACCCAATACATCTTATGTGACATAAAAAGACACACACATGCAATAAATAGAACAGTAGCTATTTTTAGGACAGCATTCTATGGTATAGCTTTACCTTAAAAACAGTTACTTTGTGAGATAATGTTATCAATCTTCAAGATTAAGTTAGACTCAGCCACTTTTCAGGCCATTTCCTAAGGCTATGTTTTAAGACAATAAAGTTGTTCTCGTCTCAGTTACAGAGATGCACATACATTTAAACATGCCAGTATAAATTTAGACGCACAAAAGAGGAAGAGTAGGCTTACATTTTACTAGCTTTCACTTGAGTGTTATATTGAGCTGCGTGGGACTGTTTGATTTTTTTCCCCAGTGAATGGTTGATCTGGAAATTAGGATTGTTAATTACTTTGAACCAACTGCTATTACTGTAATACTGTTTTCATACACTTTTTTTGAAGCATGGCAAATGCTACTCTGAAATCCTGTGAAATGAGCTAAACAAACATGGAGGGTTTTTTTTAACCCAAATGTCAATTGATCATCATATTTAAAATTTCAAAAATCCAGTCATTTCTTCCTATTAACCTAAAGTCATGGACAATACATAGCACTCAAACACTTAACTGTGTTCAACAGTGAAGATATTGCCAACTGAAAAAATGAAATCATAATAAAAACCAAGATTTTTGCACAGACCAACATGCAGGAAAATAGACATTGGCATACAGCGTCAGACCAAGTCATTCCGGTCCAGCATCCTGTAAAAAGATGCAAGAATCTCCATCCAGACAGTTAAGGAATAACCTATACCTAAGGAAAGTTTTTTCTTACCACATCATAGTGGTTGATTTAACCTTAAATCAAGTGAGTTTACATTCCTTACACATTTTTATCGTAAGTAATTGTTCATCTGTACCTTTAGTTAAGGTTGTAAGCCTCTATTTTGAGTTGCTTATTATTTTGCTTGACTTTGAACATCCAGGCAGAAATTTTCTATTTTGGATATCTGCCTTGGGCTTGTTTTGCTTTAAAAAAGTTTCAGCAAAAACAGTTCAGCCATTTAAAAGAATGAGGTTAGAGCAAAATTACATGGTTTGTCCCATTTTAAATTCTTAACACTTTTTCACTGAGGAGTTCAAACACCTCTATGATTTTGAGTACAGGCTTGAAATTAGAGTGGGGGGTCATTCTGAGATTAGAGAGGCGCTTTTTGCTGTGTGTGAAAACATGACCTTTTGAATCCATCCATATATGCATTTTGATACAATCTTTAATTACATGATCAGATCCTGTTTTTTTCCCCATTTGATCTCAGGATAATCGTTCACAGGATAGACTGTATTCTGGGACTGAATCAGGGCATTGTAATGAAATAAACTACTGTATGCAGGATTCCTGCCTCATTTGTTGAGGAAGTTGGAAGCTGTGCAGTGAAGAAGGCAGGGGACTGCAGGAAGAGAAAGGGCGGTGTCATTTAGACAGCTGAATGCCACCCTGCAAAATTAGATTCTATCTTGTTTCTGCCACACACTTCCTTTCTGAGGCTGGGCAAATCACCTAAACCAAAACTTTTCATAGATGGCCAATAACTCTATATTTCATTTTCTGGGTGCCTCATTTGAGATACCTGGGGCCTTTTTTGTAGAAGTGTGCACTCACAACTATAAATGGAAAAAGTAGTACGTGAATTCAGAAGCCGAAGTAAGGTTGCACAGATAACAATAAATTGTTGAATTTCCTAACTTTGGAGTGCTTGATTTTGTACTCTTAATGTGGGTTTTTAAATTTAATAACCCATATAAATGTGTAATCCTTTTTATTATTAATTATTATTATTGACTCCTACCAGACTCTTGGCATAATGATATCCTGTGGTAGTGATTTCCACAGATCAGTTGTGTATTATAATATATTTTATGCCAGTATTTCATAGTTTGAAGAAAAAAATTGCAATGATGTAAATCTAGAAATAATAAATAATAGAATAAATAAATGCCTTCTCAGCAATGCTTCAGTATATATATTTTAGTTTTCAAACCCATGTATTTAATGTTCACCCAGCACCCACTCACTACGTCTTCCTTGGTAATGAAGAGAGTGAATGGAAAAGCACAAACAAAACAAGTTGATTATTCATGGTAATGATTTCATACCTAAATGTTAGATTAAAATTACCAGCTTTCCTGTTAAAATAGAAAGTGGTTCAACTCAGCAGACAGCATAAAGGTAATTCTTCTTGAAAGCCTGTAAGTTCTCATTCATATTTTAATTATGAAAGAGAAACAATTTAATATTACATAATACCTATCTTTCTGAAGTCCCACGTCCTTTACAAAGTAATGAGCTTGAAGGATTGGTGATAATAATAAGTTAAAATGCTTTTCAACCCTGGTTATTCCTTCAGATCCAGTCCTAGTCCCCAGTCCTGAAAAAACTTGGTGTCACTAATAATGCACAACAGTAAGCATGTGCTTAAGTCTTTACACAATCCCAGAAGAAGATTGTAGTAAATCAATGACCTAATCAAAAGTATAGGTGTTCTCATGCTAATTCTCACCTCAGCATAGAGGCCAAAAGAGGATTAGGCCTATAGCTTTAATTATGTCTTTAAAGGGGGTTTTGTGCATGAGCGTGTTTACCTGTGTACATTTTGTTTTCTGTGTACTGTACATTTAGTGAGGCAGAATTGATGCATCAAATTATAAGGAGACACATACATATTGTGATCTCCCTCACAGGGACTTTCTGTCTTGCTTTCTCATGGTTTGCTGTTTGCTCCGTTGGCCATTTCCAAACCTACATTTTCAATTTTCAACCCCAATTTCTGACAAAAATGTTCATTTTTCAATTAGTCACCAAAGTGTCAAAATTTTCAATGTAAAATTTCACCTAAAATGAATTTTTACTTATTTCCCCCAAAAGTTTCATTGCAACATAAAACATTTTCTGACCAGGTCTATTATTTACTGGTTGCTAGGACACAAGGATTAGTTGAATTTAACATCCCTTTTGAAACATAGGGCCAGATTTTGTTTTTAAGCTATAAAATCATAGAATTATAGGGCCGTGACAGTGACTCCACAACTTTCTTTGGAAACCTATTCCAAAGTTTAACTACCCTTATGGTTAGTTTTTTCTCAATACCTGACTAAATCTCCCTTGGTGCAGATTAAGCAGATTACCTCTTGACCAGCTTTCAGTGGACATTCAGAACAATTGATCACAGTTCTCTATAACAGCCCTTAACATATTTGGAGATGATCAAGGGAAGTACTTTGTGAAGTACTTTGCAAAGTACTTTGCATGCATCTATTTGTCATGAATTTCATCTCGTTGAATTCAGATCAATTCTTCAATTTGTCAAGGTCATTTCGAATTCTCACCCTGTTCTCCAAAATGCTTGCAAGCCCTCCAAGTTTGGTGTCCTCAGCAGATTTTATAAGCCTACTTTCCATTCCATTATCCAAACAATTAATTAAAACATTTCATAGTAGTAGACTTAGGACTGGTCTCTGTGGGACCCCAGTAGATACGCCCTCCCAGTTTAACAGACTTAGGACTGGTTCCTATGGGACCCCAGTAGATATGCCCTCCCAGTTTAACAGAAGCCAATGATAACTACTTTTCAAATGCAATATTTCAACGAGTTGTGCTCCCACCTTATAATAAATTTATTTGGCCTACATTTCCCTTGTTTGCTTCTGAGAGTGTCATGGGGGACTGTGTCAAAAGGTTACTAAAACCAAGATCTATCACGTCTATTGCTTCCCCTCATCCACTAGGCCAGTGCCTTGTCAAAGAAGGAGATTAGGTCGGCTTGGCATGATTTATTATTGCCAAATCCACGCTGGCTATTCGTTATAACCCTATAATCCTGTACAAATTGATTGGTTAATAATTTGTTCCATTTTCTTGCCAGGTATCGAAGCTAGGCTGACTGGTCTATAATTCCCCAGGTCTCTTTATTCCTCTTTTTAAAGACAGTTACTATGTTTGTATTTCTCCAGTCATCTGGGTTCTCACCCATCCTCCATGAATTCTTAAAAGATAATTGCTAATGGTTCTGAGATTGCTTCACCTAGTTTCCTAAATAACCGAGGATGAATTTCATCATGCTCTGCTGACTTGAATACAGCTCACTTATCTAACTACTCTTTAACCCGTTCTTTCCCTAGTTTGAGCTTTGAGTTCCTTTCCCCTTGCTGTTAATATTAAATGTGTTAAGTATCTGGTCACCATTAAGCTTTTTAGTGAAGACTGATGCAAAAATAGGCATTTAACACCTCAGCCTTCCAGATGTCATCAGTTATTAGCTTTCCTTCCCCACTAAGTAGAGAAACTACACTTTCCTTTGTCTTTCTCTTGCTCCTAATGCATTTAAACAACTCTTCTTATTGCCTTTATGTCCTTTGCCCTGGCCCAGCTCGTGCAGAGTGATGCTACAGAAAGACTGACTGGCTTAATCTACGTTCCTCCAGGGACTGCACACTGAGTACTTCTGCTGCCCTGGGAAAGATACAACACACTCCCACCATCACAGAACAGAAGGATCCACAACTCCTCCTCAGGAATCCATAAAATAGAACTTTGTTCTTCCTCCCCCCCCACCTTGGGCCAGGCTTATCCCATACACAACAATGCAACCCTCCCCCTCACCTTCTGCTGATTACTGCATATCAGCCTTTGTGTGGGGCAGAGTCAGCACATATTAAAGTGAATAGCAGTCTTCTCTAGCTATTAGGTGAGCCCCTAAGTGTTGCTGTGGGGCTGGGATCCATAACCTCATGGCTCCAAAGAAATCTTTCATGGAGTTAGACTATAGGATATATTCTTATAGACACATACATTTAAGAGCTTATTCTGTTTTTATTCAGTCCTTACCCAAACTGCCACTGACATCAGCGGGAGTTTGCCCGAGTAGAAAATGAGCAAAGATGTCAGCATTTAACCCATAAGTAAGAATCAGGGAAGGGTGACTAGGAAGAGCTGGTTGGTCAATACAGCTGGAAAAATCAAATATTATGCTTTGGACCATAGTATCTTTGTATAGCGTTCCTGAGTTTGTGACAGATATACATATCACCAATTTGGGAAGGACGGACATATGGTACCTGCAATGAAATGGGCAATCAATTTCATTGTCATATTCAAAAGGAAAGAACATTTCCTTTTTAGGTTTCCCTTAACTCCTTTTTGTTGTGATTTTTCAAATAAGAGGTCCGAAATATAGAAAGGGATAAATGAAAGAAAAAAACCCTTTGTTCTTCTTTCTAATCTTTGTAAGTGAACATAATGTATTTCCTGAGACGAAGAAAACTGTGGTCCTCTTTTTTCATTATTGTGGCTAGTAGGTTTTTATGAGGGAGAGAAGGACAATGAGAGAGCTAATTGGCGTAGCTCATTTGGAAGGCTGCAATATTTGGCTATATCTTTTTATTTGACCAACAAAATCTATACATCTAAAATCAGTCAGGAAACATACTAAGCAGAGAGAGAATACATCCCTCTTTGGCTTCCCATTCAACTGTCTAGAAGTGAAAACAAAAGTTATTCTGTTAACTCTAGACAATATCACATCATACAATACTTTCTATATGATTGGCACTGATAAGGCTGTATTCAAAAACACATGTTGCAGGGCTCCCTAGCAAGAGGAAAACTGCCAACGGAGCCTTTGTTAACTTTTTATAACACCCAGAAAATGAGATGATTGCAATTTTGAATATTAATTGAATTCTATATCTGACTAGCACAACTGGCTAGAAGTCTGCCCAGTAATGGAGGTCCAGATCACACCCTCAAGATCCATTTACACAGGAAGGGAATCTACAGCTGGGCAGGAAGTAAGGGTGGTAGATAAACGCTACTGCCCCACACATACACCAGTGCCATGTGGAATCAACAGCAAGAATAATATAGCCTTTGGGCTATACCAAGGGTTACATGGGAAATTCCAAGTGTACACTGTGGGAAATTCCTTGAGGAAGGGGAAACTGAGGCAGGGCCTTTCCTACACTGTAGGTAGTTGGAGAGTGGACACAAGTCCTTAGTGTCCCTTTGGACGCGCAGGGACATCCCTGAGCGCCTGCTGATCTTGGAAGTGCTGAGAATTCTTTGAACTGAACTCCTGGTTTCTTTTGCAGGGGAGGCAATAGAAGAGAGTGACTCTGAATGAAGAAGTCATTTCCTCTTATCTTCCCCTGGAAAAAATCCCATTTCCAATAGTCCAAGTTTCAAAAGTGACCTGAAACTTTGGGTGACTCAGTTATTTAAGTGCAGATGTGTGAGGCTAGATCCAGCAAACTAGATCAGTCTAAGCTTCCCTTTGCACATGTGCAAAGCTGCACTGACATCAAGCAAGGGTACACCCAGGCAGATCCTGTGGTAGAAGCCAACCCAGCTTGGACCTGATTTTCAGAGGTTCTGAGCATTCATAGCTTCCATTAAAGATTCGAAGTTCAGCACTTTCTGAAAAATCAGGCCTAGGGTGTCAAGGTAGGCACCCCAATATTTTGATAGTTATCATGGTCCCTAAAAGTAATTAGTTCAGCATCAGCAAGACGATTCGAAATGAGGGGAGCTAATTATTTGGTAAACAATTTAAATTCATTTACTTCCTGATATGTGTGATAACCTTTGTACTAGCTGCACACGAGAACATGACATTTTGGATTAAGTGGGGTTTCATTGTGTCTAGCACAAATGCCTCATGACAAGAAATGAAATAGCTGGTTGTATATTTACCTGCAAAATGTCATTTACATAAATCAAATGTTGTACACAAATACCTAGAGATATTGTTTTTCTGTACGCCAAAGTTCATCGTGATATTTTGTATGTTCTCTAGTGCAAAACTTGATTTTCTCATCTGGACTAACATTTCTGGGAGAGGCATGGCACTTATTACACTGGTTTAGGCTGCAAGCAGAGAAATCAATTGCCCACATCAGTGATTTTAAGTCTTTGTGCCAAAATTATTCGTGTATGCAAATTTCCTCAGCACTCAAAGCCCGTGAGTTTAGGAAATCCAAGCTGGCGAGCATGCTATTTAAGATCTTTTAAAAGAAAATGCTTGAAAACTCTTAAAAATCAGCAGACAGAAAGGAAATGGAATACATTAAGAAAGTGAGAACAATCAGAAATAGATGGGGAATGGAGAATTAGCATTTGTATTAGAGTAGTACCCAAAGCTGCGATCAGGACCCCATTATGCGAGGCACCATGTAAACACATAAGAAGAGACAGCTCCTGCCTCGAAGAATTTACAGTCTAAATAAAAAAGACAGACAAAGGATGGGAGAAAGGAAGTATCAGGCCAGATCCCCAAAGGTAGTTAGGTGTCTAACTCTTGTTTGAGGATTAAGGGCCAGATTTTTAAAGGCTGGCCCTATGCGTTGATGTATAGGCATTTTTGAAAATTCCCCTAGGTGTATCTGACCAGGCTGTGAGCAATCAGGCCTAGTGGTGGAAGCAAGATTTCAGCTCACCAGTTAGAGCTAGATCCAGGGTGGGCAGAATCCAGGGAATGAGCCAAGGGTCAATACCAGAGGTACAGAAGCCAGATGCCAGAGCAGGAGGGTAAACAGGAGTTGTGTGCCAGAGGCAGCACCAGGGATCAGCACCAGAGACACACAGAAGCCAAGTACCAAAACCAAAGGGTCAAATCAGAGTCATAAACCAGAGGCAGAGCCAGGGATTTAAGCTGGAAGTCCAAAGCCAGAGAGGAGCAGGGGCTGGAGCAGAGCAAGAGCAGGATGGAAGCAAGCTGGAACAAA
>ML675609.1:15580087-15648893 GCA_007922155.1 Mesoclemmys tuberculata | reverse complement strand
AGGAGAAGGGATATCCACCCTTCCCCTCTCACACACTTTCCCCTAGGCTACACAGCAGCTACGCAGCTAATTCTCCAACCCAACCGTCATCTACCTCATCAAGTCTTCCCCTTCTGTGCAATGGAACCACACTGCTTCTGCTGACAAGTTTGAAACCACACCCGCAAAAGATGGAGAGAGTTTTATCCCTAACATGAAAGATTTCAGCAGACTCCTTAACTCATGGGGCTACTCTCCTAGCTGTTCCAGAGTCACAGTATTTTGTTCACGTGTGCCTGTCAAACCACTACTTGTTGTTATTTTATATATGGTTCTAATTTATATACCATATTGGAAATGAACAATTCATTTTAACCTAATGCTGTATTTTAGATACAAAGTCAGCCTGTTTCTAAGTTTCCAGCTGAAAGGGGGAAATATCCATCAGCAGAAATGTTCAGAAAAGTGTGCACTCTTATTTTTGTAAAATGCCTAAAAGCAGTAACTGATAAAAATTGAACTTTAAGGGAATTGGAAGAAAAGAATTCCAATTCCACTTGATGGTGTGCCTTTTTAAAGTCAGTCCTAAGGCAATAGAGAGAAAGTGGATGACTTCACCCCACAAAAGACCTATTGTTTTGATGAAAACAATATTCATATGGTGTATCTTTAAACCGGTCCCTGGGTTTTATAATCACTTTAACTTCAGAGGGTTTAAGAGACATGGCTCATTGCTAGTTTTGTATTATTTTCCCCCATATCTTGCCGGAGAATCTCCACTAGTTTGTTGAATGAATTCTTTGGATAATAGAAGAACAATATCCTAAAGCAAAGTAAGATCTTAACTACGTTCCCATATCCAGCGGAAGGAAACATAATTGTCCAATTCAAACAAAAGCTGGAACAAAAGGATAAGGACTGGCCACATCTGAACAAAAACAAAAAACAAAAAACCAAAAGAAAAAAAAAGGCTCAGAATAGACAAGTTTCTAGTCTGTACTGCACTTCTCGGAATTTTGATAATTTATGTGACTGAGAAGAGACCAGCTGCTTGAACTTATAATTCACACAGAATTTGTCTGTTTATGTTGTCATGTTACCTGAAGCAAGTTGCTTGCAAATATTTCTGAATTGCATATGTATCCATTTCTATTACTTAAAGCCAGCTCTTAATGTCCATCAGTCCTGTGGACATTCTTTGCTCTGCCATGCAACAGAGCCACATGCTGAGTTTCATGCAAGCTTCACTGAGAAGAGTTCAGAAGGCTGGAGTGAAAAACAGCTTTAGGATACCTTATTATGCCCCCCAAATATGGTGACTGGGACAATCCCTGGCATAAATCAAAGCACCTTGAAAGGGGTCCAGCAGCCAGTAATTGCTGGCATGCAGGAATGCTCCCGCCACTCCCGCCTTTCTTTTGATAGGTATAATTTAATCCTACCAAGCTGTCTCCAGGTCTCAGCCTTCCCAAGAGCACTAAGAAACGTTTATTTTTCCTCCACCTAGTAACTTAAGTCCCTCCTCCCGCCCAAGAGCTCACAAACTAAGCCCACAAACTGTTAGTTATTTTAAAAACAGAGGTGTCTGAACTAGAGGAAGCGAGAGATGTAAGAAAAGATGAGCACACATTCTTAACAAACCACATTCAGATAACAAGACACAAAAGTATCAGCACAGATCGATAACTGGCAGGTGTTAATTCCAGTCATGCCACTTAACCAGAGAGAAAATAGACAAGCTGCACCAGCTATGTCTAGTAGGCAAAAAAAACATTAAACGGGGAATGGGATCTGAAGTTCAACATACATGTCTATTCATTCTAAGGGGCATCGTAGTTTAAATTAGGACACTCTGACCAATTGGACTAAGCTGTTAGTCAAGAAGTCATACTTCATAAAAATATCTGCCTGCTCACTTGGAGTAATATTAGAAGAGACATCACACCTCCATATACACCCATTTATCAAGGACTTGTTAATGACAGAAACCTGGTGAAGAGACAAACAGCAAAAAGAAGCTGCAGAGCTGCAAAAGCAGTTGCACTTCAGCATATATAAGTTTATTAAACCTAAATTTTCAGAAGTGACCAGTGATTTTTGGACGCATCTCAAAAAGCATCCAATTTTCTCAAGGTGAATGGTCAGCAAAGTTCTGAAAATCAAGCCCCTTTAAGGTGATTCATACTGGCTAGTACCTGGCCACAATACCTAATCATACTGACATAATACACATCCTCTCATGTAAACGCTTACTCATACAGTCTTCTTTAATTCAGGCATATTCATTAATGCATTTGCTTCCCTGGGGGATATTAATACAAACTCAGATGTATACAATGAGAAGGAACACTGCAATAGCATTGAAATTGGCCTATTACAAATGTTAGCAAAGATTGTTCCAATGTCTTTTTCGGCATTCAACTTAGCTTCTCGGGTGATGCAGAAGATTAGAAAGAGAAGAGAAAGATATGGGATATTAAACCTTAGGTGCAAGGTGTGGAAATGAAGCAATATTGGACATTAAGAGGAGACATTGGAGAGAAGAGTCATCTTAAACCATTAAACCATTCTGAATTACTTTCTGAACACAGGGAGAGAAAGCCAGCACCTTCATTCTTGCCAAAACATGCTGTGTCCTTTCCCATAGCATGCCGAAGAAATGGGGTATTTCGTACAGGATAGCAGAGGAAGTTTCACAGTACCCAGCCATCTGGGCGCACGTGCCTTGTGGCAAAACACCTGTTGACTTCATGGGAGCATTGCGGAGGCAAGTAGAGATTTTCTGTTTTAGAACTGCATCTGTTAATGAAGTTTTACTTGTGTCACTATTGCACAAGGAATTCAATGTTTATAATACTCTAGTTTATTTCTTAACAGTTATTCAACACTGTTTTAGATGGCCAACTGGGTGGTTCTTTGGACAGGTAAGTACCATTTGGACAAGGGTAGGACAAAATCAGGTGTGACTGGACTTGGTCTCTGTGTAGGAGCAAATGAGAAGGGATTCCCATATACTTTCCATTCACTTGTGGACACATCTGAGATCCTCTACAAGTAGTAGTGTTATTAATAATTGTCAAGTACCTTATAGACATTAACCAATCCATTTAAGTAATCCCTGTTAGGTGAAGATAAGCATTATTCAAATAGCAAAATCAAGATAGAGGTTAAATGGCTAGAGGTAAAGACAGCTTGCTGGTGGCAGAGACAGATTTAAAACTAAATACAGCATTCTTGGTTCCTGCTCCCATACTTAGCTCACTAGTCCACAAGGCTTCAATACGCATAGAGTAAAGTAGAGCATTAAGATTGTGGATGTATTATGACATATTGGTGAAATTAAATGGGATTCCCTTGGATATTTGAAGAGCAGCAGCAGCCAGTCTCACATATTTTACTAAGGAAAAGCCTTGCTGATAATTAAGCATTAACCACACAGCAACCATTATTTCCCAGCAATTAACAAGTAATATGTTTAACACGTCTAATAGCAGTGATCTCTAAACAATGTTTTGCTTTTTACTACTGCAAATAATATTCAAGTACTCAAAGAGCTTTTAGTAATATATAAAGATCTATAAACACTTCTGCGTTGCCGCTGGAATAATTATTTACTTCTCATTTCCCAACATCCTGAAATTATTCTGATTATGCTCATTATTCTCTATAAAGATGACTGCTTATTGATTATTAGAAAACTTTCTTGTATCTGTACATTATTTTGTTATATATGACTTGAACTTATAGAAGTCAGTGCTTTTTTTCGGTTGTACCTTTGGTGGAATATTTAAGTCCCAATGTCTATACAGGAAGTACTGCACTTTTATATATATCTATATGTGTGTGTATATATATATATCTTTCGATAGATAGATAGATAATATAATATATCTATTATATTATATATATATATATATATAGGATGTGTCCTTGTTTCCATATGTCGTTGTAAAATTTTTGGTCTCTGGCATGATTTATCTAATTACTTTGTTCTAATGACTCATAGGTCAAAGGTAAATTTCCATTAGGAAATAAGATTAACTGTCAGGGCTTTCAATATGATGCCTCTAAGACGGAGTACCTTAGAACAGGAAATGGTGGCATCATGCTCAAACACAATAATTTCCCAAGAGACGGTTACTGACTGGTGTATGAGAAGCTAAAATAATTAATGCAACACATGCAGATTATTTGAACTATTTAATAAAAAAAGGAATCAAAGACAAGTTTATTTTGCAGTAATTGGTATAAAGAAAAGGATATAGTATATTATTAAAAGCTTCTCTTCATCAGAAACTTAGAGGCTATCAAAGGAGATAAGCTATTTAGAGATCATAAAATAGTTTGCTGTGGGTGATAGCGTCAGATCCCAACGACTATGAAAAAAATGCATTCTGATTACTGGGGAGGTGAAGCTGAGGCACAAGAAAAAGATGGACGTCTTCACCGCTCAGTCAGTTTGGGAAGCTTTAAGTTAGAAGCAATAATTATTCATCCAAATTTTCAAATAATCTGAATGAGCTGATGTCATGGGTTTTCAAACACAAAGCAAAAAGCTTTTCTTCAACATTTGCTGTTCCTTATCCAGCGATGAAGGATAAGCTCTTTTGGGTATTTATCATTCATGGTTTATTACTCTAGACTGGCTGGTTCTGCAGGTTGGCAAGGTTTGTTTTCATCTTTAAAAAAATATTCCCAAATTCACGTAATTCTAGACCTTCCTCTCAACTGAGTCAAGGGTACATGCCAGAGCTCACTGACAATAAATGCTGCCAGACCAGGATAAAGAGGTGCTCTGGGTTCCATTAAGTAATGTAGGTGAAAGAATGGGTGGCTGAATCTTAGTGGCCCTGTCAGATTTACTTTCTCTTGTCAATAACAAAAGGCCTGATCCTGCATACAATACTGAGTGTCATGCAATCCATAGTGACTCATTAATTTAGTAGCATTTCAGAAAGCAATTGTGCACATATAACTTTATCCCTATTCAGGAAGGCGTGTAACTTCAAGCATATGATTAAGTTCCACTGAGTTCAATAAGACTTAACCACATGTCCCAACTCATTATTTTTTTAAGAAAACAGAACCAGCAGCCTTTAGTTTCATAATATATGATTTAAAGTCCTTATTTAAAGCCCTTTGACATTGATAGGAATCTTTCCACTGATGTCAATGGGCCTTAGCTCAGGCTATAGGTAACCAGGTCAGACATTGTGCATGCTAGTGTTGATTCAGCTAAGCATTTCAGCCTGTGCTTAACTTTAATTCCTTGCCTAAATCACATTGAAATCAATGGGACATCATGATGTATGAAAATGCTTTCCAGAATCAGGATGGATATAGGCACCTGCCGAAGTGTTTTGCTGAATCAACGCCTAAGTGTTTAAGGCAATGCATAAGCTTGATGCATAGGAAGTTTGCTCTCATAGTAAGTAAATTTGTTTTGGAGAGGCTCTTTTATACTATAAAGGTTTTGTTTTGATATCTGAAACTATATCTTTTAGGAGGCTTGTTTTAATTTACCTCATGGTGCCTGAAAATTTTAGTATTTAAACAGCCAATCCACAAACTGAGATTCATGGCCTTTTAGCAGAGCTTATGGTTAAATGCACCAAATGTGACATGCTGTACACAACTCTATTCTCATTCCCATTAATTTCTGAAGGCATCACCAATCAAAGTATATTATTGTGCTGTCTGATAACACAGATGGTGAGTTAATGAGCAGAGCTAGATATGAAGGAGTCCAGCGGGTCCTTCACCAGTTAATACATTACTCTTTTTGTACCACCGCCTGTCTCTCTTGTAGCTCCAGAAAGATATTTTTTCTTTTCCAATTTTTTATTATTATTATTATTATTATTATAGTGTGTAGCTTATAGATGCCTTCGGGAACTCCTGTGTCTCTTAAGTTAATTATTTAGTCAGATGAGAGTCATCTGATTTAAGGAATTGCAATTATTTCCAGTTGTATAAAGGTATTTGCACTGTATCAGACATTTCCCATGCCCTGGTTTTAACAGCACTGGAGAATGTTGTCCGTACTTGGTATAGTAGTTTGATCCCGCAATGAGCGGAACACCCATGAATTGATCTAGCAAAGCAGTTAAAAATGTGCTTAATCGTGACATCAACATTACTGCTCATAAGCACGTCATTGAGGACAATGGACTTTGGATCAGTATGTCAACAGAAAGTCAATTTCGATGGAAAAGCGTTTTGCTTGATGAGGGCCAGAGTGCTCAATACATGTCAGGATTAAGTCCATATTACCTATATCTGGTTACTAAGCAGAGCTGAGCAAATGGCTTAACAAATGTTCTGCTAATATTGTGTCAACTATAACTTAAATTCACACCACCTGTGTTCACCTATTTTGCAGATGGGCTCCCTCAGCAGCAACACCTCCCCCAACACCATGGCAACGATTCAGTGTAAAAAAAATTGCTGAGCATGTCACCAGTATCTTATCTTCTATCCTACTCTGCACTGGGAGCAAGCTGGTGCAGCTGTCAGCAGGAAGCACATGGGAATATGGCTGCTGAAGAAGCCTCACTGACACAGGTAAGGATGGGGCCATGAGAGCAATGTCTGTTCCTTAAGGATATGAGAAAACTAATCTTGGAAAGTTAAGCCCCCTGCCTGCTTACTAGGGGGATTGTTCATATCTTTATACAGTGTCTAGCAATAGGGTCTTGACCTTGGTTGGCAATAGAATACATATAGCTATTAATAAGATTAATAAGATTCTCTAAGCCAGTTAAGTATCAAGAAAAATATAAAGATGAAAATAAAAATAATGTTTTGAAGCACATATTAGCTAAAACTGCTCTAAATCACATCTCATAGCTTTAGCTGCTCAGTAGCAACTCCATGTCTTAGAACAGACTGATGGGACTGTATCATCAGACAGGAAACAGCTTCTCTCTTCGATACTCTAGCCCCCACAGCTGACTGCATTTATTGCTGGATGACCCTTCATAGCTTGACATTTCTTCTGTGAGCGCAACAGATGATTGCTTAGTTGAAGAGAAAATGGGAGTTGGTGAATTACTCTGTATATTCTAAATTGTTCGATTTATGCTGGAACAAATGGAGGAAAAAAAAATCTCTTGTCCAACTTAGCACATTTATTTGGCACATATATTGTAAAGAGACATCCAGCAAAAAACAAATAGAGTTTTCTGTTGCTCTTCTGAGGAGGCAATTTGTTTTTAAAATTCATTAATATTCTTTGTGTGCCGTAATAAAATTGTATATTTTATATTGCTCACAAAGGGACTGCTTTAGAGCTACTCCTTTTTGGTATTGCTTTTTGGGAATATTATGATCTCCATTGCTTCACAAATCCACTGGAAAAAGCAAGCTATCATTGCTTTAATGTACTAAAGTTGTGCTGATGGCTTCCTTTATATATCAGATAGTTAACATAGAAAGGAAATTTATGGATCATAGACCTCTCTTTCTCTCCCTTTTATTTATATTCTGGACTGTCTACTGCAACTTATAATTATGTTCCTAAATCTCAGGATTGTAATACACTCCAATTACCTCACAGTAAATCTAATTTAGGAGAGCTAACTTTATGCCATGTGTTTATTCTGCTTTGAAAACCCATTCCTTAACATGTTTTAGCACTGTACAAAATGGGCCTTCCTATGAAGTTCAGGTTTCAGATAGTTGTCCATTTACAAAGAATAATCTAAAGCGGTTAAAGAAATCGCCAGCTGTTCCCATACCACACATTGGCTTGTTACTTCATCTACTTGGATGGAAAAATGTATTTAAGAAAATCAGAACTGAACTCAAGTTAACCAAGAGTCTCATTCTGAGTAATAACAAGGCAAAAGTTAACTCCCATGAAAGCAGTGAAATAACTTTGATTGGCTCTTGGACACATTACCATTTCCTATTGAGCCAAATTTCAGATCGCCAATCTGAATTTGGATGAATTTTGATGTTTGATCTGCATAGGCATTATGAAAATCTGGAAAAAAGTTTCACTCATCTAGCTGTATAAATGTCTAGTATGCGACCTTTAAAAACAGTTTGGATGCCTCTGAAAAATCAGATACTTCAGAAGCGGAGGACTAAAGAGAAGGACGGTCTTGAGATTAAGGTACTAAACTGGACTCAGGGGACCTGGATTCAGATTCCTGGCTCTGTCACAAACTTTGTGTGTGACGACAATGTTCTGCTCTTCACATGTAATGGCGAACTGTGTCATCAAGTGTAGATGCACACATAATATTTACTGTATCTTTCGAGTACTTCCCTCTTGCTGGCAGGATTTCTGGAAAAGAGAAAGCTAAAGAGAATCTCAGCACCTTTGGCGGGGCGAGGATCTTTGACTGGGCAGTAGGGAATTAGAAAAGCAAAAAATGCATGCACAGCAAGGAGGCAGCTGCCTGCTCTGCCCTGCCTTCAAGTCTCTGCTTTGCCATTGGCTCGGCAAGGGGGGGGATGGGGCTAGCTGATTTAATGCCTGCTGGGTGTCCCCTTCCACTTGCCCAACTAAGTCAAAGTTTTTCAAAAGCCTCTTACTGGCTTGTTGGCTGCTCTGGCCTCCCTTCCCTGTAGAATATGGGCTGTGCCACTTATGATGCTTCATGTCTGACCCATTGCTTGGTTTTAGGGACTAGGAAGGAATTTGTCCCATTGGGCCAAATTGGGATAGGGACAGATGTTTCCCCCACACACACTTTTACCTCAGTTTGTGTTAGAATCAATGAGACATGAGGTTCATATAATGCTGTTATGATTATTCACTTGTTGCAACTTGCAGCCAGTGTCCAGTGTGGGTAAAGGCTAAAAGAGACAGCTCCCAGAGGTAACTGCTCCCAGATTTGACTGTAAGATCTTGCACTCATGGGAGTGGGAACGAGTCTGAAGTCTTTGTGGACTGAGGTTCCCTCCTCAGCCTAGTGGCCTTTGCTGGGGGCAGGGCACTTTGTGCGGGTTTTACAACAGCTGAGTGGGAAGGGTCATTGTTTTTGTTTGATTTGTGGCTAAAGTCCTGTAACCCTAACTGGACTAATTAAATGCCTGCTCTATGAGAGGGGAAGTGTAAGTATGGGGCCACTCCCAAAGATAAAATAAAGTTAACCGCTGGGCATTTAAACCTATCTAGTGTGTCTGAGCCATTCATCTGCTTACTCTGGGTCAAGTCACTGAGGAATATTTGGAAGTGGGTAACAGAGTAACCAAACCAGGGCTCAGTATAGTGATTTATAAGGGCTCACTACCTTCTGTGAATAACGGAAAGTTTGGAGAAATTCTACATGGATGATCTAGAACTGGAAGTTGTGTTCTGAATAATAAAGACAGCAATATTTGCTTCAGGCCTGCAAGATGTGACTCCATTTTCTCTCTGGTTCACCTTGGTCTATAAACAAAGTAATTAGTGGGACCCTGGACTGATGTTTGAATTCTCTCAAAGAAATTCAGAGTATTCAAACTTCAGCTAACATGCTGGCAGTTCATTGATATTACAAATAACCTCAGATTAAACCACAGGCATAGAGAATCGGTTGGAAACCTTGTACACAAAGATATTGAAGGAGCTTAATAGAGGAAATTATTTATACAGATCAGGTTCACAAAAACAGAATCTCATATTTCAGACAATGATATCTCAAGGGGAAGCTTCTGCTATGAACTAGAGAGAGAAGAACTTTTGAAAGCTACGTTGGTACAAAGTAGATTCCCGCTATACAGTAGATATCTATTGTCACCTCTCAGTTGAAAAGTAGCAGATTTCAATGCCTTGCAGATCAGGTTTCTGACAGAAGAGAAATCAGAAATGTGTAATCTAGATATTTTCTTAGTGTAACTTGTTTGTTTTACCCAGTACACACCTGTCATTGAACTGAGGCGGTCAAACAGCATGCAGTCAATCTCTTCTTTTAGAGCTCACAGCCAAAACGTCCAAACCAGATTCACAGGAAGCAAAAATGCATCCCAAGTTAATTTAGGGTAGAGAGATTAGTAGAGTGTGAACTCACTTTTAAGGGAAGCTGTTGCAAACAGGAAGAAAGTGCTCCACAAAAGCAACAACACTACAAGGATTTCTTCGGACACTACAGTGCTAAAAGAAATAACCTATAAGACTATGCAACAGTATCTTCTGGAGGACAAGCACCATAACAATATTTAGGTTACTCAGTTTACTTTTCCATTAGAATGTAATCACATCTCCTTTGTGATCCACACTCACACCCTATATTTACATTTTAATCCACCCATTCTCTACTGTATTTTTCTACCTAATTTTTCGCTCTATGCTCCTTGTTTTCTGGGGCATGAGGGGTTTACTATAAAAGGAAAACCCAGGGGAATATGTAGTGAAGGTAGACAGGTGGTATTACAGATGTATGGCATTAGTGAGACCTTGATTAGTATATTGTGTACATGTCTGCTATTGATATTGATAAATTGGAGTTCAGAAAAGTGCTACAACAATTATTCAAGCTCTGGAAAACCTACCTTACTGTGGCAAAATAAAGAAGCTCACTTATTCAGTTAAAAATCACAAAAAAAACGTGATGGGGAACAGGTTACCTTACCTGATATCTACCTATTAAGTAGGTAATTTGTGGTGGGAGGTCTAAGTTGGATATTAGGAAAAAAAATTTTCACTGGGAGGGTGGTGAAGCACTGGAATGGATTACCTAGGGTTGTGGTAGAATCTCCATCCTTAGATATTTTTAAGATATGGCTTGACAAAGCCCAGGCTGGGATGGTTTGGTCCTGCTTTGAGCAGAGGGTTGGACTAGATGACCCTGTGAGGTCCATTCCAACCTTAATCTTCTATGATTCAGTTTGTTGAAGAGAAATTACTTGATTAGTCAGTATACATGGAGAGATTTCTGATAGTACAGGACTCTATAGTATAGTAGCAGACAAAAACATAAGATCCCATGACTGGAGGTTGAGACTAAACACCTGAAGACTAGAAATATGGTGCAATTTTTTTAACAGTAAGGGTAATTAACCATTGAAACAACTTACTTAGGGATGTGGTAGAGTCTAACTTGAATTCTGTAAATCAAGATTGAGCTAGAACCTGTCTTCTAGAAAGATGTCCAACCAAAAGTTCTAGTCTTGGTGGAGGAATTATTTGGTGAAACTATATGGTCTGTGTAATACAGGAGGTCAGTATACATAATCACAGTGGTCCCTTCTGGCCTCAAAAATTCTGTGAATCTACTTCAAAACATGTAAAACTTAATAGCTGCACCCACTAAACAGAATCTCCATCTGTGACTTATTCCCTTCTGTCTTTATCATCTTCAGGAGGGATACTGCAGATCAGAAGCAAGTTTGATTAATAGGAAACCAAGGAACCGAAAAGAGTGAGCGAATTTATTTTCTGTCTGCTGCTGCTTTGTACGGTTACCAACACATTGCTCCATAGCCAGCTGTCATTTCCCCACCCTTTCCCCAAAACCCATCTTGTATATAAGCATTTAAGGACACACTCATTTACAGACTGGATAGAATTTGAATTAACCTTGCTCAAGTCATGGAACATATCCTTAAAAAATCATTTTTATCTAAAGCCTTTTGCTGTAGCAACTGAGCAGAAAATTTATTTTTGCTGCAAATTATTTTGGTCCTATTAATATCCATATAACTACGTAAGTTATATTTCTGCCTTGTATATTACATACAAACGTAATTACAAACAATTAGTTCAATAGGTGTCCTCATAAGTCCAGAGATCCATCTTCACACATGGTCAGGGCCAAAGTCATTATTCACCTTCTCTGATCCAAGGCTTTTTATAAACAAAGCCCCCAGAAGATGCAGGGGTTTTAGAAACAAGGATCTTAGTTTAGCATGTATCTTTTAGATGAAAACTTTTAGCTGACTTCAGAGTTCTACATTTTAGGAAATGGTGGCAAAAGCAGTTTAACATGAACAATTATGAAATTCCAGGTATTTCGATAGCCAAGCAGCAAATTGTGACCCTGTGGATAGATAAATGCACTCCAACCTTGAAAGTATGGATTACTGAGCTGAAAAATTATATAAACGTGACTATCGTTTTGCATAGTCCCTGAAAATGGAAAATAGCAAAAATTATTTCTGGTGTTGGATTTCAATAATTTGAAAATTAATGATTAAGAAATGATGTAATTTGGGGCTAATATATTATGGGTTATTAGCACTGGAGAAGAGGCAGGACTCTTCTAAATTGAAAACTATATACTTGAATCCTCTCTTGCATGCTGTCTCCTTCAAAATACTGTAGGGCTCTGACTTGTGATACAAGGCACCAATTCTATAATAAGCCATGCTCTGATCACTTGGTATTGCTGGAAATGTGGCCATAGAAAAAGGGGGCATGGCACTAACATTGGGATACTCTCTCAAAAGTGTACCTAACAGTCACAAGCTCTTTGGTCTGCAAATTGGTATGACATCATGTGAAAATGAGAGTAGAGTGCCAGCTGTTTTAAGATTTTTAGTAATTTTTGCTTTAAGATATGATTAGATATACCAAAAGAAAAAGTGTTTTTGTAACATTTCACTATTTACACCTTTCTAGTAATGGCCAAAACGAGGATGTGCAGTGGGGACTATGCAAAATTCAAAGAAAAACAACAACAATTAGCCAAACCTCTGCAAAAAAGGGTGGCGCCAAGGACTGAACCAACCTCTTCCCCCTCCCAATTCCATGCCTTAATCAACAAGGCCATCCCTCCTCATTATTATTTTCAGGTATGAAAGAGACATTGTGCTATGCAGCCAAATTTACTCTCCAGGGAAACAATCCCTTAAAATCTGGCCTCTTTTCATTCTTTACAAAAAAAATCAAGAGAATATACTTTCCAAACTGTTTTTTACTGTTAACATTCTCTTGCCTTTAGACTTATATCATATGCAATGAGTACTTCATTTACCTAATGAGAAGCATATTAATGAGTACAGTGTTTTATTTGCATATGCAAATAAAATGGTCACTATACATAGCTGATAGAGGAAGAAAAGAGTTATTCCAGGAAATGTCCACTCAGATTATGGGAATATTTCATAGCCAGCATTGATGACAAAGAACGGAATCTTTGAGGAGAGAAACAAAATACTAGTGTCTAAATTCCTAGTGGCCCTGTTTGTAGACAAAATAAATTGCCTTCCCCCCCCCAGGTGCATTTACACTTGGATTCCTAGTTAGGCTCCATCTATAGAATCGCAGACTGTGTTTCTGCCATTTTCTGGGGCAATGAGGTCAGATCCTAGTTTGCAGAGGACTTCATTTGTGTCATTTTACAGGGACCTGTACTGATCAGTAAGAACTCCATTACCAGGACTCTGGAGGAAGCTTAGTTAAGCAAGAAGGCATGCAGCAGTGCTAGAGAAGCAAAGGGAAGAACAGGCAATACTACAAGTACTGGCAGAATGGTGAGTTTATTGCCTAGCCATTGCAAAGATATAGCTGCCAAACACCTAGAGATTAGAAGTCTGAACCAGGTAATGGCTCCTTGTCCTTTAATGGGAGAATGTGAAATAGCAAATTCAGATTAATTCAGGGGGAAGGTGGGATCAGTGATTTAAACTTCATTCCTCTTAAAAACAGAGCTCCATGCACAAGAAGTCAGCAATCATAGCACAAACCAAAAGTGACCATCAGTGCTGAAGCCCTACCCTTCCTTTTGTTCTTAGTTATCTTTCCAAGACATTATAGAATCTGCCAGGAGAAAGCAAGTGTGATATGATAAAGACACTCGTGTCTCTGTTTAAATCTGTACTAACTGTAAGCACATGCCCTAATGTGTATAAGAGTTAGATAGAATTACTATTATTGGAGAATGTCAACAACAAATTGAATGTACAGAACAGGATCTACTGAAATGCTGTAACAAAAACTAGGTACTGTGCATGAGGAGTAGGAGTGCTAATATAGGGCATTGTTGATGCAAGCAGTGGGATCCCAGGAGGAAGATGGGAATGACACATAAGAATGTAGACACTCAATGGCAGATGCAAGACACCATAATGTATGCTTTTCCTTTCTTTTTATAATTAAATAAAAAGTGATGACATAGAATCTGATTCAGAGCCCATTGAAGACAATGCAGAGACCTCCCACCCACCCCCTTTGACTTCAGGAGGTTTTGAACCAAGCCTTCAGTTAGCTACTTTCTTGCAAGCATTGAAGAAGTGGGTCTTAAGGAAGGATTTGAATGAAGAGAAGTGATATATCCTTGCAGAAGAGCTCAAGAAGGGCATTCCGTGCTAGAGGACTGTAGGGAATCAAAACAGAGACAAACTGGGAATTGAAGCCAACACCATTGGAGGATGAGAGAGAAAGAGATTATATATATAAATAAAATGAGAAACAGGTTGGGCAAGTCCAACAGGTCCTAAAAATCATGTTTAAAGCCAGGCATAATTTTAATTCATTTACTGCCTAATGGGGTCCTGCCATAGTTTAACTGTCCTTCATTAAATCTAGGTAAATTAGACCAGACAGATGGCTGCCAAGATCATCCAGAATGGGATTGCCAGAACTGGATATATTTATATTAAAAGAAATGAACATACTTTCAATTTAACTGGCACTATTAACCAAATTTCCATTTAGCTTTCTGTAAGTTTAGCTCTTTTAAAAAACAGATTAACTCTTCATTGACCATGTTGGGGGTCTTGTTTTCAAGTAGGGGCTAAATTAGTATATGAAAGAAATGTAAAAGAAAGAATTAAAGGAATGAGCACATGTGAAATTCTATTGTTGTTTCTTCTGCTTAGCATTAAAGCAGCCAGTTAAAAGTTAGCCTCATTTAGCTTCTCAGCATAGTGGAACAGGGTCTGCATAAAACTTTAACAAACTTTTTAATGACAATAATGAATTAAGGCAATATTATTAGATGGCTTTTAGGAAAAAATTTAATGTTTACCTATATTTTAATTATTCAAAACAATTATAATTAAATATGTTTTAAAGTGTAGGTTAACAAAATAAACGTCGCCATATAACATCAGTTTTCTGATATGGCAAATTTTCTTCTTGTCATGTTAAGAACAGATGATGAACAAATGCATCTTTACAACTTTTCAAGAGGGATTTTGTTGTAGAGAGAGGTTTAACATCTGGATCAAGGCTTGGATGATTTTCACTCAAGTCCTTTACTTCTTGAAAAACGTTGAAAAAGCATCTCCTTTGTGAAACAAAGATTAGTTTAGCTGGATGTCATGCTGAGCAATGAATGTTTTTCTTGGCTCGCTCAGCACAAAAATCACTTCCATGCATTATATTGCCTAAGTGTCTCCAGGCTTAAAGTCCAGGTAAACAGTTTTTTTCCCGTTCCTGAATTCAGTATGTGCTACAACTCCCTAGTCTCCTTCAAGACAAAATCTCTGGGCCAGATTCTGGCTGATGCTGTGGACTCTTCATATTGCTCCAGCATAAAAGACTATAGGGAAATTCCCATACACAGGGATGACATAGGGTTAGCTAGGGAGCTCTACATCATCTCAGCATGTAAGCAAATAGATATCTTAAATTCTTCCATTGAGCCTTCAATGAGCTATATGCACAGAACGACAAACCAGTTTGCTCTTTACATGTCTCTAGTGACAGTTATAGAAATGCATGTATGAAAGTAAGGAAAGTTCAGTGCCTAGAATTCAGTGTGTTATAAAATTCAGTTTTACCAATATATAACTTAAAACTTTCTGGCCAGGCATTTTTAAATCAGGTAGCTTTACACTAATTTACCATACACTTAAAATGATAGATTATCATAAATTCCCCTTCGCTCTTGCCTGCACTCCCACCACTCTGTACAAAATGTTTCAACATTTTGTGATTGTTGGACATTAGTGAGGTTGGTGTTTGTTTGCCAAACAGAAAAAACATTGAAATATTGAAAGATTCTCAAATTAAGTAGGATTTACAGTAAAGTTTACCTTACATATACTATAACATTAAACTGTAAGAAAATATCATTTTTAATCTCTTTGCTCATCTGGGATATAATGTAAGGCATTGTACATAACATAGGCTAATTGAGCCAAATTAACAGACTCCGTAAAGAACTAATTTACTGAAATATGAAAAAGGATGCAAACACAACACAATGAAGGACTTTGTTAGCCAAATGGTATAGTATTGCTCAACCAGTTATGCCAATTAAGCTTTTTAAAAACCTTTCCTTTATTCTCAATCTTCAGATTTTTTGTAGCATGGTACACACAGAAAAAAGTAACCTTGTCCAAACACCACCTTTTAATATTGCATGGATTACACACCTTCATATCCAGCTTCCATTCCATTTTCATGAAAATGGCTCTTCAAAATACATTCTCTTCATTCCAAGACTGAGGACTATCAAAATTCATATCTTATACAACAGAATGTCTTTCTAGTCCCCCGTAACTGGACTGGCTACCCCCTGTGCGCCTTCTCAGGGTCTAGTATCATGAGAAGCAACCTGCCTCAGTTTCCCTCTCAAACTGTTCAAACAAACTTCACTTCAGGCATTTTTATTAGTCAGAAAATACTCCTTCTTGGAGACTAGGTTTATTAATATAAAATAAACTGTAAATAAAACTTAAACCCCGCAAAACAAAGTCCATGCATAAAACCTTGGATTGTGTGGACTTCTCTTCCTTCTCCCAGGCCTTCCTGCCTAGGGTTTTTGCAGTCTCTCCCCTGCTTGGACAGGGTTTTTCCCAGGTCACTCCCCCTGGAGAATTTTGCAGTCTCTCCTGTGCTTGGTTAGAGTTCCTCCCCGATCTCTCTGCCTGGAAAACATTCCTCACCCTCTAAAGACTCCCACAGCTCCCTGAGCCCCCTCTCCTGCTGTGGTTTTTGGGGTTTTTTTTTGGTTTTTTTTTGGTAATTTCCTGCTCTTTTTATACTTGAATCTCATGATTCGTTCCAGTCGGGACTTATCCTGTAATCAGGGTTGGCTGAATCTGGGGCTCTCCAGCCTGTGGGGCAAACCACCATGCCACATTCCCCAAATTGGATTAGTGTACAGTTATGATGAGAGGAAGTGCCAGCTTTGATAAAAAAAAGAGTTCACGCGCACACAAGGCATTTTGGATGACTATTTTGATTTTTTAAATCTTAACTCTAAGTATCTTGGTTTATAATAATTTGTGCATTAATTAACATTAAATCCTCCTGCCCCTTCCTCACCTCTCTCTGAACAGATGGTGCTTTTCAGACTGAAAGGAATTATATGGTTCCCTTTTACAGTGAAGTTGCATGTGAGAAATGAGGCATGTAATACATTGATTTGTACTGGGGGAAGAGTGAAAATTAAAATGCTTTTGATAAACAAAACTACTTTTTGCATTGGATCAGGTGTAGTCGTTTCCACTATAAATCCTGTCTTTAAGCAGTTTTAAATGCAGCTTTGGAGTGCTGCTTTGAAGAGCAGCGCATTCCAAACCTGATAGAATTTTTTCATCTAATGCCCTTTTTTAATCCAGTAGTAACAGAACTTCTGTTTCATTTCTTTTTAAAAGTTTCCTCAAAAAACTTAGATTTCATAAGCGAAGGCTGGGATTTTCGAAGGAGCCTATGTGAGTTAGGTGCCCTGTTCCCACTGAAATGTATCCTTAGAACTGAGCCTCTAAAGTTTAACATATGCATGGTGGGGAAGAGTCTGTGCTGTGCTTGTAGGAGGCACAGTACAGAATGTTGGCTCTCTTAAAGAAAGGCTGGGAAAAGCAGGACCCAAAGGGATGGAGTACTGCCCAGTAGGTCATTCCACTCAGCCAAAACCTTAGGACATTGGTAATTTACATGCACAAAAACCTACTGCAAACCCAGAAAACACAAGAACAAGCTTATAATCAGAGAGCATGCCTATAGACTATCCACCCCACGGATGGCAGACTACTGTTACTTCCCAGCACAGAATCCAAATTGCTAGCCAGATGGCAAGGCCCTTTTGAGGTGATGTGTCATGTTGGCCAGGTAGACTATGAGGTATTCCTGCCTGAGAGGCAAAGAACATCTGAACCTACTCAAGTCTTGGAGGACCAGGAAGGAGCTATGATGATAATGTGCCCACCAGAGCTGGAATTGGGGCCCCAGGCACCCACCTACCAAGAGCCAGCACAAGTTCAAATGAGCACCAAAACCCTTCCCATGCAAAGAACTCAAGCCTGAAGTCTTATTGAAGATTTCCCCCATACATTCTCCTCTGCACCCAGCTGATATATCAAGACAGTGGGCTATGGAGAACCCTCGACACTTACCTCAGAAAATGTGGCAGACAGTGTGGGAGTTGTTGCAGGCTATGCTAGATGAGGGGTTGCCAAAGGTTCCCAAAGTGACTGGTGAAGTCTCTTCTTTCTTTTCCCAAACCTGATGGTTTGAATCTTTTACAGAGACTTCCCAAAAGTTAACACGATCTCCAAGTTTGACCCCTACCTGATGCCACAGGTAGATGAATTATTATAGTGTTTTGGGCCTGCTAAGTACATCAGTATCCTAAATATATTTAAAAAAAAAAAAAAAAAAAAAGATAGTGGCAGATCCCCTTCTCACCCACATCACCCTTCTCTTCCTTTTTCTCTTCAAAATGCACATAATGATGAAAACATTTGTCTGTTCCTGAAATGCTTAAAATTGTTTAAATTAATATTCGTTTGTAAATGTTTTATACTTAAATGAATTAACCTAATGTAATAACTTTCTGATACCATTGCTATGTGAACAGAGACACTTTTATGCACCAACATGGAATCTAACACCCTTGCTGGTTGTTACTGGTTACTAGCATAAAAACTTATCAGAGCATAAACTAATTGTTTTAATTGGAAATTAATTACAGTAGACACTTATTTGCAGCAACAGCTTGTAAGAGCAACCACCACTTACGAGCAACATTTCCTTGGGAACACTTTCCCTACTGAGAGTTGTCAACCATCCCCATAACAGCAATAGCCACTTAGGAGCAACACAGCAAAAGGGCACAGATACATTGCTACTAATGTGCAACTAAGATAGTTATCTGGCAGATCTTAAGCAACTTCCTTAAAAAAAGACAAGAATCACCTCTCCCAGACTTGTTAATTGACAATGTCTTCTTTAGGACCATTTATATTTAAAGACTCTTTATAAGAATCATTTAAATTTAAAAAGACTTTTAAAAGCCAAAAATACTTCAATATAGAAAATAGCAGTGTTTGGATTCATCTGAAACAGAATTTCTACTCCTATTAAACCTCAAAGGAACTAAATGCATAGGTGAAACTGAACTGACCTCCCCCCACAAAAAAAGTTAAGACTAACTTTAAAGATGCTCTGAGAATTTCCTATCACAAAGACAAAATAAATAGGATCATCAGGTTGAAGAAGATTTACAACCTTGCTGCACATGCATTAGCAGATTGCATATTCATGAGCTGAAGAAGCTACCAAGACCATTCCATTAAGGTGCTGAGCCAAAGAAAAGGTGACAGTTGCTGATATTTGGATCTTGCCAAACTCCTGAAAAAGATAGTGTCACGCTGGCTGCATAAGGGGGGCCCTTGAGGTGTATTCAGGAGCTCTGATTACTCCCTTCTACACCAATCTCACGTTGGGGATATCACACTGGCTGGATTGGGGGGAGGCGGGTCACTTATTATATTGTTTGACATTAATGTTGAAATCATTATAATCCATGTGAGCTATGCCGTGTCAGGTACTGTTAGAAAGGCTATAATGTGCTAAGTAAGATGAGATTTGTGTTCATGTGTTATATTTGTGACGGAAGTTATGGATATGTTCGATATATCAATATTTCAAATGGTGCTGTCTCGGTAACACCTCAGACAGGATGGCTGCAGAACAATAGCCTGCTTAATGGCCTATTAAGACATTCACAGGTGCAAAGGGCCCAGGCAGGGAAGCCAGGGATATACCTGATCAGTCACTCTGGACTCCATTTTGGTTCCTGTGAAATTCCACAGGCAGCATGGCAAGGGCCATAGGACATAAAAGCCAGAGGTATGGGATCCATTTTGTCTTCAGCTTTCAGCCACCTATCTATCTCTGGATCAATTCATCTACCACTGAACTGAAGCTGTGAAACAAAGGACTGAGACCCATCCAGGTACTGGATGTATACCAGAGGGATTATACAAGCCTGCAAACTCCACAATTCTTCTAGAAACCTGATATATATGGACTTTCAAATCATTTGTATGTATCTGATTGCTTTAATCCTTTAACATTTCTCTTATAGTTTGTGTCTCTCTTTTTATTGTAAACCTTTAGTTTTAGCTACTAAAAGATTGGCTGGCAGTGTGGTATTTTGGGTAAGATCCAAATTTATTTTGATCTGGTACTGTGGCTGGTCCTTTGGGGTCAGAGGGAACCTTCTTGGAAGAGCACAGAGTTTAAATAACTGGTCTTTTTACTGGACCTAGTGGCTGATTGGGAGCCAGAGACTGAAATGCAGTAAAGGGGCCTCTGTGTATTTGTATACTGGCTTCTTGATAACCAGTGTGGGGAATCAGAAGCACTGTTTGTGGCTGGTTGGGAAGCCTGACTTCCTGTCACCCAGTCATGCTGGGAGAATCTGCTCTCCTTTTACAGCGTGCCCTGATCTTGGCATTTTCAGGTGGCTGCCTAGGCATGGATGGGTCACAGGTAGGTGTGATGATTTGGGGAACCTTTGCATGATTTATGAATTCTGGTTGATATTATGAAGTTATTTCTATAAGACTGCTACATCATGAATGTCTGTGTGTGTGTGTGGTCACCATTGCTGAAAAGCCTTTCAACATATCTCTTCCAGATCAGGGACAATGGTGGGCCATTAGAACTCAACAGCCACCTATTCAGGGTAAAGTACCTTGGGACTTTGGAAGAAGATACTTCCTCCTATGGTCTGAATGAAGTGTGTATAGGGAAGGGGGAATGGAGAAAAAAATCCCCCAAGCAGGACAACGAGACAAAGATGATAGAGCAGGAAGATTTAAAGGACACACCATGGAAAGGCTCACAGAGAAATGCAGGAAGTTTGGGCTGGAGAGGGGAAATCAATAAAGCTATGAAAATATGCACAGCTGAGGATCTATCCCTCTTGTATTTAATTTAAAATGGATATTTACAAAGAAGTTATTCATAAAATGAGCGGACAACTGAATGCTCTACCCCCGTGATCTTTAGTGTACACACATGCTATAGTCCAAATTGCCTGCCAGTGATTTTTTGTTTGTGTCTGTACATGCACACTCTCTTCAATTTAATTGATGTTTACATTCACTGACCGCCATTAAAATGAAGGAAATCATTTCATGCTGGTCTTCACCAGCTTTCGGTGTCAAGGGTGTTTGCTTTTAGTACTGTTTTTAATCACTGAATTATTAATGAATCAACATCTGTGAAACAAAGAAAACAGTCTGAAACAGAGATTGTATTCATCCAATATGCTTTCAGGATATGGTGGAAAAACAACTTGTTGAGCTGTGCCCTTTTGAGAAGCATTTTCATTTTCAACACAATTTTTCGTAATATTCACAAAATTCCAAATAATGTATGTCCAATTATAGTGGCCTTCTCAATTTCACAAAGTAGCAAATATTACACTCAGCAAATGAATGCAGAGATCACAGCTTAATCTTTAAGAAAATGACATTAAAGTTGAACAAGTGTCTCCGCATGCTAAAACTCTAACATAGTAAAAAACTATTATAGAATTAGGCCCCAATCCTGCAAACAGTTATGCATGTTTTTAACTTCAAGTACATGAACAGTCAGATCAACTTCAATAGGACTATTCAAACGCTTTAAGTTAGGCACATATTAGGTCTTGGTGAGACCAGAGCCTTAGTTAACATCACTGGAGAACCCTCAGCACCTCAACATTTTGCAAGATCGGCCCCAGGAGCATTATGCATAAAAACAGGCTAATATGTCATATAAAAATTGCCTTTTTTTTTTTAAAGATTGCCACCAGCACAAACTTCCCTTCCCTAACCTATGATGCAATCTTGATACAAAAACACAGATACACAAGGAGAATTCAGACCTCAGAAAGTTCCCAAAAGTCTATATTCTGGAAATTTAAAAAGGTCATATATAGTCAAGGTAACTCAGCTGTCTCTGAAGGCAGCAACAAACCTTGGAAGCAGAAATTGAAGCCACAATCAGGTACCTGAAAAACAACAAGGAACCTGGGCCAGATGCTATACTGTCTGAAGTGTTAAAACATGGTGGAAGAGGCATAGTCGTGCTCCTTTTCAAACTATTTAGCATCATCTGCATGAAGGGTGATGTCCCTGAAGACTGGCAATGATCAATCATTGTACACTTCTTAAGGAAAAGTGATGTGACAGATTGTGACAACTACATAGGAATAACTGTCGATTTATTCTGGGTGGAATGAAAAGAAAAACAGACGAAATCCTTTCTGAGTCACAAGCTGGCTGTAGACCTGGAAGTTCCACCACAGATGAGATGTTTCTGTCAAATCTTGGGGGGATATAGAGTTCAATGAACCCCCGTTTTATATATTTATTGACTTTAAGAGAGTATTCAACTCTGTTAACAGAAAGGTAGTCTGTGGAAGGTAGTCAAGTGGCATGGTTTTATCATCAAGTTGATTAAAATACTGCAGAACATGCAGTATGAGTCAGTGGTTAGCTGACAGTGCTTTGACACTGGACTCAAATAGATGCATGCTCAGTGCAATAGTTTTTGCTCTATACTTAAAAAACATCTTGTCCAATTTCCTTAGTAACACTGAGGAAACTGCATGATATCAGGGGAAAATGTCAGTCATGACTTTGTAGACAACATTGTCATGAAAATGGCTATGGAGGAATATAACCATGGAGCAGCATCTAATTTATACGCAGCCGCCAGAGAACAGGAATTAAAAATGAATGAACAAAGAACCAAACTAACAGTAACATCAAAAATCAACGACTAGGCCTGTTTCTTAACAATGTAGATGGACATCAAAAGAATAGACAGTTTTGCTATTTGGGGTCCACATACTATGACCACCACCATGAGGAAGAGTGACAAATAGAGAGCTACTGCCAGCAAAACATTTGTGTGCCTGAATACAAACAATTGGAACCTTACACTGGTGACCAGGGCAGCTAAAACCAGATTATATCTGATGCAGGTTGTAGGCACATTACTTTATGGTTGTTCAAACCCATGTTTCACCAAAAGCTGCAAACATTTGAACTGAGGTCCCTCCACTGTAGCTTAGACTAAAAATGACACCATGGTTTGAAGACTGAAAGTGCAGCGAGTGACTAAAGTCAACAAAAGGTGCCAACTACAGTGGTTTGGCCTTATTGCTAGAATGACTCCATACTGACTGTCTAAAATCATTCTCTGTGGAAGAGTGGCAGGAGAGAGGGGTCATGGACATCCAAGGAGAAAGTGGGTATAACATGGTACATAAATCCATCCAAGCAGTATGCAACAGGCTCAAAACAAACATGGATGGAATCTGTTCATAACATCAGCCCAACTCTACCTTGGTATTGGAAAAAGGAAATGACAAAGATTATCAGTTCCCCAGTTCTACTAACATAACAGGATTTGAGCTGTGACACTTCTTAAATTCTATGCCATTCTTTTTAGGAAAGAATCCTGGGCTAAGATATTATTGCTGTAATAAATTTTTCTTACCATGTCAGAATTTATCTCTGCAGCAGAGGATGACATTTCCTAGTCTTTGAAGGGAAGTGGGTTGAGGCAGCATTATTTGAGACATTTTAAACTAAACTGAACAAAGCCCTGTACTGTAGTGAGCAATCCTGTACTGGATGGGCTAGATCACTTAACAGGTCTTCTCTATCTATAATTTCCCTGGATTTGTTACTTGAAACACATATTTCCTGCTGTGGCAATTTCTCTTAACGTATCTGCCCACAATGGGCCTTTGACACCAAAGAAATAAAACAATTAACACATTTTGAGAGACATTTTCTGACTATGACAAACCACATAACCCCAATGTGAAGTTTAATTGGATTTACTGTGCTGTTGCTTGGTTTTGTAACCCTCCTGACATTTTGCGTACCAAAATGTACTGATCTCACATGTGAGAATTCTAATTAGGTTTGATCCTATAACATTTTTATTCAAGGATGATCTGTTTGTTACATTATAAATTATTCTCTTGTAATTGCTTGTTCTACATGTATTATTCAGAAACTGAAAAATCTCTTTGTGGAGGGTTTAACTCTTAATAAAATTCACAGTGGACACCATTAAAATACAGGCATTTCCACCTGCAATAATCAAATATACTACAAAATTTGTACTATTTCCAATGTGAAATTTCACAAATACTATGTCAAAGTAAACACTACACAGTATCCATCTGTTAATGATGAAAATCCTATATAGCCTTAAAGAAAAGAAAAACAAAAACCCCTACACAACTGCATTCCATAGAATGCAAATGAATTTAATCTCTGTTCACTAACAAGGAGCTTTTCTGTTATTCATCCCTCAATAATGGAGCTGGCCAGAAAATAAGTTTTTTTCTTCCATGCAGAACTTGTATATAAAAACCTCAAACTTTTCTGTGAGAGCAGACACATTTTGAGAGAAAAAAAAAACAACTGTAGTTGCAAACCTAACTAATTTAAAGGGAAAATTTTCAACTAGCCCTATTCTCAGCCCTACTCAATTAATTTCAGCAGGGTCTACAAAGGTGTTAATGAGAACAGAATTTGTTCCTAAAGGTGTCATATAACACCAAATTTAAGAGATTTAGATGAGCTTTTCATAATTTTAATAATTATTTCAATATAACAATTAGTTTAGACAAGCTAGTCTCAGATAGCTAATTTCTAGAACTCATGAATTTATTTGTTTTCATGACATAACCATGAAAGCATTGTTTGAATAAGACGGATCAAATAATATCTTCCAGTGATTAAGGCGTTCCAACTTTTTAGTCCTTTTGCCATTGTTAGTGACCTACTAGCACTCATATGCAAACCAAATATTGTGATGGCCCAGATAGGGCTCACTTAGAATTCAGTATAAACCTTTGCAAGCTGCATGGTAATTATATTGATGCACAGAATGTGGGCCTGTGCTGTTTCTGATCAAATTGCTGGGAACATGTCACAACAAACTTCACAAAATGAGTGAAAAACCAAGGCTATATTCTAGGCATGAGGCAAACGTAAAGGAAAAGAAATGAAGGTTACAGAAAACGATTTGGAAGAGAAATAAATATACAGGCTAAGACAGCCAGAGTCATTGAAACCTGACATACTATATTTTAGGAAACCTAATTGTCCTTTCTGATGTAGAGAGTATAAAGGTTGAAAGATGAGGAAAGTTCACTTGAATTAGTGAGTTTGGAGCAAATAGAAAGCAATGGTCTTTTGATAGAATAATCAGAATGCGAAAACCTACCACAAGAGTTACTGTATTATAGAATCTTATGAACTTTCAAGGCCAATTTTTCCAAAAGGCCATAATTGTGCCCATCTAATTTGAGAGGTAATCATTTAGCATGCTTGTGACAGGGTCCACTCACTACTGGTGGAGCCTCCAGCTGGCCGTCCTGGTGATTAGCTCTGCCAGGCATTGCACCCTCCTCTGGCAATGTCTTCACCCATCCTGTCTCACCCAGTTGCCCCTCTCACTCCAGGAACTGCAGCCTCCTCTTTGTGACTCAGCCCTCCAGCTGGGTCACTACTGTGGTTTCCTCTTCTGGGGGCAGACTGGGGGGAAGGAGCAAGTCTCTTTTTCCAAACAGGCTGAGGCAGTCTTCCTATGCAGTGCCCACCAGTGCCATGTCCCCACTGGCTGGTCAGGGAACCCAGGCTAGCCCTCTATTTCAGGTTCCAGCTCAGGGACCCTCTAGTCAGCAGTCAAGGTCTGTTCCACCCTGTACCTTCCTACCTTTTCCTCAGTCCTTTCCTAACCTTCTGGCTTTCCCTTCCTTCTCTGGGTCTGTCAGTTTCACTGGTCCCTCTTCTCCGGATAACTAAAGCCTTTGCCAGCAGGCCCTTCTGTTGCCAGCTTCCTAGCATATATCGGCTCCACCTGTTCCTGTACAGGTGAGCTTCTTCTAATTAAAGCTTCTTTTGCAGTGTTAATTCCCCCCCCCCAGTTTGCCACCTAATAGGCTAATTTGCCTCTCTGGCCTTAACCCTGTCAGGACAAGTGTGTGTGTGTTGGGGGAGAGGGGGGAGGGAGGGACATACCCGCAAAACTAAAACACAAAACTAAACCTGTGCACACAAAAATGAAAGTTCACACAAACATTCCAAGTAGCATAGCTGTTTAGTATACTGAAATGCAAGACTCTTAAATGAGCTAAGACAAAGAAAATACACACATACATTTTCAGTACATATGTTGATGCTCAACCACTTTTAATTGCTACCTATTCATTACTTGATCAGCTTCAAAATTTCTGCTACTGATTTACACAACCCTATGCTGAATAGGATACTACTACCTGAAACTCTTCACAGTAACTGAAATAATCTGATATACAATATTTAAAGAGTTCAATTGTACATTTGAGGAAACAGGAGGCAACATCTTATCAAAAGCAAGTCTAAGACTATAGAACACATTCTCTAAAGGAGTACTGGAAGAGTCTTATCTTCACCATTGTCAGATCTCATTATAAAGACACATCCTCACTATAGTACCAAGGAACCAAAGTAAGGAAAATCTGACAATATGCTTAAGCACATGATTAAGTCAAGAGTAGGTTAAAGAACCGATTGCCCTTCCAAAAAAGTCTTACTGCATTTTTGTAATCAATATACAGATTATACACTGTAATCTACACATAGGTAGGCCATTTAATAATGCTTATAATACAGGCAGAGAGACAGAGAAAATGGATGGAATCATAAATGTGTATGCGATTACAGATGTCTTTGGAGTCTGATGTATTAACAAATTGAGGTTCCCTCTTAATGAAATGTGGTAAACAAAGCTGCATTGATGTTATTGAAGAGACCTAGGCAGAAATTTGTCCAGAACAGTTATTTCTATGCCATTTAATTAAATTCTGATTTAATTTAGAGTAGCATGGATTTGGTAAAAACTGTGGATTCACTGACTGATGGATACTTAAAGATCATATTATGTAGTAAACTGCATTGCTTTGTCTCGGGAGAAAAAAATGTCATCATTTCTCTTGTGCGCCTAAGATACTGAAATCACTAAAACCACATGACCAAGACTTGTGATTTATTCCCACAACTTTTTTGCGCCATCGTGTGCTCTTCATGCAAAAAAAAAAAAGTAGACAATGGACCTAGTTCTGGTGATATAATTCTATCTACAATCATGGGTTATGCTGTGTCTGCATAGTACATTATATTTTCCCATAATCATGTTTTATTTCAACAAAACTATCGTTCCTTCCAATACTGTAGAACTGAAGAAGAGATTTAATTAAAAATAAAACAAAAAGTAAAGGCAAAGAGTAGATAAGACCTTAAGCAATTGTGTTCAGTGTTAGCTTTGGGAAAAGCTCAGATTTCTAATGGTTTAATCAAATGGCTGTTGTGGAAACCCTCAAACTTCTTGAACAAACTGGTAGTGAAACATTCAAAAGTATAAATGCATATAAGTTAATATAGTATGAAAATGTAACAACACAATGTATGTAAATCAATACTGTACTATATCAGTACTGTATGAGTGGAAATCAATACTACATGAGAAAATAAATTAACTATAAGCTGTTTCTAATTGATATTAATATTTACATGGTATTTGCAGTTGCATAAAATGTATTCTATAACAAATGTTGGTCACAACTCAGAATAAAGCTCTTGCTGTCTGGTAAGTAATTTTGAATCTGCCATTTATTTTGAAGGCTTGTACAGATCATTTTCTAAATGGGAATGCATGTGCAAAGTGAACTTTTTTTTCCAATTTGATATTGTTTTCTGTGCTTGTAGACTGTAACCAATAGCATATATAACATGCTACATGTTTGTGTGCCACTTATACTTCTTCTCCCAATGAATTATAGTATGATAGGAGTCATCATGTGTCTCTATTACACATAGGCAGGGACATGTGCATCCTGCAGAAGAATGCATTGCTGCACTGATGGTGTTGATGGGAGGAGCTTTGGCTTCCTTAATAATGGGAAGCTCCTTCTGGAACGGATGACTGCTGAGAAGACATGGGGTCCACCTGACCAAGAAGGAGAAGAACATCTTTGGAAACTAATTTGCCAACCCAGTAAGGGGAGCTTTAAACTAGGTTCAAAGGGGACAGGTGACAAAAGCCCACAAGTAGGTATAAAAAAGTTGATCATAACAGAGGGCTAGATGTTAGGTATGGGGGAGTGGGAAATGGAAAATTACAATAGGGTCATAGGAGCAAAGAGAGGGAAAACAATAGTGGAAGCTGCTCAGCATCTTAAATGTCTATACACACATGCAAGGAGTATGAGGAATAAACAGGAAATATTAGTTCGTTAGCTAGATTGTCAATGGACATCATTGAGAATTGGTGGGATAAATCTCATAACTGAAATATTGGTATAGAGAGTTATAGCTTGTCAGGAAGGACAAAAGGTAAAAAAGGGAAAAGTGTTGTATTATATATCAAGAATATTTACATTTGTTCTAAGGTCCAAAATGAAATAAGGTGATTGAAGATAAAGGGGGAAAAACAGGGGCAATGTCATGGGAGTGGTGTCTACGATAGATCACCATCTCAGGAGGTAGCATGTCCTAGAACAAATAACAGAAATATCCAAAACCACAAGACCTGGTGGTAATGGGGGACTTTAACTACCCAGACATCTCCTGGAAAAAGTAATACAGCAAATCACATAATGTGCAATAATCTCTCAAAGTCTCTTTCAGCCCAACATTTCGATGATTCTGTTATTCTATAGCTACACAGAATTTACAATTACTTTTTCTTAACATGAGAACAAAGATTCAGTCTTTGGAAGACATGTTTGTTGTTTTACATTTTAATTATGTAATTGATCTTTGTGAGAAGTTGTGACTGATAGCTTGTCATCTGCTTCCTTGGAATTGGGTGGCAGTTCTTTGGATAGAGTTGCTTCCTTGGAATTGGGTGTTACTGCATCAGCTGAGATTTGCGGAAGAGGTGATAGTCAATCACAAACAGCATGAAGGCACTGTGCAAGCACCCGTGTATATTTATAAATACAGCAAAATACACTTACAGTATACTCAGACTGCTTCACTGATTTCTCCTTCACTGAAAGACATCAGATGTACAATATCATGCAACAGGGAGGTGACATTTGTGTCAGAACAGGCCACTGATGTTAAGAGACACCTGACTAAACTAATTTTTCTTAACAATTCATCATAAAATAATCCAAGCCTTTGTCCCGTTGCTAGGTATTTATAAACCAAGTTACAATTATCTTTACTCCCATACTGTACATTTAATCAAATCCTTATTTTGAATATGATTATTTAACTAAGATATTGGTGAGGTCTTCATGATTAATGTAACTTTAAAAATTTTGGAAATGTATTTGCACTCGGGGAGACTTGTTCCAATGTGTTATTCTAGCAAAATAAATTAAGGCAAATTCTCATCTCAACACTAATAGAATATTCAATTTACTTCCAAGAAAGGATGAATGAGTGTAAATGTGATGAATATCTACTATGCAATGCAGGTTTAAAGGACAGTGAGGAGAATACAAAGGAAAAAGGTAGGGGTGTGGGTGATCTCTAGCTGGCTTGGATTGTAAAAGCCAAACAGAGTTGGGCACGAAGGATTGAGATAAAAGTCCAGCAGCTGAAGGAAACAGGAGTTCCGTGTGCTTGGATACCGAAAGAGCCACAGCAGGCTGTGAGCTAATGTCCTCCAATTGTTGCCCCGTACCTTACCTTTGGGGCTCTTGTGTTGACACGTTTCATTGGAGGCTCTTTTTCTTTGATTTTCGTATGATTTTTGTCCCAACACAATCTTACAAACAACTTGCTCCAGAACTAATCAGCATCTTTATCTTCTCTCTTAAATCCTCTCGTATGTTTAATGCAGTCTCTAAACGTGAACTTTCAGTTTGGCACATGCAGATAGCTTGCTCGCTGGGACCTGGCTGCATGACCCACCTCGACTCTCAGGTTCCTTAGTCCATGACAGGCGTAGAGTGAACAAGTTCACAGGCAGAACAGCATTCACAGCACAGCATTCATCTGTCATGCATCATAGCATTAATCTAAACTCAAGGGTAAGAGGCATCCCAAGCAATACAGTCTCCACTGAATTCCTTCATGTAACATATGAAAGCAGAGCCTGAGCCAATCTCCACTCAGCTATATATTCCCAAAGGCTTCATAAAGGACCTGACAGGGATACTGTTAACTAGGCTTGTGAAGTCTCCTAACATTATCATCCTGGGAAACTAACATCCACGTTAACAGGCTGTGCCATGAGATCATATAGAGTCTACAGGCAGATGACCCAAAACAGTAGCCCTGAGGAATGTGAATCCATCTCTCTGGACTGCTGTCTGCAGACAGATACCAATTTGGATCACGATTTAAGTATGTAATTTCTGATCATTTTAGTAAAACATCCAGCCAATGGAGCACAATAGAGGTTAAGCAAAGTAGAGTCATAGAATCGAAGGGACCTCGCAAGGTCATATAGTCCAGTCCCCTTCACTTATGACAGGATCAAGCATTATCATCGCTTACGTAATAAGCAAGTCCCATAAATAAGAGATGGAAAAGACAGGCTAATGCCACAACACTTGATGATGTACTGACCAGCATGAAATAACTCAAGTGGAGCACTTTTGTTTTAAATACAACAATTCTGGCCTTAAAATGATTTCTTTTCTCAACACCAAAAATGCTTGCATGGGTATCAAATTCACAACAAATTAAATCAAACGTGTGTGTATTTTATAAAGAGTATGTAATTGTATTACACAAAATGTAACAAGTGTTACAAGCAATTTGCTTTTATTTCCTGTATATAACCTCATGTGCTTGTCTCTTGTTTGCCGTCATCTCAAGGACATCACCTGAATGTGTGTTCTATCAGACAAGATGCATATTAAGGTATTTCTTTGGCTGGATCACTAAACAGGTCCCTAAACTACAATATTTCCACATGCAGTATCATAAACCATATAATATATTGCACTGTTTCTCTCTCTCTTGATAGATGTAATATTCCACAGCAAATTCACATGTAAGAGATAATAAACTTTTTGCAAAATCTGCAGATGGATGGATATTTGACTCTTCTGAGAATATAAAATTACAACCAGTACTTCTTTCCCCCTCATTTTGATCATTACATTAGGATTTCCTATTTCCTGAAAGGTGTAACAATTTAGTTTAGCAATTTCTTTCTAAGAAAACAGCACCATCTGTTCACATTACAAATATGAATGCCTCCTGTGCTCTGCACACATATATTGAAATACTTTAGAAATATTTCAGTCATTTGACATAGGCAGCTATGGCAAATAGAGTTGTTGATGGGATCATACAACCGATCCATTATTGGTTTTAACAATCCATCAATCCATTTAGGCTAGCCCACTGTTTTGAATGTGGTCTAGCGCTCTCATAACCATTAGATATACTGTCTTATGCACAGAGGCTTAGTACTCAAATACATTTTTCTGAATGTTATAAGTTGATAGTACCATAAAGTACTTAACTTTTTTGAAGTTCATTCATATCCTGTGACTATCTGACTGGAGAATGCAACTCCGTCGACTTCCTTGTTTCACACAGCTTTTTGAAGTCAGGAGAAATGCCTGAGGCCCAGATTTTCAATTTTGCCTAAGGGAATTAGGCTTATAAAGACACTGAATTTCCTTAGGCTCTGCTGTAAATCCCAGTCTAAATAATTTATCTGCATTGTGGCTTTAGATTTAAACTTTACCTGACATTTGTGTTTTGTGATGCAAACTTACTCAGCGTACTGTACTTTAAAACTCAAGGGCTCATGAACTTCATTTTATGGAACTGAATTTGTTATATGGCCCATTCAGATTACATCACAGATCTAAATGAATCATATGGAATCACACTGCAACGTGATAGTCTTCAGTACAGTTCGTAAAACAAACAACATTGAATGATATATTCAGCAAATTTAGTCTCCTGCACTTTTTGTAAAGTATGTCAGGAAAGGAAGTAATTTTTTTTTTACAGAACCATGTTATTCATAATTGTTTAATGAATGACATGTGTGATCAAATTTTAATTGATGGATTATTAATGGATTGATCATTGTCAGTGTTGAGGATTCACAAATAGTTCTGTGTGATTATTTCCGTAAGTGCATGAGATTGTGTGTGCACTTCATGATGGGGTGACCTAAGCTTTCTAAACAGGAGCATTGCCTGAAGAAATCATGCTCTTAGGAGCACTTTAGGGAAAAATAGATTGAAGGCAATAAACAGGCCTAGGGATTTTTAAATCCTTTTCCTGTCTTCTTTTGCATAAGAAAGTATTTTATATTTTGCAATGTGCATGTACTCCAGCCTTTAAAAGAACACGATTCTTTTGCCTGGTTGAACAAACTAGAAAAATATAAGCTAGATATGTTGGCTATTTAACAGACCAAATTCACACTTGTTTGTTGTCACACCGTTTGTGAATGTACATGGTCCTAGTGAAAAACATCCTTGCCTGGCACATGTAATAGTCTCCATGCTGTGGATCTGCTGCATTGGGTTTAGGGGTCTGTTGCATTTGATAGATCACCATTATATTAATTTGTATCTTGTCCTAATACAAGATACATAGCTGTGCAGGCAGGTATTGAACCCCTTCTAATTTACATAGTTATTTTCCTTAATTTAACTGTTTTATCTAGAAGTTTCAAAAGAGGGAGTTCAGCTAGTCATCCTCAAAACACCCACCGTATATCATTTGAGTCAAAAGTGTTTAATTTTGGCAAATTCATGTGAAACTCAAAACAGGGGCTTTTAATGGAAACTATTAAGCAACCTATACTACCTGCATCGCCTACAATGTATATTGCAGTACATATAATCTGTAGCAGGAAGTTTTTATATATATTCCCTTGTCGGTCTGCTGTAGAAGAGGGCAGCAATTTGCTCATTCTAACTGTCTTCATAGACCTTACTGGAAGTGATATGAAGGAGGAATCTCCTCTGGAAGAAATAGAAAAGTGCAACTCCCTGTATGTAAAATGATGTGGATACTTTTATTACTGCTGCTGCAGTCTGTCATAGTTCTGAGATGTGGTTTCTGGGCCCTGGTTTATGTAACACTGATTCTCCATCAGCACATCATTTTGTGTGATGCTGCTTATACAAAATGCACCTTCCATGTGAGCAGAACAAAGAAAGAAGAGTATGGGAAGGATGCTTTTGCTGCACAGTGCAACCTGTATCGTGTTGCCCATTTCTCTTTTCAGATTAATGTTGCAGTACTAAAGTCACTGCTGTTGAACCCATGGCATCTTTTTCTGAGCCAACTGATTCACTGTACCATGTAACTGTTTAACCCACATAAATATTTAACGAAAATGTTTTGAGTTTTGGAAACACATGGTGTATATTGATGATTTGCTTGATAGTCAACCTATTCTAGTGCTGACTCAGATCATTGGAAAAGCAATATCATGTGCTGTTGCGACTTTGCTATGATCCAGCTTGGCATGGCTAATTTTGTGTCATATTTCTTTCTTTCTCACTGTGCTTTGAACAAAAATGTCAATGCATTTTAAATGTCTTCTGAGTGAAGGCACAGCACCGCTGTGCCCGTAGATATTCCTGATTTTCAAGATTATTATGTTTAACTCTAGTCTGGTACCTGAAAATAGTTCCAAAAATATTCATTAATACCTGAAACATTAATGTTTTCATGAGCAGCTACTCTGACAATTTCTTCAAGAGCTAAAATGATATCTTGGGGGAAGATTCTTTGCTGGTATAAATTGGCATAGACCTATTGATTTAACTAGCTGAGGATCTGCTCCTTAATTTACTATTAAGTTGCCTTTTTTCAAAGGCATGATTTTATATGCTGTATGTTAAAATTATTTGAATGCATTATAAAAATATTGTATAGAACGCCCATAGCTGCCCCGCTGTGACCTTTCTGGTCTCTCTGAGTGGACTTCTCAGGAGTTATGTCTCCTGCTCTTGAATCTCATGATTCCTCTACTCTTACCCTGGGATCTGGTTCCACCACACCACCTACCCCAAATATTTATTAACTTGCCCTTCGCTTTGGGTTTCAGACATCTGTGTTCACTATTTTTGGGAACCTCGGATGATATTGGCCAAAAACCTTCTTAAAGCAAAGTGTTTTTCTTTAGAAAGTGACAAAGCATTACAGAAAACAAGATTTTAAAACAACAAAAAAATGCCTGCATGTTAGTTAGTCTCATCTAATCTTAGGCTTTCCTCTTAAGTTTCAGGAAAAGATCAGAACCAGCTTACCTTCCTCTAGCCAACCGGATCCTTCACGGAGCATATGGCTTCACTACAGAGTTAACCCAGGTGACCAATGTCAGGGCCTGAGCATGAGGTTAGCCTAGCCTAAGAGTGAGAAGCCTCACTGCAAAACCCTACCCAAGTTACTGTGTCCTTCCTTGTGTTGCATTCATTTGTGTGTCTTGCTAGGCCTTCAGGAGGCATATCCCATGGTTATTTGTTTGGCAGTAAAATAAGCTAGTCTATGATTCTTTCCCAGTGAATTATGGGGGAAGTTGTCTGTCCTTCTGGGAACATGGGGGAGGGGGATCATGGGAAGGTATTGGAGGGCTAACTATCAGCACTCAAGTAATTTAGCCTGCCCTCTCACTGCAAAGTGGGTGGGTTGCCAGCCTGAGTGAAAGCAGATCTTGTATTGAAACCACCAAATCCAGTGAGAGGTTTTTGTTTGTGAAGGGGGAGGGGGCAGGGGGCCTAGAGGCAACACTCCAGAAAAACCCTTGGTTAAAACTGCAATGATAACAAACCTTGAATGTCTCTTGCTGTATCCCGCCCTATTCAGACTGTTTTCGTACTCCCCAGAGAGAGAGAAAGGGGTACAACCATTTAGGCTACTTATTCTGGCATTTGTCTCTCAAGCATAAGATGCTCATCGACTATTAGATAGGACCTTTTATTCCTTCTGCTACCCCGACAGACACTAAGAGTGAAACATGCACTCCCACATCTATCAAAGAGCACTGCTATATTTGTCACAATGCCATGATTGATAGTGATTCATTTTGGCACTTTTGTATTCATACTATTCTTCACAGAAGTGGGCACTTTTTCTGCAGAGTTACAGCTACCTCTTCTACCAAGAATAAGTTAAGCTGGCTGAAACCAATGTGCGTGTTTGAAGGAACTCTCCCAAAGGACTTCAGTTTTTCTGAAATCCAGCTGCAATAGAGTTTGTTGTTTTTATCTATGATTCTACCTGTCAGCATCTTTCTGGACCAGGTTGGATTCATAGTCATTCCACTCACGTTACAAGACCCAAGAAGTTATCTCTTTTCCTTGACTCAACTATTTGGATGTCCATGGCTTAGGTAACACTCAACATTACCATACTTCATAGTTCAAAATAAACAGTGGAACTTTGTAAGACAACTAAGCAGCTCATGGGCACATGCTTCAGTTGTTCAGGGATACTTTTGTAAAAACATTCATGGAAAACACTAGGTGGCAATCTACATAACACATCATAGGTATTACACTCATATGGTTTGTGAAAGATTAAATTAACTTGGGATTTAGAACCTGATCCAACAAGCTACTCTGCACATGGGCTAGCCCTCTGTGCCTGCTTATAGCCCCAATGCTCCATGCGTGGAGAGGGATCCTTCTATGGGGAGGAGATTTCAGGAATGGAACCCTGAAATTTTAAGCTCTCAATGGCAAGAATGTGTTTTATAATGTGTTTATGCAGGATCCATCACATCTTCCTTGAGGCCCATGAGTTCTACTGTAATAGAAATTAATAAAATAGCAATAATTGTTTCCTTGTCTCTATTGTTTGTCTTGGTAAGAGGTGCGCTTGAGCAACACATTAACACAAAGCTAATGACTTTTTTGTTCTGAGATGTTTATTATGCTGACAGAAGAGGCTTGTTAATCACTTTATTCCTTCATTTTAAGCCCTACTTAAAAACACATAGCCATAAATAATCCATAAGAGCCAATTTAAATATGTAATAAAATTCCAGTTCTTACATATATGGCCCCAGGTACCCTTCGAACTAATTTGCAGGACCATGTACATAAATTAGCTCCCAAATCTTTTCTAGTTCTTCCCAGTTATATATTAATAAATTAAGAAAGCACTCTGTATTTGGAAATAGGACCAAAAATTCAAGGGAGAATGTCTGTGAGCAGGGCATTTTTAATAGAAATACAAATAAGAGCTTCTTATTTTTAATTATGGCCCATTGGAAAATCACTATGTACAAGAACAATGCAGTTAACATGGAGTATGTCAGTTCTTTCACAATGGCATGCAAAATGTCTGGTCCCTACCTTGAACATGCGCAAAAGGTATGAAAGACTGAGTTTATCGCTACCCTAACTGCTATAAACTGATAAAGGTGAGAGCTACACTCTGACTTGGTTTCTGTAGACCTGATTAGATCACGTTATATATTGAGTGCACAGAGCAAAGAGAAAGAGGGAAAGGAAACTGAAATAGCCAAGTAACTAATAAGTCGCTCAGATTTGTATAATTGTATATAACAATGATAATAGGCCATAGCCAGCTTGCACTTCAATGGCTCCAAAATATTTCCGAAGTACTGTTCAGAAAGACAGTAAACAGAAGCGGTGCTCCCAAAATATCTCATACATTACACCAGAGGAAGGTTTCTCACTACAGATTCCAATTGTTTGGAACAATAAAACCATGAATAATTGTTTTTCATAATGGAGATCAGACTGACTAATACATGCAGCACAAAAGGAATAGGCTTCAGGTAGTTGTTAGCCAAGAGACTACTAATAGTGCTATGCAAAGAAAAATGATTGTTGGGGTCATTAGAGAAAAAAGAATGAATAGTGTTATATAACGAAAAGAGAAGAAAATCTGGCTACTTTTGGCCTTCTTCCCCTGCAATTTTTCCCTCCCCCCAAAAATCTTGGATTAAAAAATGAATATTGTTTCATTCCAAATTGTGAGTGTGCAATTTTTTTATGTATTATTTTCTTGATTTACTAGGGGTTCTATTTTAATATTTATCATATATGACTTCTGATTTTTAGAGGTCTCTATTATAGGTCTCATCAAAACTCATTTCTCTCAACCTGCCAAGGTCCAACTATGGGGAGACAATGGGCCACAGCAACCTGGCAACGCAAAGAAATGATTGTTGCAGGACATTTAAAATTCCTGATTTGTAAATGACTTCCTTCATAACCTCAGCTTTGAAATTCTTTATTATTAATGGAAACAATTTTCAATAATACAAGTGAGGGGATGCCGAATCTGTATAGATGAAAGGAAACTTTGGGATTCAAGTGAGTGACTTCTGCCAAAATAGATATTGGACAGGGGTAATAAGAGAATGATAGTAAAGTCAACACAATTATCGCTATTTGGCCTTTTGTTGGTGTTTGTATTGGCTTAAACTAAACCACACGTGTAATTTTTAAGAGATAATATTTAATGTATCTCTTCATACTGGTGAATTAACTGTTACTTTCCTCTTAGCTTATTGAGACATTGTGGTATTAAAAAATAAAACTCCTTGAGAACATAATACGCTATACTGTAAAACTGCTTAGACCTGATTTTCCATCCACTTTTAACAGTTTCACATCAGAATAGTAGTCCTACTGAATTCAGCAGGACGACTTACCACGCATACAGTTAAGCACATAAGTCTTTGCAGGACTGGGGCCTTACAGGCCTAAATTAAGACAAAAATATGCAGTAAAGTGCACCTCTAATTACTGGCTCCTGCACAGATGTATGTCAGCATCTAAAAAATTAAGCCTAAGATTGCTAAATATATGTAGATTAGCTAAAAAACAGCAACTATCAGGGGACAGAATAACAGTCTACTGATAATCATAAGGTATTAACACCAAGAATCTTCAAGTGGCTCTTTAGGGTGGTCTATAAATTTGTAAGGAGAAACTGGATACAATTAAGGAAGCAAAAATGTAAATGATCAGAAAACCTTCCACATTTAGATGAATTAGGCCATGGAACAGTCGCCCAGGGCAAGTGGTGGAACATTCATTACATGAAAATGAGACTGCAGAAATCACTAAAAAATGGGCCATACTGTAGGGAACAATCTTGCAGCTGGAAGGGATGGACTGGATGATCAAATATGTATTTCCCAGATCAACTTCTATCTATACCATGACAACTGGCCTCCTAAATGCAGGGAAGAATTTAGCTCGAGACCACTTCTATATTAAGTCTTAAATCCATTCATTGAATCTCAAGATGCCAATATTAATATAATTTTTATGCAATGTTGTTATAGCTATGTGGGAACCAGGATATTAGAGAGAAAAGATAGGTGAGGTAATCTCTTTTATTGGACCAATCTCTGTTGGTGGAAAGTGACAAGCTTTCGAGCTTACAAGAGCTCTGTTGTAAGCTCAAAAGCTTGTCTCTTTCACTAACAGAGGTTGGTCAACTAAAAGATATTACCTCACCCACCTGGTCTCTCTAATATTAATATCAGTGAGTTTGCTGTGAAATCAATACAATTCAATCAAAATTATGACTAGCAACAGATCAGTAAATGTGATATGACAACCAGTTTCCTTCTTGCACTGATGTATATTTTTCACATGAAAAGGTATCACAGGAAATAATCTTATCAGACCTATTACTGTATGTTTCTAATACAATTTTCAAGAGCTGCTTTGTGAAAGGCACAGAAATAGCCCAGCTGTTTCTTCTCTTACAGAATGCAAGTTTTATATATTTTGTTTAAACTGCAGTTGCATTACAATGCACCTTCCAGAACAAGAGCCAAGCACCTCGCCCTGGAAAGCATACTGCATTCTAAGTACTCTCCATTCGCCGTTTGGTAGAACATGCCAAAGCTGGTACTAATCTTCATATTTGTTGCTTAAAATAACCACCTTTAAATAAGGGTGCTAATTTTAAAATTGGTAGACTTGTCAAAGTGACCATATAAAATGGCCCGAGCCTTCACCAAGGTAGAAATGAATTTGAACTTTCTCTGAAGGTTACAAAAGAAGTTACTATTATTTATTTTTCTACTTTTTTCTCCTCAAATGGTAGTTAAATCACCATGCTACAGCTAGATAGTGTTGCAGTATCCAAACTAATGCCAAGAATTAGCAGAAGTCTTAGAAAAACAAAACGACCTGTCTTCGTGAGATTGCGAGCCTGATTTCTACAATAGATAAATATCTCCAATAAACTTCTGAACTTTTTGGACAGGGAGAACTTATTTGAACTGAATATATGAACCTTTCAAGGTTCACCCATCACTAATTACTTTATCTATAACCATTAAATAATGGGTGACAAAAATAAATGATTGCCAATTACAGCCCCTCTGGCACACAGTGAAACTGCCTATCCGAAAACTTTGTTCAAGCAGGACATTTTAAAGCAAGTGGGACAAACTTGTGCATGGTAGGCTTAATCTAGATAGAAAAGAGACAGACAACAAAAGTATGCACACAATGCTTGGAAAATGGTAAATTTGACTGACATACAATAGTATTAAGATGATTTTAGTTTGCTGGGAATTGCACTGCATGCTGGGCAAGTTGCTTAGCCATGACAAAGCATTTTGAGAATATCGGTTACTGAAGGACTGACAGTTTATCAGTTAGTCAGTAGCTGAGGATGAAGAGAATTCGATTAGCCAATCAATAATTTACTGCCTATGTGGTCCATAAAACATTTCACTGTTAGTTCCTAAATGAATATTGAAATTGCTCATGTTCATTAAATGTACTTCTTATGCAGTGTTCTGTAAAATTATAATTTTCCCCTTCTACTAACAAACTGAACTCTATTTTAAGGGGAAGTGCTAAGTTATACAAATAGCTGGAACAAATGGGCCATATGGGGTAGGAAATATTTGCCTGCAAAATAAGGCTTAGAAAGTTATAAATATGGAATCTTAGAATTATTAAAGAATTTTGTGACATTAAAATAATAAAAACCTTTGCAAGAACATTTAAAATGCACTGTGGATTCAACTAGAAAGAAAAGTGAACATGACATGTTAGAGATACACATCCTTCCTGCTATGTTGCACTGGAAACTTTCATGGTATCTATTATTCTAGAAAACTTCAAAAGAATTTTAAAGGGAAACATAGATGGCTCCGCTATCAGTGTGCTGGCTTCTATGAATAAGACAGCTAAGTTTCCCTATGCGTTGTATAGAGAACCTGGGCACCTAACCTGAGGCTGAAAATTCAGCTACACATGCCTGGTGCCTAAAAATAGGCATAAACAAAGCAAAACAGAAAAACTTGACTTTCTTTGATTAAATACCTAATTCATCTTCAGTGGCATAGATCACCGATTTACTTATTATTCTGAACACTTTTCTATCTGCAGTTTAATTCAAAAGAACTCAGGAAAGAGTCGATTAATCACAGAAGAGAATTAATAACCGTATCTTCTTCTACAGTAACATGTTTTCTCACTCAATATTTACGATGAAAACAGCATCAAATTAAAAGCTGTTCTCCACAGACAAAAAATACAAACAGCTTATCTGCTTTGCCATATCACTGAAAGAATGTGGCAGGTAGCATGAATTAGCAGTCTTTTCTACACTAATGCAATGCCTTCAGGAAAATTCTATATAACACCTGCCTAAAGCACATATGACATGATTGTAGAGTATCTTCAGACAGCCTCGTCAAGAATAGACTCAGTAAGAAGCAGACAGAGGAAAGGATATTTCCAGAGCTAGGCTTAGAGCTTCTCTTTCCATTTCAAACAGATTGTAGATGGAGACCTGTGGTGTATTGCAGGGCCCCATGTTTCCTGCGATCTGACTCAGCCATAGAATTAATAATTTATCTTAGGTATAGCAGATATCCTAATTTTGATGTAAGAAAACACTTTCCTTTGCTTATGTAGCCCTTCAGCTATCATCTTTTCTCTTTCCTCCACAGCTCCATCTACTCTGGCTTTTCAGCTATATTAAAAAAACATGCTCCTGCATGGCTTTTCAATGCTACTTGTAACACAGATTTGTCACATCCACTGTAGCCCTACCAAACCTTTTTAGAAACTTGCCTGCTGATAAACGAGTATAAATTGGGCTTAAGCATGTTTTTATCAACACAAATGACCAGTGTATACTGGAAGTCAGGGAATTGGTATTAAAGAGGTTATCATAAAAGGCGTACAAATGGATGAAGGGTCCTCTCCAAAATTAAAACAAACAAACATGAGTGTAGCAAAATTTCCACACCAGAGGAAATTTCCACACCATTCTAGAAGTGCTGACTTCTGGGGGAAGGGGAAGTCTTATTTACAAAGATTTTCCCTTTAACTTCTGCTTCTAAATGTGTTTCCAGTCTGTCTGTCTGTCTGTCTCTCTCTCTCCCTCCCTCCTGTATTTTACTTGATTTATTAGGCAAGGCGTATACTATGTGGCAAACTGCCAGCTTCCCCCTCGTGGGTCTTGCTCTTTTACCTTCTGTTTGTGGTCAGGGCAACCCCAGCTACCTCGTTCCCCCTGGCTGTAGCAGAGCTCTGTCTCCTGACCTGTGAGGGAAACTTCTCCTCAAGCTAGTCCGCACCTTCTGGCAACTTCTCCTACATTTGTTCCCTCCTCTTCCTTTAGGGAAGGCAGGGTTTAAATACCACTGGCCTGGCCCTTCATTGGGTCCAGATGCCGTTAATTGCTGTGCTCTTCCCTCTGTCTTCCAGGCAGAGGGTTTTTAACCCTTTCAGGCCCTCATATCGGCCCAGGTATACTCTTTTGTAGCCATCTGGCCTGACTTTACCACAACTACCACTTACTGTGGTATAACTAACGTCACTGAGGAGTCTGAATAAGCCACCCCCTTGATTGATGTAAGTTACACCAACCTAATCGCCGGTGTGCACAGTGCTATGTCGGCAGGACAGCTTCTCCTACTGCTTCTTGCGTAGGTGTATTTGCTATGCCAATGGGAGAAATCTCTTCTGTTGGCATAGAGTGTCTCCACCAGATGCAGTGCAGCTACATTGATGTAGGGCTTCTAGTGTAGACTAGGCACCAAGATATTCTACTTATATGAGTTTTACTGTTTTTTGCACAAGATTGCTCCCAGATGCAGGCTGCACTTTTTGGATCCCATCCACATTAACTGGGCTGGAGAAGGAAGCTTAACACGTCTCTGTGGCCTGTTAAAACATCATTTGTTTTCACAAAAAATACAAGCATCGTAAGGAGCAGAAAGGAAAACATCACCTCCCACACCCCAAACTGGAACCATACAGACATGCTACTTTGGGACAGTCTCCTTAGAAGTCAAGGGACTTCCTACTGAATAACACCTATTGACTTCAGTGAGTGCTGAATCAGGCACTAGGAATACATTTCCATGTAAATAAGATTGATGACTAATGCACTCTATGTCTGATCCAAAACTCATTGTTGATGGAAATCTTTTTATTAACTTCAGTGGGTTTTTTGCTCATGTCCTTAGAGAACTGATTCCCATTAGCTCTGGGGGGAAAAAAGGCTAGGTCAAGTGGCTGACACAAAAGCATTCTCACTCCAGTAACTGATCCCCAGAGCAAAGGGAGGAGATGGCAAAGCTTCAGGCTCTGCAAATTCTCCAAACATTGTTGTCAACAGGCTGAACCTGAACCTCCCTTGAGTTGCCTACTGTACACACGTGAAGGGTATTTGAGACCTCTAAAATTTTTTATGGGGTTATCTGCTCTCAAAATACAACTTTAAAATATAGTGTGATAAAACTTTCACTAGCAAGTTTGGACTGTTGCACTGCATCCAAGATTAAATTTTTAGATTTATTTACAAAAGTTGTCCAAATACAATAGATGACAAGCCTGCTCCTCTTCACCACAGTTAAAAAACCCCTCAGACAACGTGTATATTCTTACTCCAACACCACATCTTTACAGGAATATCTTTCCATCTATATATCAATAACTATGTAGGAAAAATTCTCCCCTTCCCACCCCTCAAGACAAAGCTTGCATCTTATGTGTAAATTGAAAGCCAGGCTACATTTCCTCAAGCTGTAGGGATTTAAAAAAAAATCAGAACATCAGATAGATAATGGTTCATTGTCAAGGGCAGGGAAAACATTAATCAGCACATCCTCAACTCCAAGAGCATATAAACTTTCAAGGATGATCAGTCAATGGGCAGCACTTATGTGTTACTCAGAAATCAAATTTGAAAATAGTATATCCTGAACTTCTCGTCAGGAAATGAAGTGTACTGATGTTAGAAAGTCATTTTCAAGGAGTCCAACAGTGCAACTTGTATTCACATGAGGTAGTACTCACTCACATGAATAACCACACTGACCTCCATGCAACCATGGGAATGAGCAAGTATTACTCAATGTGAGCAATGTTGTAGAAATGGGTGTAAGAAAAGCAGATGTCTTGCTAAACAGGGAGACTAAAAAAAAAGGAGCCTTTTGTTTTGTGTTTAAATTGAAAATATGGTCCAGGGCAAGCATCTGGGGAGATTCATTCCTCTCCCTGGATATTGCTAACCCATTCCTTCCAGTATGAATCACTTATGGCTCTTGGAATTGCCATTAGTCCCACTTCTGTTTCTAGTGAGCTCTGTGCAAACCCATCATGAACTGTTGTGAATATACCTAAAACCATTGAGCCTCAGCCTTAACTATTGATTCCCAGCCAAACTGACCATGGGAAAAATGGATTCATTTGAACCCATCTTCAGGACCTGTGAATTTACGAGACCCTGTTATGACGCAAAAATTGCAAAACTGTTTTGAATATGACTGGAAGTCTTTGCACAGCTCTTGTCCTTCCCCATCTGTCTATGATGTCTATGAGAGGTCGGATATGGAAAGCATGTAAAGGTGTTTCCTTTGTGCTCTACAGAGAACTCTGGCAGGCTCAATGAACCTTCATGCACAGAGAGCATTGGGTGAGTAAGTGGGGTCTGATGGGGCCAGTTGATCCATGATTACTTAGCAAAAAACCATAATCCATCCAAGCAAATAAGGGACACAGACCTATGGAGCAACAACGGCCCTGAGGCTGCAGAATGGATGTCCATGGCTTGTGGGTGACAATTCTATACCCTCCAGTGCACAGAACATTTATTCAGCTGTGACTTGTGAATTGGTTGGTGGTTTCTCGAGTAGTCATGCATTGTCTAGAGAACCTTCAGGATGACTAGCCATTGGAGAGCTGACAGTGGGACACACAGGTCTGGCAGTTCTGGCTTCAAAGTAGAAGGCACAGGCCCATGAATTGGTGACCTGTTTTGTGCATTAACTATTTTGCAAAGCAAAAAATAAGGATTTATGCCTACTTCTCATTATTTGGGAATTGATTCATAGAATGTAAAGCACATTTTGCCATCAAGAAAAGGAACAGCCTTCCTTTGTGATCTAGTTACTGGCTCTAAAGGGAGAAACTAATAAAATGATATAATGAAGCATAGAATACGATGGATGTTACTCCTAGGCAGAAAATGAAACTGATGTACTCTGCTTTAAGAGACCAACGTGCATGTGGATAATTTGACCTCTCTTGTCCATCCCAAGTTAGTTCAGAATAGGTTTTGGATGTAGTCCCAGCTTGAAATTATTCTTGATTATTTGATTTAAAATAAAATAAATTAAATGTGTCTCATCAGAAAAGGAAGTGTTGAGCTACTTTGGTGTGTGGGTAAGCATAGAGTTCAGGACTGAGTTTAAATATTGTGCCAACAACCATCTCATATTTGTTGCAGAGAGTGAAAAGGACAATAAACATGGCATGAGATGTGACAGCTGCCATATTGGCAGACATACCAGGGATTGGACTAACAACCTCCAGAGCTGAAAGTATGACACATTACAGCTTCAGCGAAAGGACAAGGCTCTTAAAGTGAGAGCGGTAACACATCCACATCCTCTATGGATCAAGGACCAAGGGAGACATGTAACACACATGTAACCTGTGGGTTATACGTATATGGGACATAAAGCACAAGATACAATTAAAAATTAGGCTTGTGATATTTGGAAAGGAGAAGGGCTGCCAGTTAAGATGTTCAAAATTGTACAGTGAAAACTGATCACTCTTTCCTATTTATGCTGCCCATTAAGATGAAAAGGGGAGATATTAAGGTGTTTAAAAAGAAAAGATTAGGAAATACTATGAAATACAGATTGTAGTCAATGTGTAGAATTGTCTCACAAGACATCTTCCAATCAAAAGGCATCTGAAGTTAAGTTTTATAGCCATTCTAATGGCATTCCTTGAAGTGCCATTCATAGTCCTTTCTAACTCTAGTTACTTCACCAGCTAAAAATGTAATCTAATGAGTACAAAACCAAACCAAACAGCTATTGTCTTTTTAAAATCTGTGCAACAATAAATTAACGTAGAGTCAGTCACGTTTAAGATCTGAAGCTATCCTATAGATGTAGTACTAGGGGTGGCAGCAGTGTTTTCTGGGTAAAGGCAGGAAGAAAAAAGTACCTTAGTTGAAGAAACAATAACAAAATAGCACAACTTGTTCTGTAGGCACTTTCAAACTGAGTGCCAGCTCAGCCCACTGTAAGTGTCCGGTGGTATGTACTGCAAACTTAGCAGCCATAACAAATGTCATTTTATCTGTTGTGCATTTCTAGTGCACCCATCATCATAGCTTCTTGGCCTCAGCTTATGGATACATGGCATGCAGGTATCTGATTTTGCACTTGCTAACTAACCAGATTTTGTGGGCATTTACCTACAGTTTTTATAGAGAGATTACACTGATCTAAATTCTTGTTCCATTCAGGTCAAATTAATAATCTTCAGCAATAACCTTGTTTATTGCACAAGGAAAAATCCACTCTGATTACTAGCAAGTCTTGAAAAGGAGGGCCGTAATGGGACTGCAGACTAACAAAATCCACAATGGCAGCACAGCAGCAGAGTCCAATAAAGTTCCCATTCGTCACTCACAAAGAAAAGGAAACATTGCTTGAGCATTCAGAGCATGGAAGGCTCCCATCATCAGATACCTTACTGATATCACCATTATCTATGGAAAATCAGCTTGCCTCTGTAACAGAGGAAAAGCATTGACAGGATAAGAAGAGAACCTTTACTGGGAAATCATTTGTTAAAGCTGACTACGACTTCAACAAATCGTGTCACAGAGTGCCAGAAGAGTTACACTGAGAAAGTACTGCTCTGCATGGAACATAACTGTTAGTACGGACTGTTATCCCCTTCGTGATTGTTCTTTTAGACATATCAACCACCATTTCCTAAATACTAAACCTCTTTAAAGCATGTTACATAAACTTTCTTCAGAGATAAAGTCACAGATGCAAGTCAGAAACTCACTACAGAGGAATCCACTTATAATGAATGAAGGTCGTTGCTTAGTTAGTTGAGGTCTGAATTTCTCCTCACACTCTGGCTATATCCTGTGTATCTATCCCAAGTAAGTTACTGAGCTTTGCACTAAGGGTGTTTTTGTTTAAGTTTAAGTTGTGACCCAATTTAAACGCCTCCGTACCCTTGGCTAATAAATGTGCCACGCTTTGTGATGCCATTAGGACAGTTATTGTAATCCAGTCTGGTCATCTACAGAGTTTTACTTTATTCTGCAATTGCATTAAGCAATACTCTTTTGTTTCCTGGAGATTTCCAGGTGGAGACACCAGATAGAACTCCAGAGATGATATATACTAAGGTCAGAACTTTAACCCATATCATCTATCCCTTTGGTGGAAGGGTCACCTGTCAAATAAGACTTAGTTTCCTAGCTCATTCAGTATCGGTGAAGTTTGGGTTCAGTTTCTGTGCTGACAATTTCTGCCTTGACTCACTGCATCAAAAACAGAAAAGGATTAAACCTGAGAAGCAGAGCTTTGAAACGCTCAGTGGTTTTGGTTCATAGGGGTTTGCAGAAATGTTGTTTGCATGGCTATGCAGATGTGCTCACATCCCCTGAATATGAATGAGCCTGAAAAGCTCAAAGTGAAATTCAGTTGAAACCATGACTTTTTTTTGGAGTCACCATTCAAAAGTATAACCCAGGACCCCTCTCTTGTGTCTACCATACTAGCCTTCTCTGGTTTTATTTTATCAGTTTCTCCTTTGATCTAGCCTGGATTTTGTTACCTTTCTTTTATCTTTATTTTACTCCTCTATTTCCCATCTTTCTCCTTTATCTCTTCCACTCCATAGTCCCTAGTCTCCCTGTCCCCAGAGGTGTTAACGGATTTGTCTTCTAAGCCCTTATGTTTATTTCTTTTTATGTTAACCATTTTTACAGCCATTTTTAATGCCACAGGAAGCAATTTATGGGGCTAAAATAATATGAGACCTAGGACTTTGTATAATATTTCTGTACCTGGATGGTGAGAATGCCATAAGAAGATAAATTCTCATGCTAGGTTGGTCCTCGTGGCTCAGCACTCATTTTAATCAGAACCACACAGCAGTAATTAGGAAAAAATAGGTTATATGCCTATTATGAACATCAGTGGGAGACACTGTCCCTTCAGGGTATTCTAGACACTGTGTTTAAGGAGGTAAATGACTATGAAAATTCCACAGCTGTTCTAAAAAAGCAGAGGGGAATAAATACAATATGGCAAAAAGTCAAATCAAAGTGGAAGTGAAAACGATCCTAAGGAGAGAACATCAAAAAGTGTCAAAGCAACATATTAAAACAAGCCATTTGAAATTGTCCCATTCATAAGCCATTCTTTTAAGCACCTTCAAAAGATAAATGAAATTACACCCTTGAAAAAGATGGCTGAATTTAAGAAACATATGTTGAGAAAGCTGAATAAATATTGGACAAACAATTAAAGGAACACAAAAGGGAATACATTTACTCCAAGCATTGAATAGGGCTGTTTGGTACTTGGAGGAATTCTTCCATGAAATTCAATTAGAGTTGTAAATGCATTTAAGCATTTCGATGAAAGGGAAAATAAAAATTTAAATAGGAGGACAACAGCACTTGGTTCATAAAGACAAAAGCGGTGATATATGTAATTTGAAGACAGCCATACACATTAACCTAAATGCAATTGCATAAAAGCTCCACCAACCTAATAGACTCATTCATCTTGGATGTATGAATCTAAGGTCATCTCAAATTACAGGACTTGTAAAACAACCAAGCAACACAGAACCCCCAGGACAAGACATAAAAGTGACTTTGAGATTGTCTCCATTTAAAAGGATTTGCAAGCATAAATATACTTGTAGCACACTTAAACCTACAGTCATTAAGGTCTATTGCAACTCTTCAGGCTTGGAAAATTGTGGTCTGTCAGAAGAATTGAATCAGTGAGTTTAAACAGTTTAATAATATTCCATATACGCGACAGCCCTTATTTGAACATTGACAGAGCACTTTTTATGCCAAATAATCCCAAAGAGATGGATCACTTTCACATTGATATACAGCCACTCATGGGGTGAAGCAAACCAGCTGTTTAACAGCTCACAGCAGCATTGCTGCTTCAGGCCAGAAAGTGAAGAATACTGCATCCAACTCAGACTACGGGGGCAGGAATAATCTGATTATCTACTGGAGTTAGCGCTGGCAAGAGCACAGTGCACTCTTGTACACTACTAAGGCCCGGGTTCAGTGGTGCTGTTGCAAAGCTATGCGTGTCACTTACTGAATAGCCAGCCTTATTCCGTGCACCACCTGCATGTCCATGAAGGTCTCACATGTGAATACCAGTCGAGTCCAGCAGTGCCTTGCTGTTAGATCCGAGGTCTAGTGTAGTGACTAGGTGCAGGCACCATTAGCAGTCACAAATACCAAAGGAATTTAGAAACAAGCCCATGCCATTTACAGACTCAGCAAGGGATTGGGAGTACAAGTAAAGTCTGATAGCAGCACCACATGCGAAATCCAATGGTCAGGGTCTGGCACAAGGTTTTACCTATGTGCCAGGCTGAACATAATGCAACCTTTGCTGGCCTAGGGAATCGCAAGCTGGAATCACAAAGAAATCATGGGTCTTTTATATGACAGGACAGTCGTATAAACTGTCTGTCTGTTTTTAAACCAGTGCCCAACACGGGCTGATTTAAACTTTTTTCAGCCCTAATGCTTTCAGAGTTCCTGATTTTCCCCGTGTAGCCTGATATTTGGATTCAATTGTCTTAAACAAACAAAGGTCCACGTGAGCACCACAAATTCACAACTGCTTATAGCCATAAAAAATTATCATTGTTCAAATATGTGTATAGCAAGGTGAAAGGCTAGAATATTAGATACTGCAGAAAGAAAGCCATTAATTGAATAACTGCATCAAAACAGAAAAAAAACAAGTGACATAAAAATGCCTTTACCATTAACTTTTCACATGCATGAAAGGTGCATAATCTACAGTAATTCTCTGCATTTATATGGAAATTAAGGTAGCCTACTAACTGAATGCATTATTGCTTTCCGCTTTAATACACTGACTCCTGACTCCCTGCTGCTGTGAGCTTCAGTCCTGGTTGAGACTCAAGATGAGATTACAGTAATGGAACTCCACACACACACACACACAAAGTATCAAACTCCCTTTAAACAGCTTACAGAGACCCTGGTGTGATTAGTGACTGATTTAAACAAAGAGCTCAAAACATCTTGCAAAAACATAGTAACAACATGGTGCTCACCACCAAAAAAAGTGTCTATATGTATGTAGGTGGCGGTAGTGTGGTGGGGGGGTTGGATATTAGATTTAGGAGCAATACTGACTTATTGTTAATGTAGGATTAAGCTAACAGATTGTTGCTCAAGTAGAAATTCATAGGCAGGGCATTCACCCCAGCTAGACTGATATTTACCTCTAGACAATCATTTTCCTACCGGATTCTGAAATAGAATTTTCTTGTGCCTGCCAAGAGATGTATCTAGCTTTGATTTTTCTAGTACAGTCCAGCTATTTCTGTAGAAAAATCACTATTTCTTTTGGCTGCAAACAAACTGCTTCTTAGCAAGTTTCAGGTTAGTTAGAAAGGCAGGCACCTCAATCCATAATTAGGTTCCTAAATAAAGTCACCTACTTTTTAAAGGTGTTAGGCACTCATACTTTCCATGGAGCTGAATGGAAATTTTGGGTGGCTTAGGGCATTTGATATCAGGCTGCGTGTATTTAGGTGCCTAACTTTAGGTGGCCAAGTTTAGCCTTTTAGAAAACAATAGTGAGATCAAAGAATTTTAATTCCTTCATTAATAGCAGGCATTCAAAATTTTCCACAATTTACTTTGCTTCCCTTGTCCCTGATGTTTAGAGGCCTTTAGCAGATCTCTTTGAATGAATATGGCAAAACGACCAGTCATAGATGCACACTGGCAGTTCAGTGAACTTTACATCAGTTCTTGGACATTCATCTTGCAAGTCAGATAAGCAGGAAACATCTGAACAAAGATAACTCTAATCTTCCCTGAGAAGCGACATAAAAGGCACTCTGGAAGGAACTGACGTGTGGATTATTAAATTCTTCAATTCACATTAAATCCTTTATTTAATTTTTTGTAAAAGTCTACTTCCCTAATAAGCTAAGTAGCAACCTCTTTCATTAATACCTTTTACTTAAAGCCATGCTGTATTGCAAATAGACATCTCTCACACAAATTAATAGCAGGACATAGCAAGCTTTCAGAGATTCTTCTTGTCAGCTCTCTCACACTGTGAAGAGTAAGGCCGGGTGAATGCTAAATGAGACACCTCCAAGGAATACCCTCTTGTTGAGAAGTTGTGTTTGTGATCTGGTAGGCAGCTCTCGTCCCTCTAAGTCAGTAGTTTTTTAGATCTGATGAGCCTGAGGTAGCATTAGCTGCAATGTACAGCCTATTCTTGTATAGTAAAGACCCTCTCAACAGCATATTAATGACATCTTATTCTTCCCCACCTTTACTTGTTTCTCTGTAATTAGTGGTATTAGTGAAATCTCTTTCATTCTCCTGTATGTCTCAGTGATATTTAATCACTTTGGTCTTTATTTGTTGGCAGTTGATAGCCATTGGTAAAGCTTCTTTATACATTAATAGTTAAACTTTAGTATTCACATATATATTTTCAGGCAGCTTAATCTTTTCAGAGGGTTTTAATTTGTGAAACTTGCTCTGTCTCGCCATCAGGGGATTTCTTTTGCCTCCAGTATAGCTACAGATTTATCTTTATCCTCCAGTAAAGTTCAAGTCTGAACAGATCTTGCCTTGTCCTCCCTGGGATAATCCCTTTTACTAGACCTGACCAGAAGACACTGAACTAAAGCACAGCTGCTCAGGTTTGCCCAAAGATTGCATGATCTGAGATCAGACTGATGGTAAGATTTCATCAATAAACAGCATACAATTTTCAGATCAATACAAGCCAAGATAACCTCATGCTTTATTTTTTTTTTCCTGGGGAATGAGGCAAAATACATTTTTATCAGCAGAGTGAAACGCTGAATTGAAGCATAGGAAAGGGAAATTGTTATGGGTGAAAAACTCAGGTTTTTTTCATCTTTTCCGTAAGTTGAACAATGAAATACCATTAAAATAATAAATTATTAAACAAATGAGTAGCTTATTACAAAAAAGTGCGGGGCCTCAAAACTTAAATAGCTTTTGGATCATTTTACGATCAGAGGGCACAAGTGCAGAAGGGCAAAGATAAAGTCATGGCCCTGACTCAGCGAGGCCAGGCAGGTTTTAGGGGTTGTGAGGGATTTTGTACAGGTGGAGCTACCTCTATACACCAGAACAAATAGTGACTGGTATTGATGCAGCTACCTTGCTTGGAAACTGAAGCACCAATCCAGACCTCCATTTATATCAGTACAGTGCACCTACGCGAAAGCTTTCCATTGGTGCAGTTACCGGCCCAAAGGGGCCTGACCATCCTGAGGTAACAACTGAGTGGAAGGCTGTAAACCTTGAAATATATTTAGAATGGTCTGAAATGCATTTTCCCCCCTTGGAATAATGATGTTTACTTGAAACATTTAAAACAAGCATGGGCAAAGCACTTGCAAATGTATGGCAAGGACCAACCAAGAAATGAACTAGATGACCCAGTTGTTTAATGTAATTACAATGGGCCAAATCAGCCCTTCCCTGGTGAATCCCATAGCAGTAGTTTGTGGCAGGCAAGGGAAATCCACAAGGACCCCCCCCGCCAATTCCATTGGGGGCAGGTTTTGCCCCTCCATCAGCTAGTCCTCACTCCCACTCAGAAATCTTGTGGATCCATGTAAAGGCCTTGTGTCAATCCCTGGGAGACGGGCTCCAGTGAAGCAGTATTATCCTTTGGGTGAGAAATCCCCATCCTGGAGTCCAGACCTGTGGAAAAGATGAATGGCTGTAGGGAGGATGTGTCCCCCACTGGGGCCAGGGGCCACCAGAGGAGTCTACGGATAGGGACACAATGCTTCCAAGGTAACTGAGCCCCATCTTCCTATGCCAGGGGAGACAGCCTTATCCAGAGCAACGGTGTCCTCTCTCCATGTATCTAGTAGGCAAAATTCATTGTCATTGATTTTATAATATGATTCTGTGGAGTCCACTCTGTAATACATACACTATGCCAACTTGTACCCACTTTCATTAAACATAGTGATATCAATTAATGCAGTTTTCCAGTGAAATGAAGGTTCTGCAGTATCATAAAACCATCACTGTTCAAAAGGGACTACATGACCAAGTTCCCAGGCTTTCCATCCATTTATTTAATAACTTTTTAATATTTAATAAATTCAAGATTGATGTGGGAAGCTGAATAAAATGAATTCCCATTTAGAAAATTCCCATTTGGAAACTCTCCAGGAATTTTCATAGGAAGAACCCCCCGCTTCTGGACTGAAATATTTGCATCTGTGTATCTCCATCAGCTATCCCTGGATACGGGGATGACGTCTTCTGAGAGAAAGTCACTGAGGTGACTTAAGATGGCTGATAAAACCAATTTGGGCTCTACAAATTTTTCCACTTGTGTCATGCTGTTGCTTGGAATGCTGTACACTTTCCTTCCTCCTTTGTCATTTCTCAGCCTCTTGAACAAGATGATTCTCTTCAAAGCAGACTGAGGCTTGATGTACAATGCAAGGCCATTGCAGTCTATTGCTAGACAGCTCTTCCCAATCTGTGGGAAGAACATCTCCCTTCTTGAGCTATACTTTCAGGGTGCCCTTGTAGCGTTTCCTCTGTCCCCCGTGGGTCCTCTTACCATGACTAAGTTGAGAAAAGACAACTTGCTTTGAAAGACGATCATCAGTTACCCACCCACAATGACCAGTCCAGTGAAGTTGATGTTCCAAAATCTTTGCCTCAACACTGGTGATGTTAGCGGAAGAGAGAATGCTGGCACTGATGTGATGGTCTTCCCACCTGATATGGAGAATCTTCCTATGGGAGTGCTGTTGGTACCACTCCAGACGCTTAAGATGGCTTCAACATGTCATCCACGTCTCTCATCCATAAGGAAGAGTGGGGATGACTGTGTATACATAGTGTGTGTAGTGGGGAGGTACTGATACACAACACATTTATGATAAAATAGGAATAGGATAGAGGCCAGTACAAGTGTGTGAAAGAACTCCTGCAATGTATAGTAATGTAATAAAATACCCAGTGGAGAGGTTTCTTTCTGACATGAGGTAGTCAATGGTCAGTTTGTGCCTTGCAGCATGGAGATTAGCTCCTGCCTGGTGCTATTCATTCTCTTTGCCACATATCCCATCAACTACATCACAGTGCAACTACTTCAAAATACATGGCAATGTTGGCTTTGTTTATAAAAGTGCAACACTGAGCTGTCATGATGAAACCAGGAATCTCAGCAAATTCCCCTTAATTCTAACGGAGGCAAAAGTCAGATAAACTTGTTCCTCTTTTGAGCAAAGAAAATGTCAGCTGTACGCAGTAATGTATACAGAGATCTAGGAGCTGAATCAGTTTCTCTTTCTACATAGCGAATATAATTTCAGCTGATTACAACGACATGTTTTCGCTTTTCTGACAGGTCCACAACAGTGCTCAATAGGAAAGTAATGAGAGAATATAAAATCATGTGCCTCTGTTCCACTTTGTTACATTCAATAGCTCCACAGCCATTGAAGCACAGAACCCTCACTGATGTGAAGAACATCTCTTACCTACCGGTCATCTGCAATACCAGTGGCACCAGCTAGTCACTCATACTAACATCTATGAGAGTTTCACTTGCTTACCTCAGGCCAAATTTGGTCCTCTTCTCATCTGCCAGTTCCTTCTCATCAAAGATCCCCCAGAGGAAGGAACCCCATCATTAATTACTCCAGTTTAGGGTGAAAATAAGATTCCGTTATCAAACTCACAGGCTGAATGAATGACTGCACCAACACTTTCTGGATATAACCAGAGACAACAAAAATACCGTTATAGCAAAAGTTAACAAATTTGCTGACACCTCCTGTCAAGAGATAGGGAGGATGCCTAGTTGCTGATCTATGACATGACTATATTCTTGAGGTTGACGGTTGCTTCGCTCACATTCAGTGAAGTTCAGTTAAACACTTTTGTGGTTTTTAAAAGCGTTTGCTCACTACCTGTGGCTCTTTATATGATGGTACAGATGTTAGGGAATAGTGCTAGCTAATCACAGGAGAGTGAGCAACATACAGGCATCACTAGCGAGTGGGGGAGATAGCCTCTTACCTACCACGACTGGAGGCAGAGGGTAGGCGCCTGCAAAAATGAACATGGTGGATACTGAAAGCTGACTTCCTCCTTCCTGAAGCAAGGTCACTGAAGTTTGGAAGATATAAGCAAGGACAGAAAGCCATTTTTGCATCCATCACTTGAGAGGTTAAAAGGGCCAAAGCTCTTGCAATCACAGAATGTAGGATCCTTCACCCAAGGGGGTTGAATTCTCAGGGAACTGAATATAGGTGAGGTAAAGATAGTAACTGGCTGCAGATGAGCTTTAGTCTTAGAAGCATAATTTTACCTGTGTTTGTTTGTAACCATTTCTATCTAATGCCTTGTCTTGGTATCACTTAAACCTATGACCTCTTGTTCAATAAATGTGTTTTACTTTTACTATAAGCCAATTGCTTTAAGTGAAATAAAACCAGAGTTTAATTAATGAGCTGATGTTTACTGTCTTTTTAAAGGGGCAGCAAACTTAATAGTTTCTGTGAGTATTCCAGGAAAGGGCTGGACACTGCAGGGCAAACAGTTTTGGGGAAATTTGGTACTGAGCAGGATCACCCTGCAAAATGTAAATGAGCAGTGAAAGCTGTTGCTTTCAGAGCTCTAAACCACAGCAGCATAGCATTTAAAGCATCCAGAGTTGCAAGGACAGAACCCAGGAACACAACCCCCAGTGTTTTACCTTAAACAATATGACCATATCCTCTAATGGTGGTAGGAGTCAGGGAAAGATGGTGGGTAACTGCAGCTCTGAAAATTAAGACTGAATGCATCTTCTAATGAACTTCTGCTTTTCCCCCCCCCCACAATATGTTCCAGAGATACACATTTTCTGCTGAGTAATTGTGCCTATAAAGTAAACTCAATAGCAAAAGATGTGCAAGTAAATCCAATCCCTGTGCTTTATTTCCTGTGCTTAAAATAACGCTAAATTTGTCAGATGAAGCTCAGTAACAGTGTCATTCTTGCTGTCATTTACATTGGAGCTGGAAAGAACTAACCAGAAACATTTTTGATATTAGGTTGATAATCTACAGAATCCATTTTCTGTACATGCTAAAGGAGTTTTGGAAGGCTTCATACAGAAATGACTAATTCAATATATGATGTTCCATCTTCCAAAACCACAAGGAAGGGATAAGGACAATTAAAATATAATTCTTGGTAATGTTCCAACTCTTTGCTGTGTATTAATTAACAATAATCATCTTCGTGCCTTTTGAGAACATTTGCTTTGGTGGCTTTACAGCCTGCATTCAGAGATTATGCTGTGCCTTTCAAAGCTGCTTGTCTATTGACATAAATATAATACGTCTTTCAGCATAACAATGTAAAGTTGAACATTTTTTCTTCATTTAAGCAGCACCATTTGCAGTTAAGACAGAAATAAATAATTAAAAATAAAAAAGAATCAAAGAGAATTATCTATTCAGTAGCATTCACTATTTATGTTTAACAGGTTTTTACTTAATAGACTGGATTGTCTCATTTTTGTGTTTTGTTTTCCTGACTATTCTTTTTCAACCAAAGGAAAGGATACAACAAACAAACAAACAAACTCAACACATCTGCCATCGATTTTTGGGGGAGGGAAAAGAAAAAAAGAAACTGCTGGGTTGTTTTCCTTTTTAGCCAGCTGCAAGTATCACAACTAGAAGCTTCAGGAAGAAAAAAAAGAGATCAAAATGATTTTTTAAAGGAGTTCAGTGAAAATGTTCTGTCCATATACATTCAAAAGGCAGAGACTGCTACAAATGTAGTTTTGATGCCTTCTTATCACACTCTTCCATGATAATTGCATTTGTCATAAATCACTTGATAAGTCAACCTATTATTAAATTAATTTGTTAATAAAGAAAGTGCGTAGTTGGGTTTTTTTAGGCTATTTGCCTCTCTCTACATTTTATTGGACGGTAGAAGCTTCTGAGCTACACAGAGCTTTTCTTCAGGTCTGGAGAAGGAGGCAGCTTCATTTACCTTGTCTCTCTCCTATCCTGGGACCAACACGGCTACAACATCATCTCTCTACATTTGTAATGAATTTTATTTTATTCAATTTCCATATCAAGCATGACGTACTATTTGGTGCGGACAGAAAGACTCTATCCTATCACTGTTAGAGTTCCTCCTTTTGCATACATCCTGAGAAGAATACAATGGCCAGATGACTATTACTCTTGTTGAATAGTACCTTAAGTCATGAGTGATACTAATGAAGTAGCTGGAGGTATGAGTCAGCCTGACTGTGTGTGAAAATCTGGCTGTAAATGTTGGATTCCCCCAGCAGGTAACAAAGTCTAGCAATTATTGTTGTGGTTGTTGCCATTTGGTTAATTATGGAGGTATTGGTCACAATTCTATAACTGAAGCTATGTTGTGAAACAAGCTTATATGAGGACATAGATTTTTGCATTTTTCTCTCTGTGTGTACATGACCTTCCCTTATGAAATCTCACAAAAGGTTGCAGGGGCCAAGAGAGATATGCTTTTTGGAAGTTCTACACTTTTGTGTAATACCTTTGGAATAATAAGTGTCTGACTGAAATTCGACAGGGTTCCTGATGGTAGTTATTTTTTAAAGCAAATATTTAGGATAAATATAACACTTCTTCCATAGACAAATATACTGCAGTCAAATTGCACTTGGACAATTTGCTGGATAATGCTGTTAATAAGTTAGCTTTGCCATGCTGTTAATAAGAGGAGTCAGTGGGCAAACATATTGGCCTCCCTCTCCACACTGTGATTTTAAGGCCAGAAGGGAACATGATGATCATCTAGTCTGACTTCTTGTGTAACACAGGCCACAGAATCTCATCAAGTTATCTTCATCAAGCCCATAACTTCTAGTTGAGCTACAGCATGTGTAGGGATCACCAACATTTATTTCAAATTTTCAAAGGCATCAAGTAATTTTAACTGGCCATGGCTGTTTCTCATGTGTCACCCAAGAATTTTAACTACTGTACTCTTGTCCTATTAGATAAATGATTATATTGGGTTCTAAGATAAGCAATAAAAAGGACTTTCCATTTTTAAGGTGATTTTGTTGTTTTATTCTGCACACTACATAGAAAAAAACGGCATGTGATTAAAGAGCTTAAGCAGGAAGTTAATTGCCCCCTGAAATATTCACAATATTTTAGCAGGAATCCATCTCCTTTGAGAGGCTTCTCAGAATTTAGGCCACTAATGACATCCAGTATTTCCTAAGATCGCAGAGAAGGGAAACAGCAGAAATAATAGTTATATCATTTTTAGAAAGCTTTTTTTCCATATAATTGTTGCTTTCTACAGTGATTAGAAACCCTGGTTGAACATACCTGTCTTCCTGCCTGAAAATTTTAGTTCTGATGAGTATATTGCCTTATACATTCCATTTTTAAAAATTGTTAACATTCATACTGGCCTGCATTAAAGTCTTTAATGCTATGTTATGTGGGTGGAACTAGCTTCATCTGTTTTTCTCAGCACATCAGCAGAGTATTTTCTCTGCAGAGTATTACTCGAATTTATCCCTTCCTTAATACATTTTTTCTTTAGTCCTAAACAAAATGGATTTTCTGCTCGCTGATAATCAATGCTAATTGCAACCTGAGTGAGAATGATGTTTTATAGGTAGTAGCTCTATATTTTGTGAACATTTCTTCTGTTTGCTGTTGAAGTGGCTAATATTTATCTGTACCACACACCTCTGCCGGCTGGATTCAGCATTGCTCGACTATCATTGGCCTTGTACCGCTAACAGAGATCGTCCTTTTGCTAAAGAGGTTTAGAGTTGCATTTTTTGGAATAGCAGGATCCGAGGTATGTCTCAATTCCCAACATTAACTGGGCTTTAAAGCTAATGAGCAATACCTTGAAATGCTCCTAAAAAGAACTAATCTGCACCGTAGGGCTACAGCACTGATGTGGTACGCTCTCATTTTTCTACCCTACCTGAAATGTGAACAATGCCATTCTGCACTAGCTACAGCTACTTGATGGCCCTTTCTGGTTATTTCCTCCCCCCCCACCGCAAATACATCACTGCAGGAAACAAAAGAACTTCTCCTTACATGGAAGCCAGTGATACTTACCAAGCAACTGTGTCAAAGGCCACCAATCCTTCTTTAACTGTGGGTACAGAAGCTAATTATTAATACTCTGCATGTGGTTTTCCTAATAGCTTTCCCTGTAGAAGAAGAAAACCCAATGTTTCTATTCCAAGCTTTGTGGGACAAGAGCACCCATTTGATATCATGACCAAAAAAAAAGAAAATATATTCCTTACATATTAAACAACTCTTCTGTCTTTCTAACACTAAAAAAGGCGATATCCAATGGGGTGGAACACACACTCTGTATGAGCTTAGATCATGTGTCTGGTCTTCTTAAAGTGATCTGTTTAATTAAAGACTGCACACACCATGTTTGGACCAAAAAAAAAGAAGGATGTTATAATTATTCATAATAATTTTTATGCCAGCTGCATTAATCCCTTCCCTTAGGTCCCCTCCCCCTCCCAAGAGAGAAATGGTGGAAAATACTCTTCAAGGCTTCTGCCTTGGTGTACTTAGTACATGACAAGAACATAGATGTTAAAAATTCACTCTTCCATCAGCATTGAATGTACCTGTTCCCTCCTGAGCTTGGCTTCTGAATACATCAGCAATTATCTTGGATAAGAGGAAGACATTTGTTTCTTGTAGCTCTCTTAAAGATATAGCATTGTCAAACCACTAAGCTCAATTTTTACTAGTAGCCACTTAAGTTACATGCACAAATGATCACGTAAGCATGTAAAGTGGATTTGAATTGCAAATCAGGCTTCAAAATTAGTAATTTTGCAAGTGAAATAGAAGCAAATAGAATGTATTAACAATTTATTAGTGCATTACTACCACACCTAGAAGCACAGAGCTGATTTTGAACCAAAAAGAAAAACGTTGGTTAACAATTTTTTAAATCCACTGATTCTTTCCCTCCTTGGAAAGACTACAAGCACAAATGGAAACGGTGTTCAACCCAGTAATTCTCACCTGCTTAATTGCTACAATCATTTGATTATTTTAGAAATGTGTGTGTGTGTGTTAATTTATGAAAATATTTCCCCATGTCTTTTTATTCTCTTGAGTTTTTATTTCTCTTGCTACTTCACACCTGTTCATATAATTTTCCCAGTAGGTATTAAATACCAGGTTCTAGACACAGTTTCCTAAAAGAAAAAAAAAATCTAGATGTCTCCTCAGTTTCCTCATCTTAGAAAACTGAAGTTGTAGATCTAAGGTAGGTATAGTAACTTCATCAATGCTGGCACTGACTTTCTCTGAGGACAGAGAATCAGCGACTCATAATCTTTGAGTAATTATCTCCTTGCAGCCTTATGGGGGGTGGGGGAGAGAGGTGTCTATACTTCATAGAAAGCTAATGAAGCTCCTTATTTCTCCTCGGAAAACATATGTAAATAATAATCATCCATGGGCTATTGGCTTTTTTCCAAAAGTTTGAGGGAAACTGGTAGCAACAATCAAACCAAGCCAAAATAAGAACACGATGAAAATAAAATGTACAAACGGTGAGATCGGAAATATCCTATGAAAAGAACCCCGGTAGCTAATATTTGCATTTCAATTTTGCACTGCCTGGAAAATGAAGTCCATGTAGCTTCAAGGTGTACGTAAGCTAGCTGTTGGGCAGTCATGTAAACATGATCTGTATAATGTCTAATTAAACAATTCTAAGCATTGTCTAACTTTGGGTTAACTCCCAATGGGTGAAAGTTGAAAGTTTGGTTTCAGCTGGGATAAGTGTCCAAAGTTCATCTTAGCAGTTCACAAGATTTGATTGCAGATGGAGATATTGGGTTTGGAAGTACTGGCTTGGTGGTTTTATCTTTACATGATAATCGTGCACAATAATTACCCTCAAAAAGTTCAGGGACCTGTCTCAAGAAATGATGATGATTGTAGTGATATTTACATCCATGCAGGGTATAACCATGATATGGGCTTTCAGTATTTCCCTGTTGCCCAGGAACCATAGTACCATCTCAAAGAGCTGAAAGCATCAATGATCAGCCCTGAGAATGCTTTGGAAAATGTGCCATAGTATATAGATTGTAAGCCCTTTGGAGAAGGGATTGTCTTTTTGTTTTCTGTTTGCACAGTCCCTAGCACAAGGGGGTCCTGGTCCATGATTGGGGCTCCTAGGGGCTATGATGTGACAAATAGATAAATAAATAATACTAATAAAAATAATAAATAACAGTGGCTTTGTTGTTGTCATTGCCAATTATCTCTAAGGTTAGTTTGCATTGGGTGGGATATTGGCTTTACATTTGCTATATTTCTTTTTCAGGGTAAACTGTATATTCTGAGACATGATGTTTGCATTGGAAGTCATCTCCTCATGGGATTATGCTAAAAGGTGGGTGAAGGAATCTGTGTAGGCTAACATAGTGGAAAGCGGTTAGTCAGGATGATTGTTCAGTCATTTTAATTGCCCAAACCCTTGGTCTTGCATCTAGCACCAGTGGAGCAGTGACCACTACTCAGGAGACAGAGGAAATGGATTAATCTGAAAAAAACGGAAGCCATTCTACTTCCGAATGAGAACATTCACAATGGTTTAATGAGCTTTAACTAATGCATGATAAATTAGCACCTTTCATTAGTTTGGCTCAACTTTCCTGAGCGTCCTCATGGAGACATGCCCCCAATGTCTAAAACAGATACATCCAATGGGGTTTTTCTGGATTTGATTTTTAGCTTACATATACCTAGTTAATTAAGCTGTTCACTTTGTTAGCCAGAAAGATACTTTTTACAGTTCTATGATACACCTAGAAGTCTAAATGTACTCTGGCATATAGTGTTTTATCCATTCTCCAAGTCTGGTCTAACAATATTCACATCAAATTCAGGATATCAGCAAACGCTTGGAATATGCATGGCCTGTTTGTATCTTGAACATTGTTAGCACTGACAGTCACACTTCAGGGCAACTGAGCCTGTATTTTCCCCCCATGGTCCATCAAGGGCACCCATTCTCAGGTTCTGGCTCCTAGCTGTCACCTCTCTTGGATAGAGACCTCTGTCTCTCCCCTGACCAAGGTTTTTCCAAACTGTGCAGTGCCCTGACCACACTGTGAGTTTCTTAGCAAGTCAGGCTAGCTTTGTTTTCTTCTCCAGAGGACAACCACCGCATAACTGCCCTCAGCTAGAAGGTACCACTTTCTAAGCAAGCACATTTATTCTTAAGGTGAAAGCATCACAGAGAAACCATGTTAAAACAATAAAACAACTTATGTACATGGCTAATAAGCCTACTGAAGATCACGCCGACTCCAACCGGGCTTCTGGCAAGCAATCAGTCCTTCAAATCCCACCAAGGGTTTTACCTGTGGTCACACGTTCATACCAGCTCTTACGTCAGATCAATCACCCCCATGAATCTGTGAGTCACCCCTTTATACAGTTTGGGCCTTTGAGTGTGTGACCATGGAAACGAGTACTCAGCAGACAATCACTGTTTTCTCAGGGTATAATTTCAGCGAGCTGGGTTTTTGCATAAGAAGGGGAAATTTGCATTCACCTCACCTTAGGTATTTCCCAGAAAATATAGGTCACATGTATTGTCCCAAAATATCATTCTTATCTGCCACATTGTTCAATATAGCCCTTTGATCTTGCAGGCCCACAATGCCATATAACCTTTGAATTTAATACAATGGACTCCGAAGATTCTTTGGGAAGTATCACTAAATTCTGTGCCAGGAAATTGCCACATCTGTCACACTAACAATTAATAAATAGCTTATTGTTGTCAAACTTTGTTCTCTGTCATCTGATGCCCAATAATATCCACTGCTTTGTTTGTGGGGTTTTTTTTTTTTTTGGCTCAGTTTAATTCAGGCCTTTGCAAATTAATGATTTTATTACATTTTGCAAAGGAACAACACTTTTGTAGTGCAGACTTAATCAGTAATATGTCTTTCTTCCATAAAGTCTACAACATTTTTCTATGAATTTGCGGCCACTGTTAGTCAGTGCGGTTATCTGCTTTTGTGTTCTTTTGACTTAGTCATGGGGACTTGCACCTATTTGCAGAAGTTAACCCTCTGGAATGAATTTCTTTTTGAATACTTTGTATTCCTGCAGTCATTTCTTTGAGTTGTGCTTGAACTCTTCGGTGATACTCAACTATATCCATTGTTTTGTTTTTTTCCTAGGAAAAATATAGCTTCTTCATTGACAAGCTTATTCCCCTAAACTTGAGACGTGTTAATATCAAAGATAACAAAGTCTTTCACCATTTCATAGCTGTCTGCACAGCAACAATCTTTGACTAACAGCTGTAAATCAATTTAAAACTGTTCAAGTGCCTCTAGGATGCCTTGTATTTTTCATGGAATTTGTTTATGCGGCAGCAAAAATTAGATTTCCTGTTAGCATAACAGAGGTTTTCAGAAACCTCAGCATCTTCTGCACAAATATTCCGTGCTGTAAAGAAATTGACTCTTTTTGCACCAATTTACAGAAGCAAGTAGTTGTACCTTTCTTCTGTAAACATCGCTTTGTAGGTCAAGATAACATTTTCATATGTTTTCTGAATCTTTTCTATGCTTATGGGAGGTTACCAGATTCCCAGCACATTCTAGGTGCAAGAAAGTCAGACATCTCACAAGAGTTAAAGAGGGCAGTTGATTATATTTCTGACACCTAGCATTATTTTCTGTTATATTCTAAACTCACTAGATCGATGCATTTCAGAACATTCTGGGGGAATACTGTATCCCTTTTCCATCATTCTGACCACCAACATTAGACTGACTGAAGCAAATGAAGTCACTCTACAGCAGGAAGTGGTTCAGGAGAATTTAGCATCAATACACCAGATTAATACAAATTAAAGGAGCATATTCTGTTACAGCAGTGACTCCATTTTTTCTTACATAACACCACTGACTGCATTGTCATTTTGCTTTCTGAATCATATATCCTGGGCTGGACTACTCAAAATAGTGAATTGTGTAAAATCATTGCTTGTGATCCATTATGAATTATGGAATATCTTGCGTCATTATTGATCAGAGGCAGCTAGCAAGGGATCCGAACTACCTGTGCATACATCATCTTCACATTTGCCCCAGTTTTGTTAACGTACGCATACAACTCAGGATCTGGTTTCTTTTCACTGTTCTCTGGGACAGACTGAATTGTCTGGGCAATCAGAATCAGTGTCAATGCTAGCAGAGCTCTCACTATTAGAGCTGGGATCAACTGTCAAAATACATCATAGGGTTCCCAACAAATGATGAGCCACAGGAAGTCGTTTGATTTGTTTCACAGCTGTGCTTTTGGCACTATGTTTGTTGTGTTTACTTTTAGTCTACTATAATGCCATTTGACACATTGAGAAGAACGCTTCAGTTGTCCTTTTGCATGGGAGCAAAGACTTGGAACCCTTTTTTTACAGCACTCAACCCCACTTGATTCCAACCATGCCCTCAAACGCTGCAATAAATGTAGCGTAATGCAGAAGCGGACTACCACCCCATGCTGAAGATATACGTATTTTCTACTCTTGCCTGAAAAATCAGGTGCTGCTGCTTGGCATCTAGGCATCAATACCGGCCAAATGTCTTGCTATTCCAGAACTCCATTTTGGGGAAAGGTTGCAGATTACCAGAAACCCTGTTAAACTCACTGATTCTTGATCTATATAGTATATGTCCCTAAGGGAACAGGTGGAATTTCTATTAGAATGTAGAGTGGATGATGTAATGGTTGAATTTCTATCCTCAGATCAGGTATTTCAGTGTAAATGCTGGAAAGACAGTGCTAACAAGGTGCAATAATGATATTTTCTACATGAATGCTGGTAAAGCAGCTGCAGCAGGAAGTTCCCTTTGACATTTGATATTGTCTACCTCAGTGCTGGAATGAAAGTTTCATTAAGACTGTCCTGTAATAGAGGAAACAACAGGCCTTATTCTTACTTCACTTCCACTAGTGTAAGGCAGGAATCATTTTTACTGGCATCAATGAAATTATGTTGGTGTGAACATGGTGTCAGATCAGAATCAGATCAATTGGTATTTATATGTTGGAAAAAGGCCTCAGCAGAGCTCCAATATAGTAGAGTTACAATACTAGTGAATTCTCTGTCTCATTACAATGGCTTTGAAAGAGTCCCTCTGCCTCCTTTACATTACTGGGGAACACTACAAGAAATAACTCCAGCTTAATCACAGCTCCCCCTGAGAACTAGGAAAATACCTATCTATATCACTGTTTCAGTGGGTCTCTTGTACCACTAGGCAATTTTAGATCCAATATTGGGAAAACAAGAATGTTTCCCCTTATCTCATAATACTGCAGGATCTTCCATGTCTGTCTGGAAAGGCAGGTTCAAAAATACCCTCTGCAGTCATATGAGCTGTTTTACTTAAATATTAGGAGGCGTCCAATGTTGTGGAGGATTTTATGTTTAAAATCCAGGAAATAACCCTACATTAATGAGGAAATTCTTAGCCAGTCCTGAAAACCCAGGTTCAGAAAGACCTTCATAGAAGAGACGATGCTGTACCTACATACTAGAAAGTTTCCCGCCCACTATACTGCTTGTGGGTTTGATATACAAGCCTTGCATCAAAGGCTCAGGAAGGCCCTGGAAGATTTTGTGACTAAATGCTGGGAAGTTCTCTGCAATATGGAAGAAGAATTTGTACTAAATGCTAGAACAGGCCTAGGAAGGCACAATATAATACTGAGGGCTTTCATAAAAAAGAAAGCTAGTCCAAAGCAGATGCCCTGATACTACTGAGGACACTACTCATAGCAATGAAGGCACAATGCAATACTAGGTTCTTGTACCCAATGCTTGACTCACAGCTGGAGGAAACAATTTTCCCCCCTATCCCCTCTAGACTGTGGGGCAGGCTGTATCTAAATTGGTGATTAATAGGCATAAACAAACCCTCTGTAATACTCAGGAATTTTATAGCTCAGGGTGAGCTATCTCGTCAAAAAGGCTTTTCCCTGTAACATGCAAGGATTTTTGTATCTACATGTAGAGAAGGCCCATAGGACAGGCTAGAAAGGGGAACATTATCTTTGAGCCCCAAAAACCAACTATGTAACATACCAGTGTTCTGGAAGATTGCTTAAAAGCAAACTAAGAAATTAAATTGTGCCCCAGCCAGATTTTAGAAGTACATTCCAATAGCTTCTTTCACCCTAGTTCCTAAACAAACAGCTTTACCCATCCCAGTTTGACTATCTAACAAAAGTCTTTCCCAGCTACAACAGCATTTCCTGCCTAGAGCAGAAAACCTGATTTGCTCTGAGGACATCCTCTTTATACTGTGCTGGGGGTTTACTTAATTCATCACAGCTGGCTCATCCCCACTACACTACTAATTAGGTCATGCAGCTCCACCCTTTCCTATACTCAGAAAGACAGAATGTTAAGCTTGGGCAGGGTCCATTAATCACAGGTGTTCCTGTAAAATAGAGATTGTGTGTCTAATGTTTGACTCACAGTTTTGAAAAGTGACTCCCCGTGTGTGTCTCTCTGTCTAAAAGTTTTTGGGAGAAGGTGCTGTAGCTAAATGTTGAGATAAGACATTCAGGAAATCCCCAATTAATCTGTGAATTAGTATTTGTTCTTGGAATGACAGGATGAGAAAAGGTCACTTGCAGACAGAAAGGAAAAAGTGGCTGCCTCTAGATTTCTCTGCAAAATCATCTATTATTTATACAGCCCCCAAAAGCCTACTAGAGGCTTTACAAAACAAACAAAAGGACATGGCGCCTACCTGAAGGAGTAAGATTAGGGAATCATTTTTACAGCTCTGTTACCTCAATCTGCATGTCTGCTTCCCTGCAGACTTTGAAGCAGTGGGGCTTGGTGTATCAGGGATCGTTTGTGACTTCAGCCATCCTTAGAGCCCTCAAGGCAGGCAGAAGCTAGGAAAATCACTTTCATTGCCCAAACTCTTGTCTGGCCTGCATTTCTTTTCATGCCTTTGAGAACTGTGGGATTCAGCTGGATGATTACAGAAGGTTAGTGTACTGTGTTTATCTATTTCAGCAGACCACACCCAGTAATGACAGGCAAATTATTGTTTTAATTCCTGGCTCTGGCACAGACTCATTGGGTGACCTTGGGCAAATGGTGTAGGCCCAGATTTTTAGAGGTATTTAAGCCTTGCTCTGCCCAGCATTGCAAGACTTAGGCCTGGTCTCCACTGGCCATGGATTCCAGTGGTAGCTGAGGGGAGAAATGTAAGCTACATCCAGTAACTTGTGTAGCTCCTAACATCTACTTTCCGCAGCATCTCCACTGTGCTGTGCCAACGGGAAATGCCCTCCCGGAGACGCAGCGCTACGCTACTGGCCAGGGTGGGTTTATGGAGTCAACTTCTGGGTTTGATTGAGCGAGTCTTTACTGACGTTCAATCAAACCTGCAAAATGGGTCCAGCACTGCCGGCTGTGCCACTGGCAGTATAGACATAGACTTAAGGCCAATTTTAGTGGCCTAGGAGGCTTTTCAAAAGCACTTAAAATGCCTTGATTTCCACGGGCGTTAGGCTCCTAGATGCTTTTGAAATGCCCACTAAGCACATGAGTACCTGTAATAATCTGGCCCTCAGTGACGTAGGCCTGGATCCACAAAGGTACTTAGGCAGTGCAATTCTGCGCACTGAAATGCCTGGGATCCACAATGCCTGAATTAGGCTCCTGAGCTCCCTACACAATGAATAGGGAGGGATACATATCTAAGAATGGAATCCACAAAAACCAGCTTGCTAGACACGGAGCTGCCTAACCCAGCCAAGAGAAGCTGGCAACAAGAGGAGTTTCCTAACACCCCTCTTGAAGAACAAAACTCCAGACTGCAGGGAAGCACAGGCTATTAGTGAGCCACAGCCTGGAGCCCTTCTTTTGGAGTAATTCTTATGTAATTCTTGGAAAAGGAGATTGGTGGTGCCACCACCACGATAGCTTTTCAACCCAGTGGTTAGCAGTGGATCTGGGAGAGCAGGAGTCGATTCTCCCCTCTGCCTGTGATAGAGAGAGGATTTGAAGAGATGTCTGCTACTTTTAAGGAGAGTGCCCCTAGCCACTGGGCTCTGGAATCTTTTGTAGTGGGGGCTCTCTTGGTCTCTCCTGTTGAAGTTGTTCCACTTTGAATTAAATAGTTATTAGAGCAGGGGGACTGAAAGCCAGGTATCCCAGCTCCCACATAAGTCACTCTCCCTTTCTCTGGCTGGATATTGAATAAGGCCTGATTCAATGGGCATGCTCAGAGTGTGGCAGCAGAGGGCATACCCAGAAGCAGAAATTGTAGGAACTTTCACAGTGAAAATTTTGGCTCCAACTAAGTTTCGATCCCTATAAAGGTAGGCAGCAGCCAAGCAGGGGTCTTGTGGATTGTACTCCCATAAATCTGGGCTTAGGCTCTGAAGAGCCTTTATCGAGCTGGGCCCGAGGTGCCTAAGTCCTGTTGTCCCTTCAGCTTGGTGTTCCCTCATTTCCTGAACGGGTGAAGGGATTTCACTAGGCACTTCTGATGCTATGTCCTGGCTTGCCTTAAATTTATACCAATCCTTTTTCTGGCCAACTTTTTCCCCACTAAGAGCATTTCACTGAACTGCCTCCCTGATGTTTTTCATTACTGCCAAATTCCCTTACTATACAAACTGAATTTAACAATTTTTTTCCCCAATCATTCAAAAATATAATGAATCTGATTAGAATCCTCTTTTTCCTTCATGCATATTAGATGTAGGTTTGTACTTACAGGGCTCATGGAGCTCAGCTTCCAACTTCCTCCCTGGTAGCTGCATCCTTTCCTGCCAGGCTGCTGGAAGAAAAGATTCAAGTTCAGCGGCAAATTCCACAGACTTACATAGTGTCTTTGGGTTCTCTTCACTGACCTAGATCCGCAGGTCCAAGTCCACCTGAGAATCTACAATTTGGTCTATTGCCAGTTTTTTCTGGAATTCCTTATTGGTGGTTGTAAATGATCCCGACCCGTCTGGGTCCGCAGAGTCTTGTCGTTGGGGAAACTTAGCTCCTCCGTGGGCTACCCCAGAGCCCGCAGTCCGTCTCC